>JAYESA010000020.1:139542965-140116549 GCA_036927795.1 Iris macrosiphon
CGGAAGAATACAACTATTGGCGATATGGCTAGAGTCATGTTAAATCAGTATAACCTTCCAAAATACTTTTGGGCTGAACTTGTAAGTACTTCATGCCATGTTTTAAATAGGGTGCTTATTCGACCTATATCGAAGAAAACCCCAAAGAACTTTGGTTTGGTAGAATTCCCATAATTAGTTACTTTAAAGTTTTTGGCTGCAAATATTTTATTCTTAATACCAAAGATAATCTAAGAAAATTTGACTCCAAGATCGATGAAAGTATTTTTCTAGGTTATGCCGCCAAAAGTAAATAATTCAAAGTATTCAACAAAACCTCATTGATTGTTGAAGAATCAATCAATGTTACATTTGATGAACACAACACTCAAGCACTAAACGAAAGCGATGATGAAGGTAGTTAACCTGCAACAACAAGACATCAGAAGATACAAACAGTACAAGTCATCCGAAAAGTCTGCCAAGGAGACTAAAGTTCTCCACAGATTAATCTAAGGATTTGGTAATAGGTGATGTATCGAAAGGTGTAAGTACACGTTCCTCAAATAGAGATATCATTACAAATATTGCTTTTATTTCTAAAATAGAACCTAAAAATACTGATGAAGCTTTTGCTGATGAATTTTGGATTTCCGCTATGTAAGAGGAACTCAACCAATTTGAACGCAATCAAGTTTGGGAACTTGTTCCTAAACCTAATGATTATCCGATCATTGGTACTAAATGGGTTTTTCAAAATAAATTAAATGAGGATGGTTCAGTCACACATAACAAAGCACGTCTCATAACTCAAGGATACAACCAAGAGGAAGGTATTGACTACAATGAGACTTATGTTCCTGTTGCTAGACTTGAATCAATCTGAATGCTTTGCACTTTTACTAGTTTTCATAACTTTAAACTTTTTCAAATGGATATTAAAAGTGCTTTTCTAAATAGAGTTATCAAAGAAGATATTTTTGTTAAACAACCCCATGGTTTTGAAGATTTCAAACACCCTGACCACTTATTCAAGTTACAAAGGGCTCTATACGGACTCAAACGAGCCCCTCGTGCTTGGTATGAACGTCTTAGCTTCTTTCTACTTGAAAACAGTTTTTCAAGAGGAAAAATTGATACTACCTTTTTATAAAATCTTCTACTGATTCTTTATTACTAGTGCAAATATATGCTGATGATACCATATTTGGATCTACTAATGAGATACTATGTAACGAGTTTGCTAAGTATATGCAGAGTGAATTTGAGATGAGCATAATGGAAGAACTGGCTTTATTCCTAGGATTGTAAATCAAGCAAGATTCATAAGGAACCTTTATCCATCAGGCTAAGTACACGAAGGATTTGCTCAAAAAGTTCGACATGGATAATGCAAAGCCTATCGGAACTCTAATGGCAACATCTATTAAGCTTGACCTTGATGAAAGCAGTAAACCAACAGACATACATAAGTATCGAGGTATGATTGATAGTTTATTATATCTAACTGCTAGTTGCCCAGACATTATGTTTGTTGTATGTCTTTGTGCTAGATATCAGGCTAATCCTAAGGAATCACATTTGTGCGCAGTTAAGCGTATTTTTAGATACCTTAAAAGGATTTTGTCGGCAGGCTTTTGGTATTCCAAAACCATATCCTTTGACCTTGCTAGTTACTCGGATGCTAATTTTGCTGGATGCAAAGTCGATCGAAAAAGCACCAGCGACACCTGTCATTTCCTAGGAAAGTCTCTAGTCTCCTGGTTTAGCAAAAAATAAAATTCTGTTGCATTATCAACAACTGAGGCAGAGTATATCATCGCAGGACGTTGTTGTGCTCAAATTTTGTGGATAAAGCAAACCCTAGAAGACTTCAATCTGCACTATAAGAACATTCCTATTTTTTGTGATAACACTAGCACCATTAATCTCACCAAAAATCCAGTATGCCACTCACGCACTAAGAACATAGAATTCAGACATCATTTTCTAAGAGATCATCAATTACATGAAGATATTTGTTTAGAGTATGTGGACACGGAACATTAATTAGCAGACATCTTTACTAAATATTTAGCTGAATATCGATTCAACTTTATTCGTCGAGAATTAGGTCTTTTAGATTCTGATAAAATATAAGTATCATAAGATGCTTTATAAATCTTTCGTCATACTTTTTAAAAGTTTTAAAAATTTTGGATACAAGCCGAAAGGGCCCTTCTATCAAAAATGTATAAATAACCTTAAGAACACGGTATTTAAGTGTCTTCCAACTACCGCTAGCTGGGATCCGGCCCCTACAGCTACTCCAAGATAATTTAAACTCTTGAAAAAATATGATTTAAGTTCAGCACTCATTATTCTGTATTTATATCAAGTCAAGAAAGGAATAATATCGATTAAAGTTACATTGAGATTTTGGAAATAAATATCAACAGAATTCGGACCGAACTCGGACCAAACTTGGTTAGTTTAATTTCAGAATATGCTATATCATTAACCTTCTTCCTAATTTAGGTTTCTATTACTCTATATATAGATTATTTCGTTGCTCATTCATTCAGACCAACGAGAACCATCCCTCCTCCACAAATAAACTTAGCTTTTCCTCCCACATCCTCTCCAAATAGCCCCTAAAAGGAAAATAGACTCCTTTTTCGACTCTCTTTTCTGTCCCATTATGCCGAACATAGGAGAATTCGACGGTTTCACCTTTTAAAGCCTCAAAATTTTAAATGATTGGTTTAATGACTTCTCCAAGAGACAAATCTATTTTGGCCATCATATTGATTTTTCTTCTCGAGACAAAGACTATCTACCTACTTTTCAAAAACTTTAACTTCAATAATTTGTTATAACCCGTACAAACATTTACACCAATGTTATTCAAATGTTCTATTGTAACTTAACATATGAACATGACAGTATTTCATCCAGAGTTCGTGGTATTCCAATTGAATTTGATGCGAATGACTTGGGAGAAATCCTACACATTCCTGCTGATGGACAAACCTTAGTCAACATCACGCAAGTTCAATTCGACCATGGCTTAACTCTAGATTCTTTCAAAATATCCTTTGTTACCCTCTTGAATGTCCAGCTGAAAAATTTTATGCTAGATATTTGAATGGTCACTTCTTTGAAATGCAATGTATTATCTTTTTAATTTTTCTACCTAAGAAAACTTACTTTGATGACGTATCTTATCTAGAAATGTCAGCTTTATATCACTTGCATTTCGGCATTAACTTTAATGTTTCCCAGACCATCTTATCTCAAATGGTTCAATGTCGCAAGAAAGGGCGTCCACTATTATACGCCATGTACTTGCCAACCATTTTTAGCTATTTTGACATTCCTTTGGATACTTGTCCAAATCTTGAGGAACCTTTATACCTCAATAGAATTTGAAGAATTGAGCCAACTATTCTTCTACCTTATAACTCATCATCAAACTCCAACACTCATCATGTTGATTCCGTCCATCCTGTTGATGAACAACTACAAACCTTATAGTCTATTTTCAATTTGTTGCGTGATCGCTTCGACAATTAAGATATACACAATTGTGCTACTGATCATGGCCAAACTTTTCCGACTCAGGCTCTTGGCAATACTTTGATAGACATCTAGTACACCCTATCGGAGCACCTAGCCGAACGTTTTTTGATTCTCCAAAATCTAAATCAACAAGGATTTCGTATTGATCACCCCTATGTTCAGGATATTTGGATCTAGCTGATGCCTTCTTTGATCCAAACAGAATAGTTGAACCGGATGATGAACATGACAACTAGTTACTCAATAGATTTGAATGTTTAAAAAATTTACTTTAGATGCTCTACTATGATATTTCCACTATACACCCACTTTTATATATTTTCTTTTCAATTGAATAAAAGTTTAATGCAATTTTTTTGTCATTATATATTATCCTGTATACACTTTACTCTCTTATTTTTCTTGTCATCTCACCAATTTCGGGGAAGCATGCCATTTTGATCAAATGACAATGGGGGAGAAAGACATACATGATACTAGCATACAAGATGATACTTGTCAGACGTTGTCTTCAGCATATCAACTGCTCCACAGTTACCGGGGAGCCTTGTATATCAAAGACTTGTAGTATCATTCATAGTTTGTCAATTTTCAAAATGGAGGAGATTGTTGGCCCATCCGGTCTCAGTCAAATTGATTTTGATAGTTAACTAAACTATGCATTGATATATCATGATATGAAGCCTCAACACTGCTATTGCATGTCGTCTGTAATACGTCTATTCAACTGTAATCTTTTATTTATTTGAGTCTAGGGCTGATATAAGTTGAGTCGCAAGGGCAAATCCTAAATACCTATACCCAGCTACCTAGTCCACTCAAATGAACCAAAGAACCTATCCACCAAATTAGGCCACATTCATTTACAAAGTCTACCATACAAAGAGAACGAACTCGGTTACCCTTTTGGTATAAAATCAATCAGTTCAATAAGCTCCTGATTTTTTGGCCCAACGATTGGAAATTTGAATTAAACCCTATTCAAATTCTTGCCAAATTATGTTTGCCTATACCCTATAAATAGGATTAGAATTCTTTATTCTTACTCACTCAACCATTCTTAAGTCTTCTATCATATTGTAAGCAAACCTCTAAAGCCTTAACTTTTTCATCTCAAAGAGCAACTTCTTAGCCTTCCGAGTGCCAAGTGTGATCTCGGTCTAGAAGTCTTCTGAGTTGTAAAGAGCTTTGATCCATTAGTTACTCTCTCTAAGCTGTGAAGTTGCGAGACTTAGGATCAAATCTCGTGGTATAAATAAGTGGCAAGCCTTTGGATCAAAGCTTGTGATTTACTATTGGTGATTATAGTGGATAAAACTCCGAGCTTGAGTTCTCGGGACTTAACTAGTCCTCTCAGAGGAAAATCACTATATATCTTGGTATTTGCATTTGCTTTTTCTCTCTACTTTACTGCTTTACTTTACTATCTTTATATAAAATATTAGTTAGTAACTGACTTCATTCTGATAATCTTAAATTGGGTAGATTATTTTGATTCGCTCTATTCATCCCCCCTCTAGAGTTGCCTCATGTTCCTTCAGAGGTACCTACGAAAAAATGAGTTTCGTGTGTCCAAATACAGCTCCGTTTGAACGTGCACGATTGGTGGGACGTGCATCGAAGATCTCTCTCCATAGATGAAGAAGACGAGATGATCGCGTGGGCTACCTTTCATAGCGCGTTCGAAGAGGAGATCATACCCCCTCTCGTACGTCGACAAAAGAAGAACGAGTTCGTACAGCTTCGGCAAGGCAACATAACCGTGAAGCAGTACTCCGCTGAATTTAACCGGCTCGCCAAATTTGCAAGCGCCTACCTACCTGATGTGGCGAGTCGAGCAAGACGATTCGAAGGCGGCCTGTAACCTGCTATCCATGCGTACGTGGTCGTTTCCCAATACCTGACTATGCAGGAAGTTCTCAATCACGCCCTTTCCCTTGAACTGCAGTATCCATCAGTTGTTGTCGACACTGTACATACTTCCAATCACAAGCGCCATAGCAATGCAGGAGAAAACACCGCTCCAAAATATCCAAATAACGACGGTCATCCGAAAGGAAATTCAGGGCAATGTTATACCTATTGCAACAGACAAGGTCACACTGAAAATGACTGTCTCCGAAGGATCCGGTCATGCCTCTATTATGGTGATCCAACCCATCAGCTTAGTAACTGTCTGATACCCTCTAAGCTTTGCCCTCAACATCCAAATTCTTCCACAGCATCTCAAGTAAACTGAGTCACGCTGTAGTAAGAGCGTCGTCAAGCTCAAGGCTGGGTGTACACTTTGACATGGAAAGAGGCCCTAACATCAGACACCGTTGTGTCAGGTATATTGCTTTTCAATAACATACCTGCTCGTGTGCTATTTAATTCTAGTGAAACACATAGCTTTATATCCACAAATTTTTCCATAGAAAACAAGAAAGAAATGACACTATTATATCTAGACCTTAGTGTTAACACCCTATCGGGCACGAAGATACCTGTTCGTTCAGTATGTCAGGGCCATCACGTCTGTATTAGGGGAAGAAAACTCTCACTTGATATGTTAGTCCTAGATATTCGGGATTGCGACATTATCTTAGGGATGGATTAGCTCGGCGCTTGCTCGACAACTATTAAATATGCAAAGAAATGGGTCGTCTTTCGTCTACCTAGAGAGGCCGAATTCTGCTACACAAGTGGTCCAGCGACAGAAGGGTCAAGGACCTGCATGGAAATTTCTGCGATGTTATCTCGGCGGATGCTACACTCTTGGTGCAAGGGATACTTAGTGTCGGTTAGGGATACACAGCTGGATTGCACAAACATTGAGTCTTCTTCCATTGTGGTAGAGTTTCCTGATGTATTTTTGAGCGAACTACCTGGCATGCCACCCAACAAAGAAATCGAGTTCACCATCGATACCTTCCCAGATACCCAATCAATTTCCAAAGTGCCGTACAGAATGGCCCCTGCTGAACTAAAGGAGTTAAAGTGCCAACTATAAGAACTGCTTGACCGTTGATACATTCGTCCGAGCGCGTCAACTTAGGACGCGCTGGTACTTTTCGTAAAGAAGAAAGACGGGACGTTGCGACTTTGCATAGACTATCGAGAGCTAAATAAGGTCACTATCTGAAATAAGTATTCCCTGCCTAGGATCGTCAACCTCTTTGATCAGTTGCAAGGGGCATCAGTATTTTTAAAGATAGACATTCTCTTTGGCTACCATCAATTAAAGATCAAGCCAGAGGACATGTCGAAGTCAGAATTTCGGACCCGCTATAGCCATTATGAGTTTTCTGTCATGCCGTTCGTACTGATGAATGCTCCTGCCGCATTCATGGATTTGATGAACCGTGTGTTTTGACCATTCCTCGATAAGTTTGTGGTAGTATTCATAGACGATATCTTAGTTTACTCGAAGAATAATGATGAACACGTGGGATACCTGCGGATGGTGTTTCAAACTCTTCGAGACAATAAGTTATTCGCGAAGCTAAGCAAGTGCGAGTTCTGGTTGGACATCATATCTTTCCTTGAACACATCATTTGGCATCTCAGTCAACCCGAAGAAAGTTGAAGCCATCGTGAAGTAGAAGAGACCTGAGTCAGCTAACAAAATTCGGAGCTTCCTTGGTCTAGCAGGCTACTACAGGAGATTCATAAAAGATTTTTCACGGATCACTTTGCCTCTGACTCATCTCACTCGGATAGGATTAACATTCTCATAGACGAACGATTTTGAAGCTTCATTTATGGAGTTAAAGCAATGACTCATCTCAGCACCAATCCTTACACTTCCGGACAGACCCGATGATTTTAAGATCTATAGCGATGCCTCAGGAAAGGTTTTAGGATGTGTCCTTATGCAGAGGGACAAAGTGATAGCCTTTGCGTCGAGGCAGTTAAAGCCTCACGAAAGAAACTATCCAACGTACGACCTGAAACTTGCAGTGGTGGTATTTACATTGAAGTTATGGCGGCATTACCTCTATGGCGTACCGTGCGAGATCTTTATGGATCACAAAAGCCTCAAATATCTCTATAGTCAAAAGGATTTGAATCTACGGCAACGATATTGGCTTGAACTCCTTAGAGACTTTGACTTGATGATCAGATACACACCGGGCAAGGGCAACATTGTAGCTAATGTACTGAGTCTAGTATTTGTTGGGAGATTGGCTATCGATGACAGGCTGTGAAGGGATCTCGAAAGTTTGGACATTACACTCTAAATCATATACAAGAAGGGGGCACAGGTGGCTCAGTTGTGCCTCGAACCGGACTTGTAGGAGAAAGTTAGTCCGCTCAGAAGGATGACATATTCTTAGAGAAGATGCAAAATCTTATCTTAACAGGAAGGGTGACCGACTTTGCGGTAAGCACAGATGAAATGATGCGGGTGAAGGAAAGATTGTGTGTTCCTAATGATGCAACCCTCCAAAAGGAGATACTCACTGAAGTCCATTATGCGAGTTACACTTCACATCCAGGAAGCACGAAGATGTATCGAGTCCTCCGCACGATATTTTGGTGGCACGGCATAAAAATGGATGTGGCGCTATTCATGTCAAAATGTATGGCTTGTCAAAGAGTAAAGTCTGAACACCAGAAGCCGGGCGAAGAGATGTAGAACCTTGCTATACCGGAGTAAAAATGGGAACACATAACGATGGATTTTATTGTTGGTTTGCCAAAGACGCAACGGGGGAATGATGTCGTCTGGGTCATCGTCGATTGACTCACCATGTCAGCTCACTTTCTGTCTATCAAAGTTGGAGTGCCGACTGTCTGGCACAGATCTACCTCAATGAGATCATTCATCTCCACGGTGTGCCTGTATCCATTGTCTCCGATCGGGATGGGCGATTCTTATCACACTTTTGAGAGAGCCCTCAGTCAGCAATGGGGACGAAATTAAAGTTCAGCTCTGCCTAACATCCTCAAACAGATGGACAAACCGAGCAGGTAAACCAAATCCTTGAAGATAATGTACGGCTTTGTGCCTTGGACTTGAAGTTATGTTGGGACATGTATCTACTATTAGCCAAATTTGCATACAATAATAGCTATCAATCCAGCATCAAATTAATGTTGTATGAGGCATTGTATGGATGGAATTGTAGATCCCCTATATGTTGGGATGAAGTTGGTGAACAACAAATTTTTGGCCCGAAACTCGTAGAACAAACCGTCTAAAATATCCTTTTGATCCGCGAACGGTTGAAGGTGGCACAAAGCCGTCAAAAGTGTTACTCAAATACGCACCATCGACCTCTTGAGTTCTTAGAAGGCGATCAAGTATTTCTCAAAGTCTCGCCCATGCGAGGAGTTACCAAATTTGGAGCAAAATGGAAGGTAAGTCCAAGATTCGTCGGCCAGTTTGAGATACTTAAGCGAGTCACCCCAGTCGCATATCAGATTTCCCTGCCACTGTCACTATCCGAAGTGCACGATATCTTTCATGTTTTACAGCTTAGGAAGTATGTGTATGACCCGAGTCATGTGGTGGATCTTGATCAACTGGACTTAAAGGAATACTTGATGTATGTTGAACATCCTGTGCGAATCTTGGATCACAAGGAGAAGCTGCTTCGAAGTCGTTCGGTTCCTCTCGTGCACTTGCTTTGGAGAAATCATTCGGTCGAAGAATCAACCTGGGAGCTTGAGTCTGAGATGAAGGAAAAGTTTCCTTCATTGTTTCATAGTGGTAGGTTTTATTCCTAAGTTTCGAGGATAAAACTTCCTATTAGTTGGTTAGGATGTGGTATCCCATTCCCTCTTTTCGGGGAGTGCGGCTAAGGAATAATTTCGGCATCGTTCAATCAGGATATATTGAATCAAGATCTTTTTCTCGTTATGGATTTGCTTATTCGAAATTGATTCCCATATTCAGTGGACCATGCCCCAAGGATGGACTTAGCGGCAGAGTCAAGAGGGACCTCTCCGCTGTAAGTTTTCTTGCCTAGTTTTCGATGTCGCCTTGTTGCTTTCGTGCTTTTGAGTTGGTTTTTGGATTTGTATTTTTTTGAATCATTTTGATGGATTTTATTGCTTTCTTTTGTTGAACTGTATTTTATTTTGAGCTTGGAAAGAGTAGAAGAGGTATTTATCATCTGTTTGTGGCAATGCAGATGATCGTACAGTAGACGTCGTACGAGCGGAGTCTTGAAACACCTCTTTTCTTTCCTTTCTCCAACCAACTTGTTAGTGGCTATAATTCGATTCAATTGACCCTTCTTCTAAGTCTTCATATCTAAAATCTTACCTTCTTGATTGTTCCGATCAAACGATACCCTAATAACTAAAATATGTCAAGATAAAAAGGAATAAACTTGGAGTTATTCTTGCTTGTCAATAAAATTGATAACCGATACCTTATGAATGCTAGCTCATTTAGAGTGTTCTTCATCATGCTTCAATTTTAGTTAGAAATTATATACTTCTTCTATGATTGTGCTATGTATAGAATACACCTTGCCATGAAATAAACTGATCAGGAAGACTATGCAAAATAGATCATGCCCTGTTACTTGTCTCATGTTTGTGTTGCCTTAAACTTCATTAATTGATAACTTAGTAGACTTCGCTTGGTGACAGAAAACTTGTGCACAAGGTCTTAGTTCCAGCGGACGATCGCTGGGGCACTGGCACCGATCCGATCCGGACTGAACTCCCTAATAGTCTCCTGCTTCGGACGGTATGGCCTATGATGCCCCTGTTCCATGCGTTGTATGTCATTCCATCCCCAGACTATAACTCGTCTACTATAGAAATGTACCAGTGATATGTCACGCCCCGATCCCGTGGAATCGTTAGTCGTCCCCCGGGCGTGACCGCCGTGCGGGCCTAGGTTGCGCACCGCACAAGGCTAAGTATTTTTGTTTCGCATAGCGAGCAAATATTCAGAGTACGCAGATAATTGAAACACATATTGAAACATGGAAAAATTCTCTTTTTATTGATAATATGAACATCTATTACAAACTCCTTGAACTGAGTCATAAGGATTGCCTCTATGGGCTTACAAAAGTGTTGACACAAAATGAGATAGCAGTCCTGTATATTACATCCTTACTAAACTCAAAATATAAGACCTTGCGTCGGAACGACTGCTTTGCCACGAAGTTGCATGGTTGCTTGGTGGCTAGCTTCTAACTTCAAAATGCTTCTTCTTCTTCAAAATGCTTTAAAGGTTGGCACGGTCGAGGCGTGCCTACAGCTGGACTGGATTGGGGGTTTGTCTCCTGCTCCTCGCTCGGCTCTCCTTAGCGCGGGGAACCTGTTTCAACGAGGGTCAGTACATCGAAACGTACTGGTGAAGGCAAGCTATCCCAACTATACCAATCAACACGTTGTTTTAATAAAGCATGCATATTTGTGGGTTTCTATCTTGCCTTAGTTCATTTTACAGCAAGACATATATATATAATCATTGAAGTAACTCGCCACCGTTCGGTGACATTTACCTGCCCATCTGAACCACCTGCATAATACTTACCTTGCCTTCCCTGCCAAGAAGACACAAGTTAGTAGCAACAGGTTTAAATATACAAGGGGGATCACTGGCACGTTGCCATAATGGATGGGCTAGTCTCAGTACGGAGTGCCGTACGACGCATAGATCAGGACATCCCATGGCATTCCGTCCTATAGCAGGCGACTATCATGAGTTTCGTCCGGATCGGATCGGTACCAGTGCCCCAGTGACCGTCCGCAGGAACTAAGACCTTGTGCACAAGTTGTCCGTGATCAACGCAGTACACTAAGTTAGCATCGAGGCAAATCAGGGCGTATCAGGAGCATGGCAGTAACAGGCAAGATTTACTTTAGCATAGCCTTCCTGTTAGGTTATTGCTTTGAAAATGAGTTCTATACATAGCACAGTTTTAAGAAGAAATATACATTCTAACTTATATTTATGCATATGATGAACATTCCAAACGAGCAAGCATATAAGTAAGTAACCGTTCACAGGTTTTATTTGACAAGCAATATTTTCCAAGTCTATTCCCTTATTATCTTGATATCTTTTAGTTATTTACTTGGTATCGTTTGATCGGGTAAAGCACGAACACAAGATTTAGATGTGAAGACTAGCAAGTAGGGCTAGCTAATCGGGTTGGTAGCCACTCACTTTGGTAGTTGGAAGGAAAAAGAAAGAAGTGCTTTAGGAGTCCGCTCGAGCGACGCATACAGCTGGTTCACCTGTATTGACACGAACAGCTGATCAGTACTTCTTCCTCTCTTTCCCTTATCGGAATTGGAGTGCAGTCCTAAGAACGAAAGCAATAAAATCCATCGAAACCGTTCAAGAAAACTCAAGCAAATCCGAAAACCAACTCAAGGCACGAAAACAACAAGCGACAGCGAAAACTAGGCAACAAAGAATGCAGCGGAGAGGTCCCTCCTGACTCTGCTGCTAAGTCGATCCTTGGGGCACGGTCCACTGAATATGGAAATCGATTCCGAAGAGACAAATCCATAACGAGGATGAGTTATTGATTCAATCTATCCCGATCGAACGATACCGTCTAGTATTTCTTAGCCGCGCTCCCCGAATAGGGGGAACGGGGCACCACATCCTACCCAACAAATTGGAAGTTTCGTCCCAAAACTTAAGGAATAAAACCTACTACTAGGAAATAATAAGGGGAACCGTTCCCTCATATCAGATTCGAGCTCCCAAGTAGATTCTTCGACAGAGTGATTCCGCCAAAGCACGCGCACTAGAGGAACCGAACGGGTCCGAAGCAGCTTTTCTTTTCTATCCAAAATTTGTACCGGCTGTTCTACATACGTCAAGTCGGGCTGAAGGTTCAGTTATCCCAGGTCTACCACGTGGCTTGGATCGTACACATATTTTCTAAGTTGGGAAACATAGAATATATCATGTACGTCAGCTAGGGATGGTGGTAGGGCGATTTGATAAGCAACTGAAGCAACCCGCTTTAGTATTTCGAACGGGCCGACAAATCGTGGACTTAGCTTTCCCTTCGCTCCGAACCTGCTGACCCCTCGCATGGGCGAGACCTTGAGGAATATCCGGTCACCTACTTGAAACTCTAGCGGTCTCCGATGAACATTCGTATAGCTCTTCTGACGACTTTGAGCTATCTTTAATCTGTCCCGAATCAGCCGAACCTTCTGGACGGTCTGCTCCACGAGCTCAGGGCCAAGTACTTGCCGCTCCCCGACTTCGTCCCAACAGATAGGAGATCTACACTTCCGCCCGTATAACGCCTCATACGGCGCCATTTGAATGCTTGATTGATAATTATTGTTGTAAGCAAATTCGGCTAGAGGTAGATGAAGGTCCCAACTAGTCTTCGTGTCCAAGGCGTAGAGTCGCAGCATGTCTTCGAGGATCTGGTTGACGTGCTCTGTTTGGCCATCGGTCTGTGGATGGTAGGCGGAGCTGAATTTTAACTTCGTCCCCATTGCTGACTACAGGCTTCCCCAGAAACATGATATGAATCGACCATCTCGATCGGAGACTATGGTTACGGGCACGCCGTGAAGTCGGACAATTTCGTTGAGATATATCTGAGCCAGGCGGTCGGCACTCCAAGTAGATTTGATAGGCAGAAAGTGAGCTGACTTGGTGAGTCGATCGACGATAACCCAGACTGCATCATGTCCCCGTTGCGTCCTCGGCAAGCCAACAATAAAGTCCATCGTTATATCATCCCATTTCCACTCCGGAATAGCAAGGTTCTGAAGCTCTCCGCCTGGTTTCTGGTGTTCGGCCTTTACTCGTTGACAAGCCATGCAATGCGACACAAACTGCGCCACATCCCGTTTCAAGCCGTGCCACCAAAACGTCGTACGAAGATCCCGATACATCTTTGTGCTACCCGGATGAGAAGTATAACTAGCATAGTGAGCTTCCATGAGTATCTCTTGTCTGAGGGCCGCGTCGTTCGGAACACATAGTTTTCCCTTTACTCGAAGCATCCTATCTATGCTTACCGCAAAGTCGGACGCCTTTCCTGCCAAGATGAGGGCATGAATCTTCTGCAGGAACGGGTCATCCTTCTGAGCGGCCTTCACTTTGTGTAACAAGTCGGGCTCGAGGCGCAGTTGAGCTACTTGCGCCCACTTCTTATATCTTATTTTCAGTGTAATACCCAGTGATTCAAGATCTCGGCGCAGCCTATCATCAATAACCAAACTCCCTACAAACACTCGACTCAACGCGTCAGCTACTACGTTTCCCTTTCCAGGCGTGTATCTGATCGTGAGATCGAAGTCGCTCAGGAGTTCAAGCCATCGCCGCTGCCGAAGATTCAAATCCTTTTGAGTGTACAAGTATTTCAAGCTTTTATGGTCCGTATAGATTTCATACGGTACACCATAAAGATAGTGACGCCACAGCTTTAATGCAAACACTATCGCGGCAAGTTCGAGATCATGCGTTGGGTAGTTCTGCTCGTGAGGCTTTAGCTGTCTAGACGCGTAGGCTATCACCTTATCGCGCTGCATCAGGACACATCCTAGACCCTTTCCTGAGGCATCACTATATATTTTAAAGTCATCCGGTCCGTTCGGCAGAGTAAGAATTGGGGCAGAGATGAGGCGCTGCTTTAACTCCGTAAATGAAGCTTCACAGTCCTCTGTCCAAGTAAACTTAGCACCCTTTCGTGTCAACTGATTCAAGGGTGAAGCGATTCTAGAAAAATTTTGTATAAATCTCCGGTAGTACCCTGCCAGACCAAGGAAACTTTGGATGTCGCTAGCTGACTCCGGTCGTTTCCACTGCGTGATTGCTTCTATCTTCTTCGGATCAACTGAGATGCCTTCCGAGGAGATGATATGCCCCAAAAACGAGATATTATCCAGCCAAAATTCTGATTTGCTTAATTTGGCATACAACTTGTGGTCTCGAAGGGTTTGCAGCACCATCCGCAGGTGTCCTGCGTGCTCATCCCTAGTCTTCGAGTACACTAAGATGTCATCGATAAACACCACCACGAATTTATCGATGAAGGGCCTAAAGACACGGTTCATCATATCCGTAAATGCAGCAGGAGCATTCATCAGTCCAAACGGCATCACGGAAAACTCGTAGTGGCCGTAGCGGGTTCTGAAAGCAGTCTTGGGCACGTCTTCTGGCTTAATCTTCAGCTGGTGGTAACCCGAGCGAAGATCAATTTTAGAAAACACCGTTGCCCCTTGTAACTGATCCAACAAGTCATCTATCCGTGGCAGAGGATATTTGTTCCTGATTGTGACTTTGTTTAATTCCCTATAGTCTATGCAGAGGCGTAGAGTTCCGTCCTTTTTCTTCACAAAGAGCACGGGAGCGTCCCAAGAAGACATGCTCGGACGGATGAACCCGCGATCAAGTAATTCCTGGAGTTGGCACTTTAATTCATTCAGCTCTGCAGGTGCCATTCTGTACGGAGGCTTGGAAATTGGCTGTGTATTTGGAAATGTGTCGATAGTGAATTCAATCTCTCGGTCTGGCGGCATACCGGGTAGTTCGCTCGGGAACACATCGGAGAACTCTGCCTCAACGGAAGTTGACTCGACGTTTGCGTAGTCCTACCGTGTGTCCCGAACCGATGCTAGGAATCCCTCTCAGCCTGTGTAGAGCATTCGCCGAGCAGATTTTGCCAAAATCACCATGCAGGCCCTGGTCGCATTGTTCGCTGGACTACTGGTGTAACAGAACACGGCTTCTCCGGGCAGACGGAAAATGACTTGCTTCTCTGCACACTCAATAGTTGCTGCACACGCGCCTAGCCAGTCCATTCCCAAAATGATATCATAGTCCCATACATCAAGAACTAAAACATCAAGTGACAGCTTTCTCTCCCCAATACAGATATAACCGCCTAGGCATGCTGAACAGACAGGAATTTTTGTACCAGATGGGGTGCTAACGCTTAAATCTAAATGCAACAGAGTCATTTTTACATTGTTCTCCATGGCGAAGTTTGTAGAAATAAAGCTATGGGTTGCACCTGAATCAAATAGAACGCGAGCAGGTATATTATTGAAAAGTAAGGTACCTGACACGATGGTATCCGAAGCTAGAGCTTCTTCCCGTGTCATGGTGTAGACTCGGCCTTGAGCTTGATTACGCCCTGGCTGCGACGCCGCTCGATTTGCCTGAGGAGCCGGAGTCTGATTTGGTTGTTGCGGTGGACGATGCGGACAGCTGCTAATCTGATGGCCTGGATCGCCGCAACGGAGGCAAGTCCCAAGCTTGCGGCGACAATCTTTTTCGATATGCCCTGGCTTCCTGTAAAAGTTGCAGGTCTTGCTGGTGTCTCCACGCTGTTTACCACCGTTATTTGGACGCTTTGCAGTGTTGTTTCCTCTATCATTGCCTTGGCGTTTGTGATTGGAAGTTTGCACAGCGTCGGCAGCAATGTGAGGATACTGCGGTTCCAGGGAGAGGGCATGGTTTAAGACTTCCCTCATCGTCTGATACTGCGGAACGGCTACGTGCCCGTGGATGCCAGGACGTAGCCCCCTTCGAATCATCTGGCACGACTCGCTGCATCCGGTAGATAAGTGGTAGCAAATTTGGCCAGTTTATTGAATTCTGCCGAGTATTGCTTCACCGTCATGCTGCCCTGCCGGAGTTGAACGAAATCGTTTTCCCGTTGACGTCGTAGTGGTGGGGGTATAAACTCCTCCTCAAACGCGGCACGAAAAGTCATCCACGCGATCGCCTCCTCTCCATGGCCAAGTTGAAGAGATCGTCGATGCACGTCCCACCAGTCGTGCGCGTTGAGGCGAAGCAATAGTTGGGCACAGGTGACGCGCTTGTCTTCCGGCACTTCTAGGAGAGAAAAATAATCTTCAAGCTCGGCGAGCCAATCTAGGGCTACGATCGGGTCCTCAGTCCCATTAAACGGCGTATTGCAGACCTTCTTGAAGTTGCCAAAGGGGAAGGCAGTCACTTCCCTCGTCCTTGGCGCTAGCGGTGGTTCGACTTCAAGCACTGGCTGCTCCACTGGTGTAGTTGTCGTTGCGATAGAATGGTTGGAGGCCAGGGTCTGAATAAGCTGCTGCAGGGTATCTACCTGCTTTTGTTGGACTGAGAGCCGGGCCTCTAGGTTGCTCTCGAACTTGGCTTGGCGGGCATCATCCCTCTATCGTTGCTCCATGAATATTTGTATCACCTGCTGAAGGGAATCTGATCGAGACATGCCCCGTTGGCTCCGAGAGCTTCCTGAAGTTTTGGAACTGCTCTCCTGAGTCCTTGTCTCGCCTGGCGCCAGCGCTGATGGTTGCGCTTGCATCGTTCCTTGAAAGGAAGGTAAATTACATCAGGATCATAATGTATTATG
This sequence comes from Iris macrosiphon, assembly GCA_036927795.1. Classification (NCBI taxonomy): domain Eukaryota; kingdom Viridiplantae; phylum Streptophyta; class Magnoliopsida; order Asparagales; family Iridaceae; genus Iris; species Iris macrosiphon. The sequence goes on from JAYESA010000020.1 coordinate 139,559,801, forward strand.
GACTTATTGCATGAACGTATCTCATTTTAGCCTTAACGAGTTCAGGAGTTCGCACAGGGATTTATCGTTAAGGAAACTTTTCCAGTTCAAGCCAAAGGAACTTTGAAGCTGTGCTCTGATACCAACATGTCATGCCCCGATCCTGTGGAATCGTTAGTCGTCCCCCGGGCGTGACCGCCGTGCGGGCCTAGGTTGCGCACCGCACAAGGCTAAGTATTTTTGTTTCGCATAGCGAGCACATATTCAGAGTACGCAGATAATTGAAACACATATTGAAACATGAAAAAGTTCTCTTTTTATTGATAATATGAACATCTATTACAAACTCCTTGAACTGAGTCATAAGGATTGCCTCTATGGGCTTACAAAAGTGTTGACACAAAATAAGATAGCAGTCCTGTACATTACATCCTTACTAAACTCAAAATATAAGACCTTGCGTCGGAATGACTGCTTTGCCACGAAGTTGCATGGTTGCTTGGTGGCTAGCTTCTAACTTCAAAATGCTTCTTCTTCTTCAAAATGCTTCAAAGGTTGGCACGGTCGAGGCGTGCCTACAGCTGGACTGGATTGGGGGTTTGTCTCCTGCTCCTCGCTCGGCTCTCCTTAGCGCGGGGAACCTGTTTCAACGAGGGTCAGTACATCAAAACGTACTGGTGAAGGCAAGCTATCCCAACTATACCAATCAACACGTTGTTTTAATGATACATGCATATTTGTGGGTTTCTATCTTGCCTTAGTTTATTTTACAGCAAGACATATATATAGAATCATTGAAATAACTCGCCACCGTTCGGTGACATTTACCTGCCCGTCTGAACCACCTGCATAATACTTACCTTGCCTTCCCTGCCAAGAAGACACAAGTTAGTAGCAACAGGTTTAAATATACAAGGGGGATCACTGGCACGTTGCCATAATGGACGGGCTAGTCTCAGTACGGAGTGCCGTGCGACGCATAGATCAGGACGTCCCAAGGTATTTCGTCCTATAGCAGGCGACTATCATGAGTTCCGTCCGGATCGGATCGGTGCCAGTGCCCCAGCGACCGTCCGCAGGAACTAAGACCTTGTACACAAGTTGTCCGTGATCAACGCAGTACACTAAGTTAGCATCGAGGCAAATCAGGGCGTATCAGGAGCATGGCAGTAACAGGCAAGATTTATTTTAGCATAGCCTTCCTGTTAGGTTATTGCTTTGAAAATGAGTTCTATATATAGCACAGTTTTAAGAAGAAATATACATTCTAACTTATATTTATGCATATGATGAACATTCCAAACGAGCAAGCATATAAGTAAGTAACCATTCACAGGTTTCATTTGACAAGCAATATTTTCCAAGTCTATTCCCTTATTATCTTGATATCTTTTAGTTATTTACTTGGTATCGTTTGATCGGGTAAAGCACGAATACAAGATTTAGATGTGAAGACTAGCAAGTAGGGCTAGCTAATCGGGTTGGTAGCCACTCACTTTGGTAGTTGGAAGGAAAAAGAAAGAAGTGCTTTAGGAGTCCGCTCGAGCGACGCCTACAGCTGGTTCACCTGTATTGACACGAATAGCTGATCAGTACTTCTTCTTCTCTTTCCCTTATCAGAATTGGAGTGCAGTCCTATGAACTAAAGCAATGAAATCCATCGAAACCGTTCAAGAAAACCCAAGCAAATCCGAAAACCAACTCAATGCACAAAAACAACAAGCGACAGCGAAAACTAGGCAACAAAGAATGCAGCGGAGAGGTCCCTCCTGACTCTGCCGCTAAGTCGATCCTTGGGGCACGGTCCACTGAATATGGGAATCGATTCCGAAGAGACAAATCCATAACGAGGATGAGTTCTTGATTCAATCTATCCCGATCGAACGATACCGTCTAGTATTTCTTAGCCGCGCTCCCCGAATAGGAGGAACGGGGCACCACATGATACCCCTCGTATATTTTAAATTGTGCAAACTAACTATATCTTCGTGTCAAGGAAGGTCATGGTAAGTATTTGTGCAGGTGGTTCAGACGGGCAGGTAAAAGTCACCGAATGGTGGCATATTTATTTCAGTAATCTTCCATATCTAATGCTTGCTTGTAAAATGGATTAAGGCAAGATAGAAAGACCACATAATAAATTGCATGCTTCATACAACCAACGTATTGATTGGTATAGTTGGATTAGCTCGCCTTTACCAGTGCATTTCAATGTACTGGCCCTCGTTGCAACAGGTTCCCCGCACCAAGGAGATCCTGCAAGAAGCTAGAGTGACTCCCAATCTAGTCCACCTACCGGTATGTCCTGATCGTGCCTTCAAAGAGGCATTTTGAAGATCCAGGAGCTCGTGCAATTCACTTATGCAACTCCGTGGAAAGGCGATAGCTTCGCCCGAAGGTGTCTTTTTTTTGAAGTTTTAGTAAAAAGATGTAATATACAGGACGACTATCTTATTTTGCGTCCACTTTGTAAGCCCGTACGGCAATTATCCGACTCGTTCAAGCGTTTGTAAATAGATGTTCATTATCAATAAAGAGAACTTTTCCATGTTTCAATATTTTGTTTCAATTATCTGCGTACTCTGAATATATGCTCGTTATGAAAACTACCTTAGCCTTATGTGATGTGCAACCTAGGCATGCACGGCGTCATGCCCGGGGGACGACTATCGATTCTACAGAATTGAGGCGTGACACCATTAAGAAGCTTTTTTCAGCTTTTCTTTTGCTTCGTTCTTTCTCATTGTAGCGTCTGCAAACGTAAAGAGAAGAACGTTTTTCTTGTTGCTTGTCGTAATCTTCTTTTTTCTTGAAGTCTGTTTGTAACCTGTTCTTGGTTCATGCTTTGTTGGAATCGAGAAATATCAGAGGATGAACTTGTAACCTCCGTATCCTTTTTTGAATATATGCTCGTTATAAAAAATACCTTAGCCTTGTGCAATGTGCAACCTAGACACGCACGATGTCACGCCCGGAGGACGACTATCGATTCTACGAAATTGGGGCGTGACACCATCAAGGAACTTTTTTCAGCTTTTCTTTTGCTTCATTCTTTCTTATTGTAGCGTCTGCGAACGTAAAGAGAAGAACGTTTTTCTTGTTGCTTGTCGTAATCTTCTTTTTCCTTAAAGTTTCTTTGTAACCTGTTCTTGGTTCGTGCTTTGTTGGAATCGAAAAATATTAGAGGTTGAACTTGTAACCTCCGTATCCATAAATTCTTGCTTAAATGTTGTTATTAGGTTAATTTGGGGCTATTGAGATTTTTTTCACAATTTTTGGTTTATTAAAAACTAGTAACAGTATATTTTTAGGGCTTTCAAGAATTTATTGTAGTGTCAAACATTAGGACTTCTAAAATTTATTGTGCAAGCCCAGAAATATAGAATGGACCCATATAATTTTTTTAGTGTTTATAATATTATCATATATTTTCTGAAATTATTTCAAAATTTTTGAAATAGTTTTAATATTTATTTTTATTTAAATAGGTAAAACTAATTTTTAGAGATTCTCCTAATTATAGTAGGAAACCTATGAACATAAAATTGTCCCAAATATTTTTCTAGGGTTTTAGGTTCAAAATATATTTTATGTAATTTTTCCAGATTTTTATGATTATTTTTAATATTTATTTTGAGTTATTTTGATTTAAAATGACTTAAATAATGTTTTGATAAAGGCAAATCAAAAACAAATAATATAAACAAAATCATCTAATTAGATTCTGACACTTGTCAGCCTTTAACTTTTTATTCAACCGAATATCAGCCAACATCTATATATATATATATATATATATATATATATATATATATGTATATATATATATAATAACCTTAATTATCCCATTATTTTTAGAGAGAGAGAGAGATTTGAGGGGATGTCATCTAGGGTTTCCTTCATCTTCCAGAAGTCATTACTCATAGCTCCGGACTCCAAACATGGCCCGTTTCTTACGTTAGAACCATATTGAGGTTAGTTTTTTGAATATGTAAATTGTTTCACGAAATTATAAATATTAAATTCTGTAAAATTCGTAGAGCACAGCATGTCCGAAAATAGATGCGTCTCGGTGTTTTTGCGATTCCGGGAGAACCAAGAATCAGAATCACTAACCTTTTAAAGTTTCGGAAAGCTAATATCGAGATAATCGACATATATTTTTCCCAGGATTTAATACAAAATATTTCTATGCTGTTAGTTCTGTAAAACTTCTAAGTTAACAATCAACCACCATTGCACAATGCAATTTTTGGTATATATAATAATTTCCAAATGAATTTGAATTCGACGAGCCTTAAATTCTAGCATATTTTTGACGATAAAATCTATAGGAAACCAGGCATAAAAGTCGAGTTTGCATCGATTGACTTTTTGGTCAACAGATTGTCTCAATTTGTGTGCCATGAGTCTCGAATTGGTAAAATTTAGTTTCTTTCGACAAAATTTAGAAATTAACCTAAAAATCAGAATAAAGATTAAAATAGAATTTTAGAGTAATTATTCCAGAATGAAATAAATTAAAATAACTTATCTTTTGATATGGTAAAATTGTAATACATAGACTATTTGGACTGTGACTTGGTCTCTGATTCATACCAGCTAAGGACCACAGGAGAGTACATTCTCTAATAATTTCCGTTATTTGATAATTTCTATAATTTAAGTATTTAGAAATGTTACATCTGATTCTTGACACAGTGCTACACGGACTAGTATATAGATTGGATCTGCAGTCATGAGATGTTACATTGGTTATCGTATTGACATTGTACACAATATTGATATTAGACATTGATATTAGACATTGTACATGATATATTGGATATTGATCATGTATCATAACGTGTCATGGTTGGATCCACTGTACTAGTTAGGGGCGGGAAAATTATTAGTGAGAAATATGATCATATCCCTATCGTACAAGTATAAAATCATGTTAGTGTTAATCATACACCTCACGTACGATTAGCCAGGCCATATAGATATCGTACATGTTTCCAAGCCGATCACATATTAAAACTACTATTTCAAACACGTAGAATAAGTTCAGTTCTTCATTTCAGTTTTATATGCTACATTACCCTGTATATGATATTGTAGTTCTTTCTCTTCATTTTATATATGCACTGTCTATACCATATTGCCTATATTGCCTATTCTCTTTACTATTTGCCATTGCACCTATTTATTATTTTCTCTCAGTATATAGTATCATCTATTTATTATTTTATAGTCCTTGTCAATTAATTAGAACTGTTATCGGGTTATAATTCGCTCTAATCCAGACTGGATATATTTTTCCAGACTACGACTTAGAGGACTGGTGTCCGACATATTATGGACCACAGGGAGAGTAGCTGCAGCCTTGGACCTTGTAGCTCAGGTGTGATTCCGGGAGGTCTAGCCGGGATCACTAGTTATTCAGTTAGTTTCTTTTAGCAGATTATTGGTACCAGATTTGTTTTCGGCATATTTGGAATATTATTGTTTGAGTTAGATTATTTTGTTGTTTAGACTTCTGTTGTATTTCGATATCTCATCGTGCTTTAGTTCTGTGATTGAGTATTTTTATATTATATTATGATATATGTGTCTCCTTATGGTGTTGGATATTCGTGTGAGATTGATTAGATAGTATTGTGACCTAGACAACGTTCTACCGCCGATGCTGCGGCATAGGCTGGACGTACCTACGCACTCGTGCCCAAATTCTGGGTGCTGGTCGTGACACATTTTTTGTGGCAGTCCATGTAGGTCGAGCTTCGCAATTAGAGCGATGTCGTGGTAGTGTAACGACTTAGTTGTACTACTATGAACCTGTGATAGGATCTAGGGTATAACATACTAGGATGAGAGCGAATACTCAATCACAACTAGGAACATTCCAATCTATTTATCTTGTTATCCTTATTTCTCATGAATATTGCTTCCTTTAGAATTTTTACTGTCTTTCCTTGATGATATCGTATCTATTGCCTTGATTGATTCTTTTCGGTCTGTCTTCAGGATAATATTGATTTTTTTTAAAATTTGAGGATAATGTTGGAAGTTTTTAAAATTTAGGATAATCTGGAAAGTTTTGAGATATAATTCAAGGAAATCCAGAATAATATTGAGAATTTTGAGTATTAGGAGTTGATATAATATTGAAACTTGGATTATGGGTTTGGTTAGACCAAAGGAATAACAATATAAGGATTCATTTTTATAACTTGTTGAATTCGACTTTTAAGGACTTAATTTGAAGTCAAAATTAAATTTTTTTTTTTGAGAGAGATGATTGATTGAGTAGATTTGGAATTCAAATATTGAGGATGAGACTTTGATTTTTTTTAATTTATTCATGTAATATATATTAGTAGGATTTACATTGAAGATTGGATTTAACTTTTAAATTTTTAGGATTGAATCATTAATCGATATTCTAAGGATGATCATTAATTTAAATATCGAGAATTCGTATACGCAAAAAAGTAAGGATAAAGTGAATTATGGCTATGGGCCAAATCAAATTATTGTGAGAAATGACTACAATATGAGATTCCAAATTTTAAGGATGGAATTTTTTTTAAAACTTGAAGATTGGATTTAATTTCTAAGTTTGGATACAAGATTAAATTTGAAGGATTTAATTATTAAATTTTTGAAGAGATTTATAAATGAGATTTAAATTTTAAAGAAATAATGTTAGATTGTATTTAAGAGTTATGACTTGTGAATCTGATTTACGAGAAAATTTCTATTGAATTTAAATTTTGAAGATAAATTCAAATTTTGAAGATTTACGTTAAAATTTTAAGTTATGAGGATGAAGTTAATTTTTAAGGACTTTATTAAATAACAATAGTGTTTGACTTCATGATTATATTCCTTAAATTTTGATGGTGGCAAAAAAAATAATTATTAAGAATTTTAAATTTTGAGGATAAACATTAATTTAAATAAAGAGTTAAGAATTTAATATGGCACAATTGACGATTTTGTTAAATCATTGATTTTTATGAAGATTATGATATGATTGAATTTGTAATTAAATTTTGAGGAATTTAAGAATATTATCATTATATTTATTTGACTGCAAGATATAAATTTAAAATTTATATTTTGAATGTTGTATTTGAAGATCTCGTAAGTATTACATTGTTTGAGTATTGTGTGGAAAAAGAATCGAGGAATAAAATCACTAATGGATTAGTGTTTGAATTCAAATTTTTGGGATGAGATTTTAAATTTTATAAATATGCATTGATTGGATTTAAATTAGAGGATTGGATATTAAATTTTTTTGAGTATTTAGTTATTAACTTAAAATTTTGGAGGAGATTGTGATAAGAATGGAATTTGATTTTAAATTTGAAGATTTTCAGGAATATGATATTTATAGAATTTTGAAAATTTTGTGAACTAAAAAAATCGATTTACTTCATGATTATATGGTTTCATGAATTTAAATTTTGTTGGTAAAAAAAAAATACAACTATTGAGGATTTTAAATTTCGAGGATAAATTTTTTTTAAGGTGGGTAGACTTGTAATCTCCGTATCTTGAAATTCTTACTTAAATATTATTATTAGGTTAATTTAGGGCTATTGGGATTTTTTTCACAATTTTTTGTTCATTAAAAACTAGTAACCGTAAATTTTTAGGGTTTTCAAGAATTTATTGTAGTGTCAAACATAATTAAAAATATTTTAAACTTTTATTTGGGTTCTAAATAATCAAATATATTTTCTAGAATTGTCTGAAAATTTTCGGAGTATTTTAGTATTTATTGGGAGTTATTTAGACTAGTAAATAATATTTTAGGACTTCTAGAATTTATTGTGCAAGCCCAGGAATCTAGAATGAACCTACATAATTTTTTAGTGTTTATAATATTATTATATATTTTATGAAATTATTTCAGAATTTTTGGAATATTTTTATATTTATTTTTATTTAAATAGGTAAAAGTAATTTTTAGAGCTTCTCCTAATTATAGTAGGAAACCTATGATCATAAAATTGTCCCAAGTTTGTAGGATTTTTAGGTTCAAAATATATTTTCTGTAATTTTTTTAGATTTTTATGATTATTTTTAATGTTTATTTTGAGTTATTTAGATTTAAAATGACTTAAATAATATTTTGATAAAGGCAAATCAAAAACAAATAATATAAACAAAATCATTAAATCAGATTCTGACACTTGTCAGCCTTTAACTTTTCATTCAGCTGCTTGTCAACCAACATATATATATATATATATATATATATATATATATATATATATATATATATATATATATATAATAACCTTAATTATCATATTATTTTAGAGAGAGAGAGATTTGAGGGGATGTCATCTAGGGTTTCCTTCATCTTCCAGAAGCCATTACTCATAACTCCGGACTCCAAACGCGGCACAATTTCTTGCGTTAGAACCATATTGAGGTTAGTTTTCTGAATATGTAAATTGTTTCACGAAATTCTGAATATTAAATTCTGGAAATTTTGTAGAGCACAGCATGTCCAAAAATAGACGCGTCTCGTTGTTTCGCGATTTCGGGAGAACCATGAATCAGAATCACTAACCATTTGAATTTTTGAAAAGCTAATATCATGATAATTGATATATGATTTCCCTAGGATTTAATACGAAATATTTTTGTACTGTTATCGAGATAATTGAGATAATTGACATATGTAGAACTTCTAGGTTAACAATCAACCACCGTTACACAATACGATTTTTGGTATGTACAATAATTCCCAAACGAATTTGAATTCGGACGAGCCATAAATTTTCGTATATTTTTTACGCTGAAATGTATAGGAAACCATGCATGAAAGTCAAGTTTGCATCGGTTGACTTTTTGGTCAACAGATTACCTCGATTTGCGTGCCATGAGTCTCGAATTGGTAAAATTTAGTTTCTTTGGACAAAATTTAGGAATTAACCTAAAATCAGAATAATAAGATTAAAATATAATTTTAGAATAATTATTCTAGAATTAAATAAATTAAAATAACTTATCTTTTGATATGGTAAAATTGTAATACATATGCTATTTGGACTGTAACTTGGACTCCGATTCATACCAGTTAAGGACCACAGATGAGTACATTCTCTGATAATTTCCATTATTTGATAATTTCTATAATTCAAGTATTTAGAAATGTTATATCTGATTCTTGACACAGTGCTATACGGACTAGTATATAGATTGGATCTACAGTCATGAGATGTTACATTAGTTATCGTATTGATATTGTACACGACATTGATATTAGACATTGTACATGATATATTGGACATTAATCTTGTATCATAACGTGTCATGGTTGGATCCACTGTACTAGTTGGGGGGGCGGGGAAATTATTAGTAAGAAATATGACTATATCCCTATCGTACAAGTATAAAATCATGTTAGTGTTAATCATACACCTTACGTATGATTAGTCAGGCCATATAGCTATCGTACATGTTTCCAAGCCGATCAAATATCAAAACTACTATTTCAAACACTTAGAATAATTTTAGTTCTTTATTTCAGTTTTATATGCTACATTACCCTGTATATGATATTATAGTTCTCTCTTCATTTAATATATGCTATCACACCCCAATCTCCCATATGCTCAATCGTTCCCGTTGAACGTGAATCACCACGATATAGTGCTCCCGCAGGACAACCGTTCTCATCGGGACGTGATGCAGTACGAGCCTGGAGTTGCGCTTGCACAAGACGATGTTGTCAAACACCAAAGTTATCATTGAAACGACCAAGTTGCAACGAAAGTCAAGTATTGTGTACCAAGCACACATTAGAGTATACGCAGCGAAGCTCTCGATAGGGTCCAAATAAAATGCCACAAAGAGAATGCCACAAAGGCTAATGCAATACTCTTGCTCTTTCTCTAGCCCACAAAGGTACTTACAGTTCATACATTATGTCCCGTATATCCAAGCAGCGCCACTACAACTGCGTACCTGAAATAATGTCCATAAACGTGGGTCAGTACACAGCCGTACTGGTGAGCGGGGTAACCCACTCGTCTAAGCCAACACTAAGTAAAATAGTGAATGCAAACAGTTATATGGTGATCTTTATAGTTGAATCCTAGATTTGTTTCATAGCATAGGGTATGACATGTTACGGAAAGCTGTAAAGCAAGTTAAGCATGCAAGCATTCAGCTCAAGCCAATAGACAAGCAAATATAAATCCAACTCAAAGCAAACCAGCATGCAAACCGTCCTACTCAAACACAAGCAACACGGAAACCTATCGAACCATTATTCAAGTCTCAATATCCATCCTCAATCCAAACTTTATAATCCAATCTTCAATATGCACACTCTTGCCGAGGCAAGGTGGCCGCGCCTACGCGAAAAGCACAAACCAAAGCAAAGCAAAGCAAAGCAAACCATCTCTTATCTATATGAAGTCACTGGCCAAGCCATAAAGGACTTTGATCGGACTAATCAAGTACAGTTCTACCCGATCCAGACCGAGTAGCTAGCCCGCCTGGTCGTATTGAACTACCGGCACCGCGCCCAAAGCACGTTAATTATCTTCTCTATGGCTGAACGGTCCCGGTGCTCCGGAGCCTATCCCGTTCGAGGAGACGAAACCCCGTACAACATAGGTTGTCTGTGACATGCAGACACCAAGTAGGTATGACGAGAGGATCGAACATTCCCGCCCCACCAAGCAATCCTAGATTCATCCAACCAAATATCCAACCAATATCCATAACCATTCTTCTAATATATAGCCCAAGGCACAAATCTCAAGTTATTCCCATAGGCACAATGCCGCTTCTCGACACAGTATTCCAATTGGTGCAACACCCCTCGCTCAAAACAGTCCCTTGGCACAATGCCCCAACAGTGGCATAATGCCCTTGCCGATGCAGTTGTTCGGTTTTGAACCACAACAACAAGCTTTGCATGAAAAAGTGCCCAAGTGATACATGTGCACGGATGCACGCCTCGCTCGCCCGAATTCTGGATGTTCCAACCAAGATATTCTAACTGCTTCTCCAATTGCCCCAAATGTAATCCAACTCTAGCTCCAACTATCCAACGCGAAAACCAACTCAAGCCATAAATCTATCCAAGCAAACCACGTACACTCTATACATGCCATAGTGTAGTGATTTTCAAGTTCCAGTCCAAGTGTTCAAGCCTTTACGTGTGTTCTATATTATTAGGCATGAAGGAGTAGAGGAGAAGGGACAGAGCCCACTCACCAAGTTTGATTTCGTTAAGCATCATGTCCTATCGATACGGTCAATCCCTTGAACCCGTGGTCCGATGCAAAGTACGATCTACTCAATTGGTATGACCGTGCGAACAGACCATGCTCTCCAAATAATCCGACCGATCGGACTAAGGAAGACGGCATTATCGCTCTAATCCTGCTATCCCAGTATTGCTATGAACGAACATCTGATTCCATCGAACTCCGCTAGCGATCTGCACATGAAACCAACTCAATCAATACTTGTTCCCAAATCCAACAAGTTAAAATATAACCAGCTATTGCCTCATTCAATCCGACTCAACGTAACGCACCGTGCAGTTACGGGGCGTTACATATGCACTGCCTATACCATATTGCCTATATTGCATGTTCTTTTTACTATTTGCCATTGCACCTATTCATTATTTTTTCTCAGTATATAGTATCATCTATTTATTGTTTTATAGTCCTTGCAATTAATTGGAACTGTTATCGGGTTGTACTTCGCTCCAATCCTGACTGGATATATTTTTTCAGACTACGACTTAGAGGACTAGTGTCCGACATATTATAGACCACAGGGAGAGTAGCTGTAGCCTTGGACCTTGTATAATTCTGGGATGTCTAGCCGGGATCACTAGTTATTCAGTTAGTTTCTTTTAGCAGATTATTGGTACCAGATTTGTTTTCGACATATTTGGAGACTTGGATGTTATTGTTTAAGTTAAATTATTTTGTTGTTTAGAATTGTATTGTATTTCGATATCTCATCGTGCTTTAGTTCTTTGATTGAGTATTTTTATATTATATTATGATATTTGTGTCTCCTTATGGAGTTGGATATTCGTGTGAGATTGATTAGATAGTATTGTGACCTAGACAGCGTTCTACCGTCGATGCTGCGGCGTAAGCTGGACGTACCCACACACTCGTGCCCAAATTCTGGGTGCGGGTCATGACAGAACTCTTGTGTGAATCTCTGAACTCGGCGATAACTTAGGTTCCAGTAGAGAGAATACCTTCGGGTCATCGCTAGTAGTTGTGCTATAGCCCGCGTTCTACCATATTTGATCTGTCTCGGGACTAACAATCTCAAAGCAAGATCCGTAGAAAGATGTATAACATCTGATCAAATCTTCTCGGTAACAAGTTTTCACAAACTTGAGAAGATTGACGGGATACACTTCGAACATGTGGATGAGGGAAGGAGTCCTTCGTCAAATGATGAACGTGAGTTATCGGAACCTACCATTTCCTAGGATGGAGGAGTTAGCGTTTGAAGGACGCACATTCTAGTTGGAAGAAAGATTACAAGATGACCAAGGATTACAGAGTTTGCGCATGATAGGACTTAGCGCAAGACAGTTCTTGGCGGCTTGCAAGACTTGGCCGCATGACAGTCTCTTGCCACATGGAAGCACATTGAAGGCCTTGTCATATGGCAGAGCTGGCCGCATAGTTTCTTATGTGCATGATCGTCTCTGCGCATAGCAAGACTAGCGCATAGTGGGCTTTATGTGTAAAGTTCACTACACTAGATAGGACTTGTCGCATGGCTGGAATTGGAGCTTGAAAGCAGAACCAATTCAAACAAATATAACAAGGTATATCTAAACTTGGTTCCTTTGATTACTTAACTTGGTTGCTATTATTGCACAAGTTGAGTCATCAAGCGTGGTTGTTGACTGGTGGGTAGACACTGGTGCATCTGGCCACACATGCACTTAAAAATAGTTGTTCACCAAGAAAGGGCACTATCTTAGAAGAAGATCTCTATGACAAACAAGTGTCAAGCAGAAGATCTAGGGATCAGGATTATGATTATGGACTTTTGACTTAAGAAAGAGATTGCTCTTATTGAGTTGTGACGCATCTAAATAAGATATGTCTTTTTCAACAAAGATATCTAGTTCAAGGATATCTCCAAGATGTGGGGGTAAGGAGGTGGAGACAGGTGATGGCTGTGTTCAAACATAGGTAGTCAGAAAGCCGTTTAGATGGATGATTACAAGTACAGGTTCTATGGAGCTGGTGCGCTCAGACATCTGTGACTTCAATTCTCCAAAAAAGGCCGAAATAAAGTTTATCACTTCTTTTCTCGACGATTTCTCGGGGAACGCCTTCGCGTATCTTCTCATAATTGAAGGATGAAGCATTCGAGAACCTCAGGGACTTAAAGTTTGGAGCTGAGAATCATACTGGCCTACAACTCAATAGACTCAGAAGTTATCAAGACAAAGGGCATTGTTCTTTGGATTCGCTTGGTTCAGCTTAGAATATGGAATTAACTATAGAACAAGCATCGTTCTTTGGATTCACATCGTTCAGCTTAGAACATAGAATTGACAATGGAATATACATCGTTCTTTTGATTCATATCGTTCAACTTAGAATAAGAAATTGACTATGGAACATGCATCATTCTTTGGATTCACATCGTTCATCTTAGAACATGGAATTGACTATGGAACAACATCTTCGTACTTTTCCAGTCCATTGAAGGTGCAGATAGGAAGGACCAGCAGTTGACAGTAATGATGATTTCTATATTGTTGTACAAGTGGCCTTCCAGATAGTCTGTGGGAGAAGGTTGCACTTACAGTCATGTCCTTAGTACCGTTCATCACTTCTGATGTAACTCTGGTTAAAAGTCAGATCTACATGAATATCATTCGATTGTGGAGGTTTTTTGGAGGACCGTATCAGCCAGAGTTGTTGGCACTTCTGTAAAAGAAGATGTAGTCAATGAAGGAGTTATCTTTTAAGAGACAATATTTGAACCAGAACTCGAAGAGCAGTCACCTATAAGAGTCAGGAGGTCGAAGGACCAAAGATGATCTTATTACCTATCATATGGAGGTCTTACCACTTACCAATGATGAGGCAATGAAGACCAGGGACTCGGTCTGCTGGGAGGAGGCAGTCCATGAAGAGATTGGCCCCATAATAATACCTGGATGTTGATCAATCTGCCTGAAGGAGCTAAACCTATCAGATGCTTATATATCTTCAGTAGAAGAAAATGGAAGCAGACATAATAGTTGAGTTCAAGACTAGGCTTGTAGCCTAGGGATTTTCTCAGATATATGGGATTGAATTCTTTGGCACCTCGTTGAAAGTATCATATATCAGGATGATGATTGTCGTAGCTGCTATTCATAAGATGATTGTTTATCAAATGAAGAGAAAACAACAATTCTTGGAGGAAGACAGTCATGAGAGATTCACAGACAACAGTCAGAATTATTGTCATTCATATTTGAAGACAATATGTAGGTTGGTGATATCTCAAATACGGCCTTAAGAAAATCCCATGATGTGGTAGCAGAAGTTTGACAAATCATCTAGTCAAAGTTGTTACAGGATCAGCGAGAAAGACAAGTATGTGTACACAAAGTTCGCCAATAAGAAATGAGTCATCTTTTGTATCTATGTGGAAGACTTGCTAAATCCCAACTGTGGATATAGAAGTATCACTAGATCAAAGATGTCCATTTATCCAGACCCAGGACATGGGATTGCGGATGTCATCCTAAGGATATAAGATAATTCGCATGCCAGGTTGGCTTGCTCACTCACAAGCTCTCTACATAAGAAGATTGGTCACACGCTTTGGGTATCAGGATCGATACTCCTCAGGTGTAACATGAAGATGGAGAAGCCTAATCAAAGGGAAAGCATCAGAAAGTTGGTGTACTCGAACATCATCAGGTGCATAATTCAAGCTGTAAGTACTACCAGGCCTGATATAGCTCTCCCTGTAGGGATGCTGAGTCAGTTCACGAGTAGTATGTGTGTTGTTAAATACTGAAAGCTATGAAGAGAGTCATCAGTATTCTCAAGTGGACTCAGTAGTATATCCTGCACTAAAACAATTATCCAGATATAATGGAAGGCTTCAGTGATGCCAGTTGGTTCTCAGGAAAGAAGAGTGGAAGATCCACAAGGGGACGTGACTTCTCCAGGAGTGGTGATGCTATATCGTGGAAGTTGAAGAAGCAGTATTTACTCTCAAAGTTTTTTGCACTATCAACTGCAGCATATAAAGTAGGATGGATCCAGAAGCTCTCAGATAATCTTCCTATGGTTAGTACACAGATTCGGGTGATACTGATATACTATGAAAACCAGGAAGCTGCAGCAGTGGCATATATTCATCTCTTCAAAGGTCTGAAGAGAACTGTGTAGATAAAATACAAGACACTAAATGAGCGCAGCTAGCGTGGATCATTACAGTAGCTAATGTTCAGAGTTAGGTGATTCTGGTGGATCCATTTATGATAGGCCTCAAGGGCCAGTACAGAACACTGGATGAGTACAGTCAGCGTAGATCATTATAGTGGTTAATATTCGGAGCCAGGTGATTCTGGAAGATCCGTTCATGATAGTCCTCAAGCGTCGACTGATCGTAAGAACTATAAATGAGCATAGTACTCCAGGCTACCGTGGGTGACACCACCATAAGGTACCTTAATAGGGTAAAGCCTCGGCTTTGGGCCATGTCACAATGGTAGTAGCACCACATATAGTCGATGTCAAGCACTATGAAGGAGCATAGTTCTTACTATGGGGTGACACCACCATGAGGTACCTTGATAGGGTAAAGCCTCGGCTGTGGGCTATATCACAGCGACAGTAACACAGCACATAGTCAAGGACACAACAGATATAAGCTTGGAGGACCTCTGGTATTGAGTCTCTGTAATCCTACCATTTAGTTTTATGCAATTGGTTCAAAGAGAAATCTACCAGGCATATAGCTATTTGTTGAAGGGAGGACCATCGACCAGGAGAATATCAGGTACAATGGGTAGTTCTCAGGAATATTGTAGGATACGTACCCGGAACCACTATGGTCTACTATTTGTTCTTGATCAGAATATTTCCTGTGGGGGGTGGCATTGACGCCTTAATGAGTTCTTCGGCAGAGTAAATGTCCGGTATAAGATACAGGAAGGACGAGTAGTTTCAGCACTACAAGGGACTTGTATCCCATGCTACAGTGGCGTGACACCATACGAAGGAGTGAACCTCGGCTTCAGGCCATATCACAGCGGCGGTAGAACCGCACATAGGAAGGTAGCCTAATGCTAAAAAGAAATAGAGAGTGGTAGTACAACACTACAAAGAGGCCTGCGACCTCATGCTACAGTGGATGACACCACATGAGGGAGTGAACCTCGGCTTCGAGCCATGTCACAGTGGCGTAGCACCGCACGGAAGCGCAAGGCTTCATGCTAGGAGGTAGTACAACACTAATAAAAGGCCTGTGACCTCATGCTACAGTGGGTGACACTACATGAGGGAGTGAACCTCCCCTATAAGCCATGTCACAACAGCGTAGCACCGCATAGGAGCGCAAGGCTCTATGTTGTGTGAAGTAACGACACTACTAAGAGGCATGTGTCCTCATGCTACAGTGGTATGACACCACAAGAGGGGAATCCTCAGCCTTGGGCGGCCATGTCATGCGGCGTAGCACCGTACAGAAGCACAAGGTTTCATGGAGGATAATAAACTCTCTATAGTGGAAGAAATCACCTAAGTGTATGGATAGAGATGTAGGTCGTCTCTTAAAAAAAAGCTTGTCGACGCCCAAGATACATACAGTTAGACCAAGTCAGCACAGGGTCTTTAACGTACGACCAGATGGCACAACTAAGGTCATCGTGTGAGTGGAAAGAATAACAGCTATGGAGCAAAATTTAGTCCATTCTTGTATCATACTGTTGTTTGACCAATGTGGGAAGATTCAAGTTGTCGGCGACATCTATCCTAATGCATGATAGGAGTCACTGTAAGGAACGCTCAACCATATATTATGATATATGTCCGGGATTGTTGATATTTTTTACTTAACTTTGGAAGTTTTGGTCCCATATTAGAAAACCACCAATGTGTATATCTCAATATATGGCTATGCTTAGCATTGATATATGCACATAGGGTGAAGGCCCATGTGGGTTGACTTTCCTAGAGGGATTAAGTGTGAACTCTATTATGATAATATTTTTTTTGTCTCCACCTTTGGGAAGTTTCCCTTAGGAACTAAGCCTTGAAGGGGCTTAGCGACTCGGACTCGGACCCGGACTCGGACATGGGTTCAAGGGTACAAAGTAGCACTTTGTTGGCGCACTTTGCACTTAGCACGTCAGTATCGTCGCATGGTGCTCGTGCACTCATTTATGCATGAGTTGCATGCACGGTTGCTAGCTCGGTTGCTGGCTCGGGTGTATATTTTATGGTGCATGCAGCCAAAGCGCTATGTCACCCCCACATTTCAGATTAGGGGTATTTTCGTCTTTTCATAATTAATGTGTAAATGATTTCATGATATTTAATTATATTTAAATTTATGCGATTTATTTGATTTTTGTACTTTACTGTTGCTTCGATAATTAGAGCGCTACACTAGCCATGGTCTTCCAACCAATTTTATACCCTTGTCCTAGACGTGCCGCGTCTGCCGCCGCACCCGCCGGCGCTCCGCCCGCCTCGCGCCGCGCTGCCCGGCCTCGCTCCCACGTCCACCCGCCATTTCCGGCCACCCCCGGCTCCCCCAGCGCCTATAAAAGCCCCTCCCTCCACCTCCGATCTCCCCCATCACCCTAGCCCCGGCCGTCGAACCCCCTCAGCTGCCCTCTGCAACTCCGTCGACCACCGTCCTGCCCGCTGTACCCCTGCCACGACGTCGCCGCCTCCCTGCCGCGCCACCAGACTCCGCCGTCCGCCTCCCTCCTCTTCTTCCCCGTCGACAGCAGCCACCGCAGCTCCTCGAGCCGTCGTGGACGCCGCGCCGCCCTCCGCCGCGTGCCCCAGCCCTCCGCCTCAGTCGCTCGGCCGCCCAGCCGCCGTCCCAGCCGCCGAATCCCCAAACCCTAACCCTAATTCTCGAGTCCGTGTCCGACACGAATCGGACACGATTTGGCCCTGGTTTTCGGGTCCCCTTCAGGTGCGTGTATCTTTTCACTCGTAGCTCCGTTTTTGATTCTGCAAATTGTGTTGCGAAGCCTGTATGACCCTCTCGGTGTCCGGACAAACCGTTCGGGACATCGCGTCCTGTGGTGATCGTACACCGCGATCCAAAAACAGGAAAAACCAGACCCTGTTTTACCCCGGAATCGAGTACGCCCCGCCAAACGGGACGACTTGGTCGCGCGCGGTCTTCACAAACACGAGCGCCTCGTCGATACGGACGTGTGGGATTTCGCGGAAGCTGATTCGGGTGTGCGTGCACACCGGAATCAACGCGTATCCGCGAACATCGCCCCATATCCGTACTTTCTGGAACGTGCCCTAACTTTGTGTACACACGTCGGATCGAGACGAAACTGGCACCATCGGACTCGTAGCGATACGCTGGTCCTGTGGGTCAAGTTTGGTTCGATTCTGAGAACGTTGACGAAATCGCGTGTCGTGGGCCCCACAAGCCCCGCTCGACGAGCGATTTTGTGTTCGGCTCATCGGAATCCAATTCTGGAAGTTCCGTTGGGTTCATATCATCGTTCCTGACCTGTTGACACTAAGTTTGGGGAATTTGGAGACCTTTGACCCTGACGCGTTTTTCGGTGCAAAGCGGGCCCACCAGTGGACCCCGTTTTGGCCCGAAACTGCCGTTTCTGTCCTTGTCTCCAAATTGGACCCAAGGACAGGCGTTTCTAGCTGATTGATATTTTCTGGATCTGATGGTGATATTTGTTTCAGCAACCGGAGTACCGCCTGCAATTCCAACTGAAGTCAGAGCCGCAAACATAGCCGGAACCACAGGCAAGTGTACCTCGCCAAAACTTGCAGTCTTTGCTAAATATTCCTTGGTTTAGTTATATATCAGAGGGCAAGTATACCTTGCCAACTTTACAGTCTTGTTGCATATTTCCTTGTTTTAGTTATAACTTGTTTTAACTGCTTAACCTAGGAAACGTGTGACGTACCGAGTGTCCGATCATAGTCGGGTGCCAACATCGTACGCGGTGTTGGGTACGTCATTTAGAGATGGATATTCGATACCCTTACTCTTGGTACTTGTCCTATCAAGTACAACAAAACCCAGGACACTTGACACTATCATGGACAGAATCTTCTTGAGATATTCACGATGATTCTGCAGAGGTTACAGGTATGACATGGACAGTTTATTCCTAGACATTATATGACTGCTGCATTAGTTATGATCTTGCGTGTCATGGACATGAGACGTGGATTACATTGGGTGGGAAGAGACACACAGGCTACAGGCTGTTTTCATATATATATATTATTAGTGTGAGGTCGTAGACTCTCTAGCAGAGCTAGACCCTTTACGTGTTATTACTGCTACCGGCTCCCCGACACAGAGCTTGTAGCGGTCTCAGCCTGAGTTCTAGTGATGCTCTCAACTTGCATTTATCAATTAGCTGGTTACATAGTTTACCCTGCTATTTCATCTAATTCTGCTGCACTGCTTATATTTTGGCTTGTATTATCTGTACCTTGTTATGTCCCCTGAGGACCTGGAATGGACTATGTCCCCAGGTATAGCCGAAGAGATCCCTCCAGAGATACACCGAATAGGAGCACTTCCAGGAGCTGTACCAGGACCTGAGGACGAGCCAGCACCAGAGGACTTCTCCTGAGCATTGGCTGTACATAGTCAGTTATTTCCGTTTCTGTTTCTATTTCCAGTTCATTTATTTCCTGTCTATTTGCATTAAATGTAACAGAATAATTCTCGGATTTGTTTTCCGAGACAACCTTATTTGATATTGCATATTTATTTCCATTGCATCATTTCTGGCATCTATTCTGTGGTTATCTATTGTGGATGAGATAGATTAGTCTGTGACCTTTATTATTGCTCTATAAATTGCTAGACTACAGCTTAAGCATGCCCTGATGGATCCATTAAATTGGGTTGTCCATCGGTGCGTGCTGCTGGCCATTGCCACGCATCTCCAGTCCCTCGGCATTTTGGGACTGGGGCGTGACATGGTTTTTGTGGTGGCCCATACAGGTCTCAACGACTAATTTGTTCGATTTTAACTCAGGGATCGAACAGGCCTGCAATAAAGCTAGGATAAGTTTTAGGTTCTCATCCACTTGCTTGAATCATTCTTGATATCTATTCGAATTAATTTATTGGCTTGCATCCTGCCTTGATTCCTGTGCGCCTCTTATCATTTGTATTTGATACAGGGAAATGAACCCACAAGCCAGCAACGAGGCTCATGAAGAAACACCACAACCCGTTGTGGTTACCCAAGAAGATGATGTGATACCAGTCGGTGAAGGCCAATCGTCACAAGGCAGTCAAGCAAGTCAGCCTGCCTCGAGAACCCATCAAGATGACGTTCCACCATCGATGCAGCCTACTCCACCGATGCCTTCCTTCCCACTGGGACCACCTATGAACGAACAGCAGATGTTCCGCATGTTCTACATAATGATGCAAGCCTATCAAAGGGTGCAACAAGAAGCTCAACAAAACCAAACGGAGAACTCCATCGATAGAACTAGCTCGGAGTCACAGAGGCCAAACAGTTCAAATACAACCGCCTTCGACGAGGACGTCCTTACTGCGGCAAGACCCGTGGAGTGCACCACAAGGATCGAGTCCAGCCAAAAGCGGTCGTATGCGTCAGCACCGGACCAATCACAACAAGAAAGAGCTGCAAAGCGACCACAGATACATCCACTACCAAGAACAGCATCAGGAGCCTCATTCCTTCCTACTTGTCACTACTGTGGCAAGGTAGGCCACATCGCTAAAGAATGCCGACGCAGACTGGGACAATGTCTATCTTGTGGATCCAAGAAGCATTCTGTAAGGGATTGCCCAGAACGTCGAGAGAAAGCAGTGGCGATTCACCAACCAGCCACATCAACACCAGCCGGAACACCACGGGAAGGAACTTCAAAGGAGCCTCATATGCAGCAGCCACCCGAAGCATCTTCGCAAGTACTGCCCACTTGTCTACATTGTCACAAACTAGGCCACATTGAGAGCTGGTGCAGAAGTAAGTTGGGATTATGCCTGATTTGCGGAACCAATGAACACTTGGCCAAGGATTGTCCTCAGCATCGGGAGAAAGCAGTGACGAATCTTCAACCCGCCTCATCAGCCCCAGCTGTAGTACCACAGGCAGAAATCGCAAGGAAGTCTCACCTACACCAGCCACCAGAAGCATCTCCATCGGCAATACCTGTCTGTCCATATTGTCGCAAGCGAGGCCACACCGAGGACGAATGCAGAAGAAAGAAGAGATTATACATAGCTTGCGGATCCAGTCAGCATTCATTCAAAGAATGCCCTGAGCGTCGAGACAGAGTACCAACAGGTAACCAACAAATGTTACCAGCACCACGGTCAGCCTCTCCAGCATTGCAAGCTTCACCAATACCGAGGCCACCCTTGGTAACCCAGGCAACACTCTTCCGGCAGACTCAACAGCAGCAGAGGAAGCAACTGCAAGGACCCGGACAAGCTCCAGCGAAGATCGTGGAGAACGCTCCGATTCGTGGAATAGCTGATGCGCGTAAGTGATTTATAGTTTTCTGTTTCCAGTCTTGTCGTAGTTCGTGCCCGTTGGTTCGTGACCTCAGCCCCAACCTAGTAAATTGCAACTTATTAATAACAACCTGGCTTTCATAAAAGTTATAGTTTTAACTAGATTTTCCTGGAAAGTGTAAGCTTTCGATTTTAGGGAAATGGTATTTCCCTGAAGTCTCTTGTGATGTATTTTCAACCGATACCTGCGACCGTGTCATCTCTGCTGAACGATTATTCTTTGATTGCGAGGACGCAATCCTCTTAAGGGGGGTAGATTGTAAACCCCCTGAATTTTTAAAATTTTAAAAACTGGATTTTTCACAATTTTCTGAAATTTTCTGGGAATTTTCTGTAATTTAAAAACAGGGTTTTAAGTATTAAATGATTTTTAATTGATATTAAACAGTATTAAAATATTATGGAAATAATATTTTTGGATGTAAAATGAAAAAATGGACTTAGGACAAATTTTCTGGAATTTATCGGGCCCCGGACCTATTTTTAAATCACATAAAACTATTATCTATTATTTAAATATTTATTTAATTAATTAAGCTATTTATTTATTTATCTATTTATTTAATTCCTAAAACTATTATCCAGCCCGGCCCAATTAGGCCCATTGGGCCGGCCCAGCCCGCGCCACTAGCGGGTCGGGTCGGGTCGGTCAGACCCGCCCGCTAGCCCGACCCGCCGACCCGTCTTCACCCACGACCCAGCCCGTGCCGCGTCTGCCGCCGCACCCGCCGGCGCTCCGCCCGCCTCGCGCCGCGCTGCCCGGCCTCGCTTCCACGTCCACCCGCCATTTCCGGCCACCCCCGGCTCCCCCAGCGCCTATAAAAGCCCCTCCCTCCATCTCCGATCTCCCCCATCACCCTAGCCCCGGCCGTCGAACCCCCTCAGCCGCCCTCTGCACCTCCGTCGACCACCGTCCTGCCCGCAGTACCCCCGCCACGACGTCGCCGCCTCCCTGCCGCGCCACCAGACTCCGCCGTCCGCCTCCTTCCTCTTCTTCCCCGTCGACAGCAGCCACCGCAGCTCCTCGAGCCGCCGTGGATGCCGCGCCGCCCTCCGCCGCGTGCCCCAGCCCTCCGCCTCAGCCGCTCGGCCGCCCAGCCGCCGTCCCAGCCGCCGAATCCCCAAACCCTAAACCTAATTCTCGAGTCCGTGTCCGACACGAATCGGACACGTGTCGGACACGATTTGGCCCTGCTTTTCGGGTCCCCTTCAGGTGCGTGTATCTTTTCACTCGTAGCTCCATTTTTGATTCCGCAAATTGCGTTGCGAAGCCTGGATGACCCTCTCGGTGTCCGGACAAACCGTTCGGGGCATCGCGTCCTGTGGTGATCGCACACCGCGATCCAAAAACAGGAAAAACCAGACCCTGTTTCACCCCGGAACCGAGTACGCCCCGCCAAACGGGACAACTTGGTCGCGCGCGGTCTTCACAGATACGAGCGCCTCGTCGATACGGACGTGTGGGATTTCGCGGAAGCGGATTCGGGTGTGCGTGCACACCGGAATCAACGCGTATCCGCGGACATCGCCCCGTATCCGTACTTTCTGGAACGTGCCCTAACTTTGTGTACACACGTCGGATCGAGACGAAACTGGCGCCATCGGACTCGTAGCGATACGCTGGTCCTGTGGGTCAAGTTTGGTTCGATTCTGAGAACGTTGACGAAATCGCGTGTCGTGGGCCCCACAGGCCCCGTTCGACGAGCGATTTTGTGTTCGGCTCATCGGAATCCAATTCTGGAAGTTCCGTTGGGTTCATATCATCGTTCCTGACCTGTTGACACTAAGTTTGGGGAATTTGGAGACCTTTTACCCTGACGCATTTTTCGGTGCAAAGCGGGCCCACTAGTGGACCCCGTTTTGGCCCGAAACTGCCGTTTATGTCCTTGTCTCCAAATTGGATCCAAGGACAGGCGTTTCTAGCTGATTGATATTTTCTGGATCTGATGGTGATGTTTGTTTCAGTAACCGGAGTACCGCCTGTAATTCCAACTGAAGTCAGAGCCGCAAACATAGCCGGAACCACAGGCAAGTGTACCTCGCCAAAACTTGCAGTCTTTGCTAAATATTCCTTGGTTTAGTTATATATCAGAGGGCAAGTATACCTTGCCAACTTTACAGTCTTGTTGCATATTTCCTTGTTTTAGTTATAACTTGTTTTAACTGCTTAACCTAGGAAACGTGTGACGTACCGAGTGTCCGATCATAGTCGGGTGCCAACATCGTACGCGGTGTTGGGTACGTCATTTAGAGATGGATATTCGATACCCTTACTCTTGGTACTTGTCCTATCAAGTACAACAAAACCCAGGACACTTGACACTATCATGGACAGAATCTTCTTGAGATATTCACGATGATTCTGCATAGGTTACAGGTATGACATGGACAGTTTATTCCTAGACATTATATGACTGCTGCATTAGTTATGATCTTGCGTGTCATGGACATGAGACGTGGATTACATTGGGTGGGGAGAGACACACAGGCTACTGGCTATTTTCATATATATATATTATTAGTGTGAGGTCGTAGACTCTCCAGCAGAGCTAGACCCTTTACGTGTTATTACTGCTACCCGGCTCCCCGACACAGAGCTTATAGCGGTCTCAGCCTGAGTTCTGGTGATGCTCTCAACTTGCATTTATCACTTAGCTGGTTACATAGTTTACCCTGCTGTTTCATCTAATTCTGCTGCACTGCTTATATTTTGGCTTGTATTATCTGTACCTTGTTATGTCCCCTGAGGACCTGGAATGGACTATGTCCCCAGGTATAGCCGAAGAGATCCATCCAGAGATACACCGAACAGGAGCACTTCCAGGAGCTGTACCAGGACCTGAGGACGAGCCAGCACCAGAGGACTTCTCCTGAGCATTGGCTGTATATAGTCAGTTATTTCCGTTTCTGTTTCTATTTCCAGTTCATTTATTTCCTGTCTATTTGCATTAAATGTAACAGAATAATTCTCGAATTTGTTTCCCGAGACAACCTTATTTGATATTGCATATTTATTTCCATTGCATCATTTCTGGCATCTATTCTGTGGTTATCTGTTGTGGATGAGATAGATTAGTCTGTGACCTTTATTATTGCTCTATAAATTGCTAGACTACAGCTTAAGCATGCCCTGATGGATCCATTAAATTGGATTATCCATCGGTGCGTGCTGCTGGCCATTGCCACGCATCTCCAGTCCCTCGGCATTTTGGGACTGGGGCGTGACACCGGAGACCCACTGCCCTCAACCGTCGAGACCGACTGAAGCCTCGCTGCCAACCCGCCGCGGACCCGCTGCCCATCCCGACCGCTGAAATCGACCGCTTCCTCCTCCTCTTCCCTTCTTCTCCGATGACTCCGCCGAACCCGACCACCTACTGATCTCCCCGACCGACCACGTATGCCTGAACAGCCCTGCGGCCACCTCGTTCCTCCTCGATACCATCGAGCACCACCCTCCACCAGTCCCACGACTTTATCACCCGCCTGGAGCCGCTGTCCCGACCACTGAACTGCTGCCATCCCGTCAATGACTTTGCCGACCCGCTGAACTCGCCGAAAGCCTGCACCGATCAGCCTCGAGCATAAAGCCCGATACCACCCGCTGCTCATTCCGTTCTCCCCTCGACTGGACTCGACAGCCTCGCCTTCGTCATCAACATCTTCACCGTGATCACCTCCATAACCATTACCATCACTATCATCTTCATTATTATCTCCCCCATGATCATCACCATCACCTTCACCATCATCATCGTCATTGTAGTCGTAATCATCGCCATCATCGTAGTTATCATCATCGTCATCGTCGTAATCATCGTCAACGTCATTCCCGTACGTGCCCACCAAGGTTCGTACCTGTCCCCTCCTCCGTAATTTTTATGTACGTATGTGTATGTATGTACGTATTAGTATTAGTATATGTATAGGTTTAATATGAATATTGGTATATATATATATATACATATATAAATATAGTATATATACTAAATTAATCTATATTTGGTATATGAGTATTCTTCAATTGGTATATGTATATATTTAGTTATATATTTAGTATGTATATAATTGATATATATATATATATATATATATATATAATTATTGGTGGTTATATACGTATATAAAAATATGGTACGTATGTATATATTGTAAGTATTAATGTTATATACTAGATAATAATATGTATAATTATATATGTACTAGGTGACCCGAGTGTAATCACGGATACCCCGTAGTTATATTGACCTGTGACTGTGTAATATGTTAGCAGACTGCCATGTACACTAACGTACTAGCAAGACCCGTGTTATTGACTATCTGATTTTGCACAGCAATTATAGACGCGACACCCGTGCAGCTAGACGCACACTTGATCCTAGTTAACCAGTGCCATACCTAGCGTAGTCCTGAGTTTAATATATTTATGATTGTGTGTTAGTGTATTGTCTGATGCAATATTGTATTAAATGCTGTCTTTAGGACTGTTGGATTTTCAAACAAGACCTCAAAAATAGGACATTGGTATTTTCAGCAGAGGACCACAGACGAGTATATTCTCTGATAATTTTCATTATGTTGATTATCTCTATAATTCTAGTTGTATAGCGTACATGATTCTGACACTGTTGTATACACGAGTTGGCATCATCGAGACCAGTCACGAGGAGTCGTGATTGGAATCCATCGTGCTAGCTAGAGAAACGGGGAAATATTAGTAGATTATGTGATCATACCCAACTCTACATGAATCATAGCTCACCCATACCTCACGCTGGTGCAGCCTGACCATTACATGCCTCATAGCCTGTTATGTATGATTAGCCTGACTATTGCTTGCATCATAGCTATCCGGATGGTTAGCCTGACCTTACATGAATCATAGCTAGTCATACATAGCAAGCCTGATCAGTCCCAAGCCGATCACATGATATGCTAATATTTCACATACTTAGCTAGATGTTCTTGACGTGTATCTCTAGTATATTGATCTAGCATCACTACATGTTCTAGCTATTGTTCTAGCGTTTACTTATATTCTAGTTCATTGTTCTAGCATGCACTTGTATTTCTATTCATTGCTAGATGTACATTGATGATGACATATGCTCCAGTACTTTATTATTCCAGTATTCATTTATTCTAGTACTTTATTATTCCAGTATTTCTTATTGCCAATATTCATATCTATCTTGTATTTCTTTATACTATATTATAGTTTTTGTCAATATACATGGAACTGCTGTTACTGCTTGTACTTCGCTCCAATCCTGACAGGATATTTTTTCCAAACTGTGACATAGAGGACTTGTTTCCAGCATACTTGGAGAGATGGATGTTATTGATTGCAGGTTAGACTATTTATTATTGTTTAGACTTGTCTTGTATTTTATTTGTTTTCTTCGATATCTCATCGTGCTTTATTTTCTGTGATTGAGTATTCCATATTATATGGTGATATCTGTGTCTCCTTATGGAGTTGGATATTCATGTGAGATTAATTAGATAGAGTATTAACCTAGACAGCGTTCTACCGCCGATGCTGCGGCGTAGGCTGGACGTACCCACGTACTCGTGCCCCAAATTTCGGGTGCGGGTCGTGACACATTTTGAGTGGTGGCCCATGCAGGTCTAGATTCGCATTTAGAGTGATATCATAGTAGTGCTCACTTAGAGTGTTGCTACGAGCCTGCTTTAGGACATAGGATACTAGGATGAAAGAGGATACTCAATCACAAATTATTTGAGAGATTCCTGGGATGACCCTTGAGAATCTCATTATAAATTCTAATTTAAATTTTTTCCCCATATTTTCGTCTGTTCTCACTTGTTGATATTGAATTTGATTCTTGTTAACCAGTTGTTAAATTTAATTCTTGGTGTCGTTGTTGAGTTTGATTTTATATCGAGATAAACTTTACGGACTAAAATTTACGGTTTTATCTGATGACATATGTTGATGAGGACAGTGAGAAAGGTAAAACATCTACTTTGGTTTTGGAACCTAGAGTTTATTGCAGCCATATTAGCTCTCATGGCGAAAACGTAGGAACCTGACCTTGGATGTACATATCTTAGTTATGAAATTTAGAGTTTCTCACAGCCATACCGGTTGGCGTGACAAGGATTCTAGATTATGTGATTATAGAGTTGCATACCTTAGTTGTGGAACCTATAGTTTATCGTAGCTATGCTTACTGGCGTGACAAGGATTCTGAGTATCATAATTTCGGATAGACGTGTATGATTATCAGGTTGTATCTTAAATTGGTTCTTAAAGTATCATCTCAAAACTTATCTACTTCTGTTATTACATAACTTTGTTCCGTCGCTTCTTTTTGTTTGCTAAGAGATACCTTCAGTCCTTAACCCAATTTCTTTTTGAGCTTTAATTCTTTTGGGATTCCTTGTTAGTGTGATAATTGGTGACATGCAATTAGGTCTGTGTCTTAAGTTTCAGTGTTGACTGAGTGTGGCTTGTGAGTTTGTAAGTGTTTCTTGGTTGGACATGTGAGCAGTAGGAATCAATCTAGAGATAACCCGTAGCGTAGTACCTTATAGTGATAGTTCTATAATAGGTGTCATTATAGTTAGTAATGGTACTATAGGTATAAGGGAGAGTAAAGAGTATCAGTGATGGTTCCAAGAGTAAGTATCAGAGTCAGCATGCCAGTCCTGGATAGTCATGAATTTATGTAGCTGGGTGATCCATGTAAACAATTAAGTATCGAGGAAATAATGTTAAAAATTAATGGAGCATGATATTCAATTTGATGATTGATACTTGGGTGTGTCAAGAGTAAAGAAATATATATACATAAAGGGTATTAATGAGTGTGCCATGGGTAGAGAAATATCAAGATTGGTAATGGAAGATATATAGTGTATCACTTATTAGTATGTAAAAGATTTAAGAGAAAATACGTTTACATCAATCGAGATATGGAACCATATACCGCCTTTAAGAGTGAAGTAGAGCATGTGTATTATATAAGTTAATAACTAGTGCGAATGATCGTGAGTTCTAATAAGTTTGATGAGATGATCTAATGATGAAGCTAGTGTTACCATACCAAGAGTACTAATATTTCTATATCGAGGATTAGTTGAGCAATGCGCTAATAACAGTAAGTACTTCGTGTAATAATATTAGATTGGTGTATTAGCTAATATAGATAGAAAATCATTGGAGAAAATACGTGTGATGATAACTTTGATTGTTGAAAGTAATAGTGCAAGTAATCCGGGCCGTGCAAAATTTTAGTACACAGTTGAGGGTTGTAGAAAATTGGTGTATTTGTGTGTACCTTGAGTATTAGAGGCTGTAAGTATTTATATGTATACTTAAATAGATGTGGATTTAAATTTATAATTTGAAGATTGGAAATAAATTTTAATTTTTGAGAATTTTTTGAGGAGTTGAGATTTTATGTTATTAAAATTTTTGAGGATTCAAATTCAATTCAATAAATATAGTCAAAGCTATAAAGATTTTTGGAAGTGATTAAAAATTTTATTTCAATATTTGAATATTTGACTTTTGAGGAGAAAGTATATACATTTTATTTTAAATTGTTCGAGAAGTTAAATTTTGAGGATTTTATTTTGAGGATAAAATTTTATGGTAGGTAAGAAATGTATAATAGTATATGAGTGGATGAAGTGCATGTGTAAGAATTTGTTGGCTTGAGCATGCTCGAGATGGCACTACAAACTGACTTGGGTGTCCATCTAGAGTTGTATTAGAAGGAGTAGTACTTAGTGTGGTGTGTGGCACTTGGTGTGCACTTGAGTGATAAGAACAACTAGTATAAGCAATTGCAGTAGGTAAGAGAGCTAGCAATGGATGTGCTAGTAGTAGAAACAGTGGTACCTAAAGGGATACAAGTATTAAACGTTGAGGCATCATTTAAACCTATGATTGTGTTAGAGGTTCTTGGTATCAGATTTTGGTATTAATAAACATATATGTGCAATGCGAATGTATCCATGGATATCTTGTGGACTAATGATTAGTTGATGTGGGTATCAGTATATAGGGATAGGAATTTGTGAGTGAATGTACCAGAATTAAGTATATGATAGAGGTTTAAGATGTCCAAGTGATGGGTTAGAAGGCTATGTTTTGTTCTTTTCTTCTGTTCTTTTCCGTCTATTGATTGATTTCTTAGTACCATAGCTTGTATCAATGACTTTCTTGCTAGAATATAGTTAGTAGTACATCCTGACAGAGACTGCAGTACCATGACAAAAGTGACCATAACCGTGCATGTCTTCTCTAGATTGCACGTTGTATGACTGTAGGTAGGATTTTTTTAGACCTTGATTGTTGGGGGTTTGACCATAGTGAAGGTTAATGAAGAGGTTATGACTTCACAAAGAGAGATAAGGTGCCTTAAATTTCGAGAATAAACATTAATTTAAATAAAGAGTTGAGAACTTAATATGGCAGAATTAACGATTCATTAAAATATTGATTTTATGAAGATTATGAAATCATTGAATTTGTCATTAAATTTTAAGGAATTTAAGAAGGTTATCATTATATTTATTGGACTACAAGTTATGAACTTATATATTGTATTGAAGATTGCATAAGTATTACATCATTGAGTATTATGTGGAAAAAGAAATCGAGGAATAAGATCACTAATGAATTAGTGTTTAAAATTTAAACTTTTGGATGAGATTTTTTTTTAAATTTTATAAATATGCATTGATTGGATTTCAATTGGAGGATTTGATATTAAATTTTTGAGTATTTAGTTATTAACTTAAAATTTTGAAGGAGATTGTGATAAAAATGGAATATGATTTTAAACTTGAAGATTTTCAGGAATATGATATCTATAGAATTTTGGAAGTTTTTGTGAAATAACAATATGGATTTGCTTCATGATTATATGCGTTGATGAAATTAAATTTTGATAGAAAAATAATATAAATGAATACATACAACTATTGATGATCTTAATTTCGAGAACGAAATTCTTTTAAGGAGGGTAGACTTGTCACCCCCATATTTCAGATTAGGGGTATTTTCATCTTTTCATAATTAATGTGTAAATGATTGCATGATATTTTATTATATTTAAATTGCTATGATTTATTTGATTATTGTACTTTATGGTTGTTTTGATAATTAGAGTGCTACACTAGCCATGGTCTTCCAACCAATTTTACACCCTTGTCCTAGATGTGCCAGACTGTTATTTTGATCTTTGTGTGACTCATAATTATGCTCTCTTGTGCTTCATTTTAGTCGCATAATATTCGTCGCAGACGTTATTATTTTAATTGGAATAAATCCAACCTTGTATCGTTATGTGTTCCAATCGAAATTGGAGACACAATATTGACCCATTTCGTGTAACCCTAATTAGGGTAATATTCTATTCTGAGTCTTCTTCATTCATGACACTTCTATCCCACTTAATTTTAGTCCCTTATACTTCTAATTAATTTTAGAACACCTATTTCACTTATTTTAATTAAATTAAACCATAAACCCAACCTTGTGTAATTTTTTAATTGTTGGGCACTTTTATGCAAAAGTGCATTAAGGAATCCACCCCGTTGGACACGACACGTGAATAAACCCATTTCTCCTTCATGTAAATTTTTCTATAATTTTTGGGAGTGTGTAACTCAACATCAACCTCCTTGAACCATGGCCCTTCAAACTTTGAAAACCAATTGAATCCTAGCCATTCATTTTGAAACCATTTAAATCTTAGCCCTTAAAATATCTCCATGTCAAGCCCTTTTCCCAAAGATTTGACCAAGCCCTAATTCTAGGTCAACCTAATGCATTACATATATATAAATAACGCTTTTTCCCTTTTTTTTACTTTTCTCTTGTTCCAAAACCAAAGAATACACAGCCGACCCTATTTTGTTCCTGTTCACCATCCCTTCCCTTCACCCACGGCCGGAGACTCCCCCCGCCGGACGAACCCCTCATCGGAGACCCACTGCCCTCAACCGTCGAGACCGACCGAAGCCTCGCTGCTAACCCGCCGCGGACCCGCTGCCCATCCCGACCGCTGAAACCGACCGCTTCCTCCTTCTCTTCCCTTCTTCTCCGATGACTCCGCCGAACCTGACCACCTGCCGATCTCCCCGACCGACTTCATCCCCTCCACGACGCCGGAATAGCAGCACCCATAACTCCGTCAACCACCGTGCACGACTCCCATCTTCCTCCGCCGGAATCTCGATGACTGAACCGCTGCACCTTAGCCTGCGTACGCCTAAACAGTCCCCGCGGTCACCTCGTTCCTCCTTGATACCACCGAGCACCACCCTCCACCCTTTCCACGACTTTATCACCCGCTTGGAGCCGCTGTCCCGACCACTGAACCAATACCATCCCATCAACGACTCTGCCGTCCCGCTGAACTCGCCGGAAGCCTGCACCGATCAGCCTTGAGCCTAAAGCCCGACACCACCCGCTGCTCATTCCGTTATCCCCTCGACTGGACTCGACAGCCTCGCCTTCATCATCAACATCTTTGCCATGATCACCTCCATAACCATTACCATCACCATCATCTTCATCATCATCTCAACCATGATCATCACCATCACCTTCACCATCATCATCGTCGTCGTAGTCGTAATCATCGCCATCATCGTAGTTATCATCATCGTCATCATCGTCATTATCGTCAACGTCGATCCCGTACGTGCCCGCTAAGGTTCTTGTCCCCCCCTCCGTAATTTTTATGTACGTATGTGTATGTATGTATGTACGTATTAGTATTATTATATGTATAGGTTTAATATGAATATTGGTATATATATATATATACATATATAAATATAGTATATATACTCAATTAATCTACATTTGGTATATGAGTATTCTTCAGTTGGCATATGTATATATCTAGTTATATATTTAGTATGTATATAATTGATATATATATAATTATTGGTGGTTATATACGTATATAAAAATATGGTACGTATGTATATATTGTAAGTATTAATGTTATATGCTAGATAATAATATGTATAATTATATATATACTAGGTGACCCGAGTGTAATCACGGATACCCCGTAGTTACATTGACCTGTGACTGTGTAATATGTTAGCAGACTGCCATGTACACTAACGTACTAGCAAGACCCGTGTTATTGACTGTCTGATTTTGCACAGCAATTACAGACGCGACACCCGTGCAGCTAGACGCACACTTGACCCTAGTTGACCAGTGCCATACTTAGCGTAGCCCTGAGTTTAATGTATTTATTATTGTGTGTTAGTGTATTGTCTGATGCAATATTGTATTAAATGCTGTCTTTAGGACTGTTGGATTTTCAGACGAGACCTCGGAAATAGGACATTGGTATTTCCAGCAGAGGACCACAGGCGAGTATATTTTCTGACAGTTTTCATTATGTTGATTATCTCTATAATTCTAGTTGTATAGCGTACATGATTCTGACACTGTTGTATACACGAGTTGGCATCATCGATACCGGTTACGAGGAGTCATGATTAGAATCTATCGTGCTAGCTGAGGAAACGGGGAAATATGAGTAGATTATGTGATCATACCCAACTCTACATGAATCATAGCTCACCCACACCTCACGCCGGTCCAGCCTGAATATTACATGCCTCATAGCCTGTTATGTATGATTAGCCTGACTATTGCTTGCATCATAGCTATCCGGATGGTTAGCCTGACCTTACATGAATCATAGCTAGTCATACATAGCAAGCCTGATCAGTCCCAAGCCGATCACATGATATGCGAATATTTCACACACTAAGCTAGATGTTCTTGACATGTATCTCTAGTATATTGATCAAGCATCTCTACATGTTCTAGCTATTGTTCTAGCGTTTACTTATATTCTAGTTCATTGTTCTAGCATGCACTTGTATTTCTATTCATTGCTAGATGTCCATTGATGATGACATATGCTCCAGTACTTTATTATTCTAGTATTCCTTTATTCCAGTACTTCCTTATTCCAGTATTTCTTATTGCCAGTATTTATATCTATCTTGTATTTCTTTACACTGTATTATAGTTTTTGTCAATATACATGGAACTGCTGTTAGTGCTTGTACTTCGCTCCAATCATGACTAGAAATTTTTTGTAGACTGTAACATAGAGGACTTGTTTTCATCATACTTGGAGATATGGATGTTATTGATTGCAGGTTAGACTATTTATTGTTGTTTAGACTTGTCTTGTATTTTATTTGTTTTCTTCGATATCTCATCGTGCTTTATTTTCCGTGATTGAGTATTCCATATTATATGGTGATATCTGTGTCTCCTTATGTAGTTGGATATTCGTGTGAGATTAATTAGATAGAGTATTAACCTAGACAGCATTCTACCGCCGATGCTGCGGCGTAGGCTGGACGTAACCACGTACTCGTGCCCCAAATTTCGGGTGCGGGTCGTGATAGGGAAGAATAACAGCTATGGTGCCAAATTTAGTCCATTCTTGTATCATACTATTGTTTGACCCATGCGGGAAGATTCAAGTCGTCGGTGATATCTATCCTAATGCATGATAGCAGTCACTGTAAGGAACGCTCAACCATATATTGTGATATATGTGTGGGATTGTTGGTATTTTTTACTTAACTTTGGAAGTTTTGTTCCCATATTGGAAAACCACCAATGTGTATATCTGAATATATGGCTATGCTTAGTATTGATATATGCACATGGGGTGGAGGCCCATGTGGGTTGACTTTCCTAGAGGGATTAAGTGTGAAATCTATTATGATAATCTTTTTTTTGTCTCCACCTTTGGGAAGTTTCCCTTAGGAACTAAGCCCTGAAGGGGCTTAGCGACTCGGACTCGGACATGGGTTCAAGGGCGCAAAGTGGCACTTTGCTGGCGCACTTTGTAATTAGCACGTCAGTATCGTCGTATGGTGCTCGTGCACTCATTTATGCACGAGTTGCATGCACGATTGCTAGCTCGGTTGCTAGCTCGGGCATATATTTCGTGGTGCATGCGACCAAAGCGCTATGCGGCCCAGCGCTATACGGCCAAGGCACTATGCGTCCAGGAGTTATGCGGCCAGGGTTATGCGGCCTGGCGTTATGCGGCCAGGGTCTTTGTGGCCTGGCGCTATGCTGCTTGGGGCTATGCGGCTAGGTTTGGATAAGCGAGATGCATGTGGAGGGGACAAGGTTTGCCATAGGCGGTGCTTGCGGCACTGTCTGCTTTGTGAAGTACAACACGCAGGCGGCGCATGGCTCTCTGTGCCACGCGGCTGCAACTTTCGGCGCCTGGCGACGCTATCTACTCTTTACAGTATGCGCAGGCGGCACGGTCAGCGCATGCGGATATGACACCCAGATTTTGGTGGATCTGGTCGGTCAGCGCTTATGCGGGCTAGAATTTTCTCCGGCCGCATAGGTGATGTTTTCCTCTATATATAGAGGACCTCCTCTTTCATTTGAGAAGAGAGATAACAGATGGAAAATCGAGAATACCAGATTATATGCGGCCTATCGTGTCTTTCTCTTATATGGTATTTTTCGAGTGTTATTCGAATGTGTCATTGAGCGTTCCAGAAGTTCATTTGTGAACTTGCTGGTTCCTGGGGACAGATCGTTTGTACAACGAATCTTGCTTTGAGCAACGGTGGTTTTGACCACCCCAATAAGAAACTTTTCTTCAGTTTTTTCTTTGTTTCGTTCTTTCTTATTGTAGCGTTTGCGAACGTAAAGAGAAGAATATTTTTTTGTTGCTTTTTGTGATCTTCTTTTTCCTTGAAGTCTGTTTGTAACCTGTTCTTGGTTCATGCTTCGTTGGAATCGAGAATCTCTGAACTCGACGACAACTTGGGTTCTAATAAAGAGTGAACCTTCAGGTCTCCCTAGTAGCTATGCTATGGCCTGCGTTCTACCATCTTTGATCCGTCTCGGGACTAACAGAAAGTGGTCTCGAACTTCTTATACTTTAAAGAGCTTATATATATATATATATGAGGAAGCTACAAGTATGTCCTATATTTCTAATTACTTGCAAAAACACACAAACAATGACACTCCCTCTCAAGCTAGAGTATGTGTTACAGATCTCAGCTTATCAATTTTGAAGTCTAGATATCAATGAGCTAATAACTTGGTAAGTATGTAACGTCTGACCGCTATTTCCTAAGGTGAGGATAAATGTTAAGACTCAAACCTTATCTCATGAGTTGATATCGATGTGCTTTACCTAGTCATGGATGTTTCAATTGAGGATGATATAAATGGTAAGTTGGTCATCACAAAACATACTAATATATAGAAGGATGTCGAATCATAATAATTTATGCATAAGGTGATATATTCATATTTCACACAATTGTCGTTTCTATCAGACTTTTTTGCCTTATGTAACAAGCTGGGCATGCATAATGTTAAAATTTATGGCACTACACTAAAACTCCAGAGTTGAAGTGAGGTTTTAGGGTTAAATATTTATATTATTCCGACACGCACTACTGTTCAAAGCCCCATTTTATGGGGTGAGAGATTGATTCACAGTATAATTTTTTTTAGTCTGCTTAAAATGTACGCCGGAGGGATTTGGACTTGAGTTTCACCACGTCAAAGTCACTACACCAAAACTCTAGAGTTGTAGTCAGGGTTGAACATTAGATATCTATACTATTCCAAACCACAGTTTGTAGTATCATTGGATATTGATACCAATACAATGCTGGATCTAATATGGAAAAATAACAGAAACCAACCAATTCAAAACCATCGACACCCTCTAAAACTCTCCAAAATCACCCTGAAGAGAACAAGCCAATAGACAAATAAGTATTGTCAATTAAGCAGGGTCTAATACCGATTCCAAAATTGACACTAATAGCCATGTTCCAAAAACGAGACATATATGCTCTAACTTGAGGGGAAGTATTTGAATGACTAGACTTAGTAGTTCTATGTTCTCCTTCTTTAGTCCCACATTGTCTATGTAGATATGTAGAAGAATCTCCTCCTAAAACTATGTTCTCCTTCATATTGAGTTGAGCCTCTTTCTTAATAATTTGCATGATGCTAGAATTATATATGAAGTTGTGCATGTTTATTAATATGAGGAGCCTTTCATCAAATTTTAGAAATGTTACATTTAATTAAAATTTAAGAGAAGACAAGACACTAATAACAAACTCCAAATGACAATTTTATGTATTGACCAATAGTTAATAACAAACATTCGTATATTAAGATCCTGGGCTTAAATCTCCATTGTTGTCGGAAAGCTTTACCTTTTGTTTGAAAATTTTATTGTATCATATGTGCCAATTGAGTTTAGTGTTCTAAATGATGGTCGAGGAGGCCGTTTAGATTGCGATTAGGCACTAGGTGGTCGCTCCCCGTACCGTTTTTGCCATTGGTGTTTGAATAGACATCGCTCCCTGCACCGTTTTGTTGGGAACAAAATGCAAAAATCGTTCCCCAAACCAGAGAGTACCTGCGAGAGAACCGAGCAAAATGCACAAAACAAAAAACACCAAACAAAAATCGTAGACATGGATTTTTATGTGGAAAATCTAGATAAAAAACTACGGGACGATCAGAGTCCAACCTTGAAGAACCTCCACTAATGGAATAAAAGATTATACCATGTACAAGCTCCTCACTAATCCAACACGAATCATCGCAACTCTTTGGAACATAAAATTTATTACAACTACGAAAAAAAAATATAATGAGAAATACCCAAATTGATTTTCTTCTCCGAAATAACCTCCAATCCTTCTTTCTCCTCTCCAAAGTTACAATGGCACTCTTGCCACATTTTTTCCTCTTTCTTTGTTGTATAATGTATGGGCCTTTTTATAAACCCTTGTATGAATTAGGGTTTCCATATGAAAATCTATATATGGAAGCCAAAATATTTATGGAAATTCAATTACATTTAATCATATATTTAATGGAAATCAAATCATAAATTAGCTTACCATAAATTGGAAATCCAATTATATGGAAAGTTAATATATGAAAGATAAAATCATAAATATATAATTAAAGTCAAAGATGGAAATCCAATATAATATTTGCTTACCATAAATGTTCCAATACACGACGCTCGATGCACTTTTTGAGCTTTTTCGATACACGAATGATGCTCGTCCCACTCCGGGGTATTCTCCATATAGGTTGGGAACCCCACCCACTCCAACAAATCTCCCCCTTCACACCCTTCACAACTATGTGGAGGGGGTAGTCATCCCGACGATCTGCCTGCAGTACTCAATTTTTTCCCTTAAAAGAATCTTTGTGAACATGTCTGCTCCGTTGTCATCTGTATGAACCTTCTCAAGCGTTGCTTCCTTCTTTTCCATAACATCCTGTATCCAATGATACCGGGTCTCAATGTGCTTGGACCGGCTATGAAATGTCTGGTTCTTCACAAGGTGAATAGCACTCTTACTATTGTAAAGCAAATAATACTACTCTTGCTTTAGCCCAATTTTCTGCAATAATTTTTTCATCCACATCAACTCCTTGCAAGCCTCCATCGCCGAAATGTACTATGCCTCTATCGTCGACAAGGCAACACACTTCTGCAACCGTGACTGCTACGATACTACTACACCAGCAAACATTATCACATAGCCCGAAGTCGACCACCTCGTGTATACATCTCCAGCCATATCAGCGTCGGTACACCCAACCAGCTTTGGCTCATCACCACCAAAAGAAAGTCTCCAATCGGCAGTTCCCTAAAGATATCGTAGAATTTACTTGACCCCACTCTAATGTACCCTTCCAGGATTAGAAGTATACCTGCTAACCGTGCCAACTGTGTGAGCAGTATTTGGCCTCGTACACACCATAGCATACATAAGACTCTCCATAGCTAAGGCATAAGGAACCCACTCCATATCTTCCTTCTCGTCCCCAGTAGATGGACACAGCTCCTCCGTGGATTTAAAGTGAGCCGCAAGGAGGTTACTCACTTTCTTCGACCCGTCCATCCCGAAACGCTGAAGTACCCGGTGAATGTACATCTTTTGGGACAAGTGTAGCAGCTTGGACTATCTCTCTCGACTGATTTCTATCCCAAGAATAGTCTTTGCTGCGCCCAAATCCTTTATAGAGAAGACGGTGCCTAGTTGGCACTTTAACTCCGCTATCCTAGTGGCATTCCGACCCACAAGTAGAATATTATCAACATAGAGCAGTAAAATGATGAAATTATCCTCAGCAAAGTACCTCACAAATAAAAAATGGTCCGACGTCGACCGTGCATAATCATGCTCGCCCATAAACGAATCAAACTTTCTGTACCATTGCCTCGGGGCCTGCTTCAGACCATATAAGCTTTTTATCAATTGGCAGACTAAGTGTGACTTACCCTTCTCACATAATTTCTCTAGTTTCTCCATGTACAACTCCTCCTCAAGATTACGGTGGAGGAATACCGTCTTCATATCTATTTGCTAGACCTTCAAGTCGAAACTTGCTGCCAATGCTAGCACCACACGAATAGACGAATGCTTGACGACTGGCGAAAAGATCTCATCATAATCTATGCATTTTCGCTGACTGTAGCCTTTAACTACCTCTCGCTTTGTATCGAGGCCGAGTAGCATCATCTGTCTGCTTTACTCTGAACATCCATCGATTTTTCAAAGCCTTCTTGCCCTTTGGTAACCGCACCGGATCATAAGTAGAGTTGGCCTCCAAGGAACTCATCTCCTCATGCAAGGCCTCCATCCACTCCTGCCTGTGTTTGTCTTCCATAGCCTCTACGAAACTTTTGGGTTCTCCAACGTCAGTCAGTAGCACATAATCACCAGGTGAGTATTTCGTAGATGGTCGACGCTCTCCATCGCTCCTCCTTAATGGAACCACTGGTTCTGGCTGTATACCAACAACCTTCTCCCCTTCAGGAACTACCTTCTCGGCATGCTCATCCTTCTGAGGGTTACTCTGACCACCATCAGCAGCTGATAATCAAGGTTGGAAGCAACTTTATATACTGGCTCCTCCATAACTGGATTCTCTGCGATGTCCTCTAGAAACTGCTCAAAGCAAAATAACTCTAACTCAGGCAAGTTCTCAGCCTCAGAAGGCATCTCAGAATATTGAGTATTGGTCATGGTCTGATCCTCGACGAATGCCACGTCCCTGCTTCTGTAGAGTTTTCTTCCCACTGGGTCGTAGAGTCTATAGACAAACTCATCCCGACCATAACCGACAAAGATGCACCGCCTCGTCTTTGGCTCAAGTTTGGATCTCTCGTCCTTCGGTACATGCACGAAGGCCTTGCAACCAAACAGT
Organism: Iris macrosiphon; assembly: GCA_036927795.1. NCBI lineage: Eukaryota > Viridiplantae > Streptophyta > Magnoliopsida > Asparagales > Iridaceae > Iris > Iris macrosiphon. The sequence goes on from JAYESA010000020.1 coordinate 139,599,837, forward strand.
CACAGGTGATTGTATGATGGCTCTTTGTCGTACCACACTTTGTCAGGCACATCACCCTGAAAAGGAGAAATAAAAGATAAATTAATAATATAAGCAGCTGTGTAAAGCACCTCACCTCAATAGCTGCCCGGCAAGTTTGCTTCTAACATCAAATATCGTACCCTCTCCATTAGCGTCCTCTTCATCTGCCCTACTACACCATTGAGCTGATGTGTCTTTGGCGGAGTCTTCTGGTGTCATATCCCTTGCTCTCTGCAGTATGCATCAAAGGGACCGATATATTCACCGCCATTGTCCGACCGTACACATAGCAGCTTCTTGCCCGTTTTCCTTTCAACGGAGGTCCGAAACTCCTTAAAAGTGGGAAGTACACGATCCTTGGTCATTAAGACATAGAACCAAACCTTCCTAAAATAATCATCAATAAAAGTTATAAAGTAAGAGGCACCACCAGTAGATTTTACCTTCATAGGACTGCAGACATCCGAGTAAATCAACTCGAGCAACGTCGGCTTCCTTGAACTTCGGTGACTTTGGAAAGATACCCTATTTGCTTCTCATCCAAACAGTGAGTGCACCTCTCCAGCTTTGTAGACTTGAGTCCTGGAATTACCTTCCTGTTCACCAAGTAGCTCATCCCCTTCTCATAGATGTGGCTGAGCCGCCTATGGCATAACTCGGTAGACGTATCAGTAGCTGCGCTCACCTCATGTGCCCCCTGTGCGCTCCCTTCCATATAGTAGAGTTCGGACCTCTTACTTCCTCTGGCAATCACCATCAAACCTCTAGAAATCTTCCACTGATTGTTCCCAAAGAGATTGAAGAAACTCTCGTTATCCAACCTTCCAACCGACACCAGGTTAAAACGGATATCAGAGACATGACGAACATCTTTCAGAATAAGAACTACACCTGTCTTTGTCCTCAAATGCACATCTCCAATTGCAACTGCCTTCGACACATCTTTATTTTCCATCTTCAACACTCTACAATCGCCTGTTGTGTAAGTAGCAATTAGTGCCATGTTGTGAGATACATCCGCTGAAGCACCTGAGTCTACTAGCCAAGAGTTGTCATCGCATGAGAGGTTTATAACTACCTCATCACCTACAACGATCAGACTGCCTCCATGTGTCAAGGTCACCGCTGTAGTGTTCTCGCCCTGCTTCCCCTTGTCGCCCTTCTTCTCTCTCTTCTAAGCGAAACAGTTCCGCTTGATATGGCCCTTCTTGCCACAATAGTAACACTCCGAGTCCTTGTACCGACCCTTGGACCTTCCCCTACTTTTGTCTCTGCCACCGCCTGGACCCCTGCTTTTACCCCTTCTGCGGCTCTCTGAAACAAGTTCTCTGAGTGGGATATGGATGAAGTGCCCTGAGAACGTCTCCGCATCTCTTCATTCAGTACCCCGCTCTTGGCAAACTCCATACTGACCATGCCTTTTGGAGCAGAAGCGATCATAGACACTCGTACAGTCTCCCACGAGTCTGGCAATGTACACAACAGCCTTAGTCCCTGAACCTCGTCATCGAACTTGACTCCCATCGAGGATAGCTGGTCAACCATGCCCTGGAACTCACTCAAATGATGCGTAATGGATGCCCCATCTTTGTACTATAGACCCATCATCATCCGGATCAGGAACAATTTATTTACCCTTGTCTTCTTCGCATACAAATGTTCCAGCTTATCCCACATTGTCCTCACATGCTTAATACTGGCAACGTGGTTGTACACGTTCTCATCAACGAACTGCCTGATGTACCAACACACATGTATATGCTCGAACTTCCAGTCCTCTTCGGATTTTTCACTGGGCCTCTAGGAAGTAAATACCGGCAGATGCAGCTTCTTGACAGGTAGTAGATCCTTCATGTTGCTCCTCTAGTAATGATAGTTGGTACCGTTCAAGTTTACCATGTGCACCGGCTTCGCGTCCATATCTCCTCCCTGGTTTGTCTGTCAACTCCTGACACCCTTCTGAAATTCTAGAACCTGGCTCTGATACCACACTGTTGGGAACGGAACGCGGAAACCATTCCCCAAACCAGAGAGTACTTGCGAGAGAACCGAGCAAAACGCACAAACCAAAAAATACCAAACACAAATCGCAGACACAGAAATTTTTATGTTAAAAACTCAGATGAAAAAAATTACGGGACGATCAGAGTCAAACCCTGAAGAACCTCCACTAATGGAATAAAGAGATTACACCCTCTACAAGTTCTTCACCGATCCAAAATAGATCACCGCAACTCTTTGGAACAGAAAATAAATTACAACCACGAAGAAAAAAGACAATAAAAAAATATCCCAAATTGATCTCCTTCTCCGAAACGGCCACCAATCCTTCTTTCTCCTCTCCAAAGTTGCAATGGCACTCTTGCCACCTTTTTTTCTCTATCTTTGTTGTATATCGCATGAGCCTTTTTATAAACCTTGCATGAATTAGGGTTTCCATATGGAAATATATATATGGAAGCTAAAAATATTTATGGAAATCCAATTACATTCAAACATATATTTAATAAAATTAAATCATAAATTAGCTTACAATAAATTGAAAATCCAATTATATGAAAAGTTAATATATGAAAGATCCAATCATAAATATATAATTAAAGTCACAGATGAAAATCAAATATAATATTTTCTTACCATAAATGTTCTAATACACGACGTACGCTCGATGCACTTTCCGAATTTTTTTCGACACACGGATGGCGCTAGTCGCACTCCGGGGTATTCTCCACATAGATTGGGAACCCCACCCACTCCAACACGTTTTTGCCGTTGGCAGTAGAGTAGGCGGTCCACAGTGGTTTGACGGCATAGACAGACGCCTATGCGGAACAATACCTAATTATATATATTGGCAAAACACTTTTTCAACTATTATGGACCTATGGTTCACTTTTAAAAGACTGAAACTTTATAAATCTTTGTTCTACAACTTAGTTATACATAAAATATCCTTAAAATACACATATTATTAAAGAAATAGTGTTAAAATACTAAAAATATGTCAAAAAAGTATTAACTGTCTAGGCGGTGCCTAGGTGGCCTATGTGGTAAGCAGACTCTCTCTGGCGCGCATCCGTCTACCACCGTTTAGAACCTTGCTTGAGTTGACTTCTGAATCATCGGGTTATTTTCTTCTTTTATGTTGCAGCATTCAAAAAACTGTGGCTAAACTTAGCAGCTCACAGCAAGCCCATTACTATTTAAAAAATGATCAAATTGTCTTACCTATTTAGAAAGACGTAATACGTCATTATTTATGTTGGCATTGAACCGAAACTGATTGGTCTGGTCCAGATGGGTCAGGATCACGACCGGCCATAGCTAGTTATTCCAAAGGGTCAAATGCGGGCCATATGGAACAACATGAAGCAGCTTATGACCAATTCTGCGGTGGTTATGAAGAAGTTTGACGACGTTCGTAAGAAGATCGAACTTGAGGCCTAACGCAACAGCCCAAGGCTGTAGCTACTATAAATGCCAATGTCCGGTACAGAAACCGTGATCTGCAGCTTAGAAGACGTTACTTTAGGAAAAATGTGGGGAGAAAAAATGAAGTTCTGGTAGAAATGAGAGAAAAGCGAGAAGCATGTGAAGTTTGATGTAATTGTGGACAAAAGGGCCATAATATTCGGAATTGTTTTGAGTTGAAGAAGGTAATTAGCCGGAATCCTAGCATTGGTTAGGTAGGTCTCAAGATTTAGTAGCAGACTCCTCTTTCGTAAATTGTAGCCCGGTGGCGCAACTAACCAAATATAAATATATCAAAACGGATTTTTAGAGTACCTATGGGTTCCTGTTGGGAGCAGAAGAGTATACATGGAGAACAGCTAATCAAATATCCACTTATGATCATTGCCTTGCAGGCAAAGCTAAACGAGTTTCTTCCCCCATTACAACTCCTCGTTCACTCCAACATCTGCTAACCGCCTTCTGCTTAACTAGAAGGCCAGGAAGGAACAAATTAATATCCTTACTTTATCCTTTATCGATGATTACTCTCAATAAAACTAACTACGTGTAGTACCTGGTCACCTAATTCATTGTTATGAAGCACCGGATTTACATGAACGAAGTGGTGAATCAACTAGGCACAAAATAAAGTTAAGGCTTTGCCAACAGACCAACTCAGAGAGCATTTGTTGGAATACTTCAGGGAACTGTATCAGAGTAAGGGAATAGTTTGACAAGTGACCATTTCCTATACACACATGGTATTGCAGAGAGGAGGAATAACATGATGTTAGACATGGGGTTTGAATTATGATAGTGTAGGCAAATCTACCAATTTTGTGTTGGGGAGATACATACACTATTGATTGTTGCCTCTCAACCATATACCTTCTAAGACGATCAGTTCCATCCATACGAAATATATATGGACTAGTGAGAAGTCTAGTTTGGGACACTTGCATCCATGGGCCGGGATGTGTCGCATTTGTGCACACTTCTTCTTACCACCCGCACGGGAAATTAGGCTTTAAAGGGCGCTACTCCAAGTACTCTAAAGATTATCTTCTCTAGGAGGACTTTTTTTATGAAATTCAAAACTACGCTATGACTTAAGTTTCTACAAAACTGATGAGGGCGCCCCTAGTATTTTAATAAGGTAAGAGTAAGTAGTTCTTCAGCCACTTGGGGCAATACGAGCAATATTCTAATGAAGGACTCAGTGTCACCAACGAAAACTTATCGGATAAAGACTTAATTTGTTATTGTTGCAGAGAGCTACCATCGTTATACAGATCATTCTCATAAATTAAATTAATGTAGCAGAAATATGTGCAGACTAATAGATCAACCCATTGTTGGACCTAAAAAGGATCAAGGAGAGACGAAAACAAGATCCAACACCAAATATCAAATTCAAAGCTACTGCCATCTAATTAGTCCGAATTTATCCAATAAATATCCATTAAGATTCGGACGGTTCTTTGTTTAAAACAGTTATGGATAAAGGAATACCTTCTTGATCTTGTATGCTAAATTGGGAAATTTTGTGCAAATTTCCTATTTGGGATCTGACAATGTATTGAGTACCTAACCTAACCTAACCTAACCTAACTGATATCTAAATATCATATAATGCTGTAGTTCACAATATTTAGTATGACCTTTCCTTAAGGTGAATAAAAATCCATGACTTGGATAAGCTTTATTAGGTGTGTTGAAATTAGTTGATTATTTTATTGATTGTCTCATTGGCATTATATAGCCTTACAGTCATTGATACAATGATCTCAATCATTATGACAATAATCTCATAATAGAATATCCTGTGACATATTCTGGCATCCCAAATATGTCCTCAGGATATTCCCATGTGCTTATACTATACTTAAATATGACACCCAACATACCATATCAACACTCCCCTCAAGATGGGTGAAAGATATTCACTAAGCCCATCTTGTCACATCCTCTAATCATGCTCACTGAGGCGAGTCCCTTGGTTAGTCCATCTGCTACTTGATCCCTGGTTAGAACATGGCCAAGCTCCAGTAATCCACAATCCAACTTCTCTTTGATGAAGAATCTATCAATCTCGATGTGTTTGGTCCTGTCATGCTGTACTGGATTGTTGGCGATACTAATAGCTGACAGATTGTCACACCACAGCTTCATCTTGGCTCCTTGATCCATCCTTGATCCAGCTTCAGCTCCACCAGCATATTCTTCAACCATAGCAGCTCTGCAACTCCCAAGGCCATAGCTCTGTACTCTGCTTCAGTTGTCGATCTAGCCATCACAGACTGCTTCTTACTCCTCTAGGAGACCAAGTTACCTCCTACAAATATGCAATATCCCGAGGTAGACCTCATGTCATCAGCACAACTAGCCCAGTCAGAATCATAGTAGCCCTCGATGCTCACGTAATTGTTCTTCCTGAATATTATTCCCTTCCCGGGAGCACCTTTCAAGTACCTCAGAATCTGGTACACTGCATCCATATGACCCTTCCGTGGGTCATGCATGTAGTGGCTCACCACACTTACTGCTAAGCAGATATCAGGACGTGTGTGGCTAAAATAGATCAACTTGCCAACCAGTCTCTGGTATCTGTCCCGATCAACTGGTTCTCCAGCCTCAGCATCAATCTTGAACCTCTGACTTATTGGTGTCGCTGCAGGTTTGCACCCCAACATCCCAGTTTCTGTGAGAAGGTCCAGTGCATACTTCCTTTGAGAGAGAACAATCCCCTCTGCTTCTCGAGCAATCTCAATCCCAAGGAAGTACCGAAGAAGGCCGAGATCCTTCACCTCGAATTCCTTGCCAAGCTTTCCTTTGAGTTGGGCGATCTCCTGCTCATCATCTCCTGTGATAATCATATCGTCCACATACACCGCAAGCATGGTGATGTAGCCTCCACTCCGACGGAAGAACACAGTATGATCAACATTGATCTGCTGATATCCCATCCCTATCATCGCCCTTCTGAATCTGTCAAACCACGCTCAAGGAGACTGTTCAGTCCATAGAGGGACTTCTTCAACCTGCAGACCTTGCCTACTGTCTGATTGGTGCCAAATCCTGGTGGTATCTCCATGTATACCTTCTCCACTAGATCTCCGTGAAGAAACACATTCTTCATATCCAGTTGGTGTAGCTTCCATCCACCATTTGCTGCCAGAGAAATCAGAGTCCTGACAGTGCTCATCTTTGTAACTGGTACAAAGGTCTCGTCATAGTCGATGCCGTACGTCTGATTGTATCCTTTGGCTACTAGTCGAGCTTTGTAGCGCTCAACCTGTCCATCTGGGTTCTGCTTCACGATAAAGACCCACTTGCATCCAACTGCTCTCTTTCCCTCTGGCAGTCTCACAAGCTCCCAAGTGTGGTTCTTCTCCAGAGCTCCCAACTCCTCGTGCATTACGGCTTTCCACTTTGGATCGTTCTTGGCAACCTGTCAATTGTTAGGTACAGTAATACTATCCAAAGATGCTATAAATGCTCCATGAGAAGAAGGGATATGGTCATAAGAAACAAACTGAGCAATATCCCAACCATATCTGTTTGGAGGATTTCCTGCATTGCTGCGAGTGGTCCTCCGTACAGATAGTGGTGTAGGAGGAGTAGAAGTAGGAGGAATGATATCTTATGAAGGAGGGAGTATCACCTGAAGGGGGGTTGGTGTCGGTGCCTCAGGAGTTGGGACGAACGTAGGCAAGGGACTTGGCACTGGCACTGTCGGTACTGGTCCTGCAGTTTGCTTCTCTCTCCTGCTGTAGGTAAGTAATTCTCCCTGAGCCGTAGGCCTAACACCTTCACCTTCTTGTCCCTTCTCCGTGCCTCCATGCCAAACTTCTAAATTGGTTACCACCAAGTTCTCCATCTCCCCCTCTCGCCTAATACTGGCAGTATTAGGCGTGTTGTGTGAAGTTTCGTCCTGGCGGTAGTATGGCTCATGCTCCCGAAAGTGGACATCCATACTGACAAACTTCTTCTTCTCTACTGGACTCCAGCACACATATCCCTTCTGGGTCGCCGAGTAGCCTACGAAGATGCATTTGACCGCTCTAGGGTCAAGTTTCCCAACTGATGGCCTGTTGTCCTTCACAAAACACACACACCCAAACACCTTCAGTGGGAGTATCCCACTATTATTGCCTTGCAATACCTCACATGGGGACTTCCATCCGAGGACCTTCGAGGGCATCCTGTTGATGAGTTGAGCTGCTGTCAACACTGCATGCCCCCACAGACTCTGTGGGACATTCATGTCGATCATTATACTTCTTGCGACCTCCAGAAGGTGTCTATTTTTCCTTTCTGCAACTCCATTTTGTGCTGGTGTGTATGCACAGGTGGTCTGATGCTGTATTCCGTGTGCTGACAGGTATTCTGCAAGCGTCCTGTTAGTATACTCCGTTCCATTGTCAGACCTCAGTACCTTCACAACTGCTTTGTACTGAGTCTGGACATGCTTATGGAAATCCCGAAAACAAGCAGGTACATCATTCTTATTTTTCATCAAATATAACCAGGTAACACGAGAGAATGAAAGAAACAAAGTACTTATAACCATTCATAGTGTTAGTAGTACATGGACCCCAAATATCAGAATGTACTACCTCAAAAGCAAAAGTGCTCCTATGACCCATGCCAACATATGAGCTCCTAGTAAATTTTTCTAACTCGTACGCATCACATACTAATTTCTCTTTATTTATTTTTGTATATATCTCTGGATACAACTTACTTAGAGTATCAAAGGAAGAATGTCCCATCCTCCGATGATGGAGTATTAAGGTATCCTCAGTCCTCTGCTGCAGTCCTTCCATGCCAGCCTTCTCTGCCATAGATACCAATGTTGAGTCCAGTCCTTCTTGATCTAGGTACCACAGTGCATGCCAAGTGTCAGTCCCAAGTCTTCGTCCTGTCCCTTTCTCCTGGAAGGTCACCTTAGGAATATCAAAAGAAACAATGCATTTAAGTTGGAGGATTATAGAACTAATGGATAAGAGATTGACTGGAAAGGATAGAGCATATAAAACATTGGATAATCTTACTGAACCTGTACAATTAACAGTACCCTTACCGACCACTGGCTGGAAAGTGCCATCAGCTGTCTGAATGTTGTCTGCTGATGCTAGGTGAGTGTAGGAAGAAAACTCACTAGCATTTCCAGTCACATGCCGAGATGCTCCTGAGTCGATAATCCAGTCTGATGATTTAAGGAAAGAGATAGACGCAAGGGCAAGTGATTTGTCAGTACCTTCTGATGGATGGGCATACATGGCAGCGTTACCCCTAACAAAGAATGAGGTGGACGCCTCATCTGTTCTACTCCTCATGTCTCCCAGTGCCTGGTCCTCCACAGTAAAGGTGCCATCAGCTTCTCCGTTCCCTTCTGATATCAGGAGGTTCGCCCGATAACCTCCTCGGCCGCCTCGTCTACCCCCTCGACCACGACCACGTCCTCCATTATATCCTCGTCCGTCGAACGGTCCTCGTCCACCACCTGAATCTCCCTCCCTAGGTGGTTTGGTACAAACATACCGATGATGACCCATCTCTCCACAGTTGTAGCACTATCGGTTATGTTGCCAGGGCTCTCCCTTAGATCCTGTATTTCCTGAGCTGGTGATCGCTAGTGCTGACTTTGCTTCAGGGGGACCACATGTCCCGGCTTGTAGCCTGATGCGTGTCTCCTCCTGGATCATGGCTGAGATAGCCTCCTCAAGGCTAGGGATCTTTGGTTAGGCTAGAAGTAGGGCCGTCCTCTGTGCGAAAGCTGCAGTCAGCCCTTTGAAGAACTTCATCGTCCTCTCCTGCAGACACACCTGTCTCTCCTTACACTTAGGGTCCCCGCAGCTCGCCCGATATGAGGAGTGATCATAATCCAACCACAGACGCTCCAACTCCGTGGCATACTCCTGCACCGTCTTCTCTCCCTGTACGGTGTCATCAATCTTCCCCTTTATCTGGAAGACCCGTAAGTTGTTTCCCACACCATCATAGGTCCTTCTCAACTTCTCCCACACATCTTTCACCATCTCGATACCGTCTACTGTGGCGGCAATAGACTGGACTAAGGAGTTGAGAAGCCAGATGTAGATCACCATATGAGTGGACTTCCACTTATCGTGTCCTGTCGAGCCCTCGTCCGGCTCTGTCGCCTCGCCCGTCAGGAATCCCTCCATGTTTTTTCCTGCGAGGGTTCTTCTCACCCGCCGTGACCAACTCAGATAGGTGGCTGGTCCATCTAATTTCAGATTGATGGAGGGAAGCTTTAACTCCGGCGATGTTCGTGTCGTGTTCTCACCAGCCGACATCGTCAACAACTTCATCAACGTCGCCACCTCTGCAGAATCTAGCTTCTTGATGATCTCCTCCATCGATGCGTCATCTATCCAATCACGTCACGTCCGCTCCACGACTCACGTTCGTCCTCGTCGTCCGCTTCTAGATCCGAACATGTCTCCCCTTTTTTCAGATCTAGGCATCCCTATTAGGCGCTGTCTCGTGCTGGTGCGGAGGAGGCGGTAGCACGCATGTCACAGCCACCGTCGCAGCAGCAGCAGTCGCAGCAGCCACAGCAGCAGTAGTAGCCGCAGTAGTAGCGGGACGGGGCAGCAACAGTGAAGGGCGGCCTGCGAAGGGCGGAGAAGGGAAGAAGGGGGGCGTGGAAGAGTTCGGTAGAGGAGATCTAGGAAATCCTCCTGTGGGTTTGTGGAAGCTTGGTGACGTGGCCTCCACTCCGACGGAAGAACACAGTATGATCAGCATTGATCTGCTGATATCCCATCCCTATCATCGCCCTTCTGAATCTGTCAAACCACGCTCGAGGAGACTGCTTCAGTCCATAGAGGGACTTCTTCAACCTGCAGACCTTGCCTACTGTCTGATTGGTGCCAAATCCTGGTGGTATCTCCATGTACACCTCCTCCACTAGATCTCCGTGAACAAGGTGAATCTTTGCTAATGTCCAAAATGGATGGTCTGTAAGGAGAAATTAAAAAATTGATGTCTTAAATATCATGATTGTTACATGATATTACCAACAATATCTGTTGATGCGCTAGAAATGATGAAACGTAGCTAGCACAGATGGAGTTACTAGTATCATTAACAAAACCAGTTGATTATGCCATTAGCTATGTGCAAAACAACTGCCTAGTTCCTACCTAAACCGTCTAAGGCTGCCTACACCTCAACTAGCATTGCACTAAAAATACTATAACTTCCTTTTAAATAGTTCCTTAACAACAACTTTTGTGTATGGCTTTTTGATTCTTTTTTTTCTTTTCTTCTTCTGTTTGACTATGTTAGAGGAGGGCCATGTTCTCTGCAACATCAACAAAAATCATATCCTTCTTTAAACCCTCAATCCAAGTTTGTTTAGGCCCACCCTAGTTTTATGCATCTTCTTTAACTATATCTTATCATTCCTAACAGTGACTATTACTCTACATTGCAATTTCAACCCACCTGAAACAATTTCTTTCTCACCTTAGACAAGTGGTGCCACCGACAACTTTCCATGAACAAGTTCATTTTTATTATATCTTTTAAAGTATTATCCGTCATCCATATCAGGATTCTCATTCATTTCAGCTGGACACATTTTTAAGTTGTCCAACAGTATAATATGTAATGTTTGGCTTGTCTTATACTGTCATATAAGACTTCAAAGGCATGTTGCGATCAAAGCAATCCTCCATAGTCTCTTAACGAATATGAATTACTTGCTTATTTTTTTTCTATTACTCAAATGTGTTAGAAACTTATTTGATTGCTTAAGAGGACTCCCCCATTGTATGTTTCTTTCTTGTTGTTTAATTGCTTACACGTTCATATTACTTGCTATTTAAATGTTTACTTGAGAACTTTTAGATTTATCATGCTTTTACATTCCTTTTCTTAATTTGACTCCAGAATTTTATTTTTTTTAGGCTTATTTAGATTATTAGAAAATGGTAATTAGTGCGTCCAAATGAGGTCAGTTATGTTGCACTGGTTCGGATAGAACAGAACGGAACTATATATAGACATTACGTCATGGACACAACAACTTTGGGCTCTCCACGTGGATTCTGATGTAATAGTAGTGCCAGACATGCATCTAACATGAATACATAGATAAAAGGGCTTCTCAGTGCCACGAGACTCCCATACAATACGAAGTGGTTGTTTCCGTGGTTCGAGCCTACCTCCTCCAAGACTCAAGCAACAAGTCTTATAGTCATGCCAGGCGATGCCTTCACACGGACAAATGGATATTGCACTGATTTCAAGTGTCCACTCTTCCTAGCCAACCAGGATCTTGTGACCCAGTAGTCTAGCAGCCGTTTCTTTGTTTAAGTCGGTCCAAAAATATTTTTGTAAAGCAAAATGTGAGACAAACTAAGAGCACCAGTTCCAGTTATCAATCTGTCAAAGTTTACTTAGTAAACGAATACACTAAAGCCTCCACTCCAATTATATCATACCAATTTAATTCAGATTGCCTAAGATGCAATCTAGTGGTCCAACAATAGTAGTATTTCAACATATTGTCCAACTAAGATGGTCGAGTTTGGTGAACACTAAACATCATCAAACTTACATATATGAGGAACATCCTTGATAAAAACACTAAAACAGTATATAAATAATTGGTTGTTAAAAAGAGCTAGTTGCTAGTAACATGACGGGCAATAATGCCTCTGACATACAAGCTCATACGCAATTATAGACAATAAACATATCTTGTGAAGTTTCAATAGTGTACCTACTAGATCCTATTTAAAGGCCAGAAAATGGTAGAGAACGTAGGTTATGCTAATGGAACTTGCAAAGAAGTTGAAGATCAAGATCATATCCTTTGTTATTTGTAAAACCCCCCAAGAAATCTCGGGACTTCTATTAATACTTTTATAGCATCAGTCAAACTTAGGTTTCCTATCTGCAGACCTTGCAAAGAGGCTACTCAGTTTGACTTACATCCTTATTTTCCTTTCCTCAAAGATTTTTTTCACGAATCCTGGACTGGCCCTTGTTCTAAGAAACTTCATTAATCCTTGTTTTGTTATAATGATAAGGTCCACTTTTATCAATGCCTTAGTCTCTCTTTGTTCTATCTTCCCATTTGAAGTTTAAACCTGACTATATAAAAGTGTAGAAGATAGCTATCTTCTACAAAAGGTAACCAAGTTGAGCAGGGAGAGAGATTGGCTCCAGAACAAGTCATGGTCATTTATTTGTAGCATACAAATTGTTGGACATTTTTTTTTGAAACGTCAACTTGAACTCCTCTATTCTCTGCTAGTGCTAGCAAATCCAACAACAACACACTTACAATCACCCAAAGAGGTTCATATGTCAGTCTTCATTGCATATCTTCAAACCATCTCAAATGATTCCCTTCGTCCTAATCTCAATCGATTCTCATTCATAGCCAATCTAGCCTATCAAATTGTGGACTCATTTCTTATCATGTCTCTTAATTTACTTCAACTCATCCATATCGACATTCTTATTCTCGAGATACCTAGTTTGAATTCTTAGTTGCGCAGATTTGACACATAAGAAATGGCTGGGTCTGATGGTAATTTCCTAGGGGATTTCTTCCAGTTTTAATTATGTAACTTTTTTACGAGATTAATATTTTGAATAGTAAGAAGATTATAGTAGAGTTTTATCTTTAAGCAAATATTCTTGTTTCAATAAAATTTTCTTACAAAATAAACAATAGATAATTTTACTACACTATTTTATTTATGACTGATTAGGTAAAACACACCAAAAATAGTAAACTACAGGATCCCCCCAACATCACTACATCACTACTTTACAAGGTCCTCATAAAGAATTTATGCATCATTTTCTTCAAACTTTGTTAGTTAGGAATGTAAAATGACCATAGCATCCCTAATTTGAGTAGATAAATATATTTTGATTTTCTTAAAAATAAAATAAAAAAGAAGCCTCTACTCTCCCCAAAGGCATCATCTTATAATACATCATGGCATGAACATAAACCCTAAATCTATCACAAATAATCTTGAAGAAACAATAGATGATGAAACCCTAATTTTATAATTTCTTAACAGATCACAAAACAATCTAGAAGAAGAAGAGAAAGATACCATATGTAGTTTCTAGAATTGTCTATTAGAACCCACTTGATTAGATCATAGGTTGATGATTTGATTTGTTATCCAACAATTTGGAAGGGACCATGCAGGTGATCCAGCTAGCGCTTTGTTAGAGCTACTTGATCCGAGCAAAATGCAATTTTATTTTGAAGTATAAACATGAAGGTGCTTCTTCGTATTATTAGTACAGTAAAAGTAGTAAGCTTCTGTGCATTTTTATCTTTCAGCTAGTAAATTATTTGCTATTTTTTTATAGTTCAAAAATTCTAACTGATACATAAATGCATATATTTTGTATTACGTTTACGTTATTGGTTATCCATTAGTTGACCCCAATCTTCATGATGTTTTTGTTGGTGACTTGTTAGTTGGTTTAGATTATTAGTTGGTTTAGATTGTTAGTTTGTTTAGATTGATAAGTTGTTTGTTGAAACAACTTTGATATATCTTTTATTTTAGTCTATCTCTTTACATCAAATGTTCAACTATATATAGCTATCATTTCATTCAATAAAAATTACCAAGTCTATTCATCCTCCACAAAACTTGTGTCATGTTTCCTCTTTACTGGGCTATTTTACTACATTTGGTATCAGAGCTATGGCAACCAACGACGACCAAAGCCCCACGACGTCGACATTTATGAAGGAGACGTCATTCACCTTCAAATACCCCATGCTGACACGGACCAACTACGCGGATTGGGCTCTCTTAATGAGAGTCAACATGCAGGCGCAAGGCCTGTGGGAGGCGATCGAACCCGGGAAAGCCGACTACCGCGACGACAGGATGGCCCTGTCCGTCATACTCCGTGCCGTGCCGTCAGAGATGCTGCGGACACTGGCAGTAAAAGATACTGCCAAGGAAGCATGGGACGCTGTGAAGATGGTGCGGATGGGGGTCGAGCGCGTGCGCGAGGCCAAGGCGCAGAAATTGCGCGCTGACTTTGAATCAATGAAGTTCAAGGACAACGGCGAGTCCGTCGAGGACTTCGCGATGCGGCTCACAGGACTCGTCAGCGACCTGCAACTACTCGACGACAAAATGGACGACGAGAAGATAGTTAAAAAATTCCTTCGAGTCGTTCCATCCAAGTACACGCAAGTCGCCATCGCCATTGAGACTTTAGTGGATCTCAAGACGCTGTCAATTGAAGAGCTTACCGATCGTCTTCTAGCCGTCGAGGAGCAGTACGATCTTGGCAGCAACTCCGGCGACACAAGTAGCCGCCTTCTCCTCTCCGAAGAGGAGTGGCTCGCTCGCATGAAGCAGAGGAAGGAAGGCGACGCCTACTCCGACGGTGGCAAAAGTTATGGTCGTGGGCGCGGTAAGCCAAGAGGTCGTGGCCGCGGCAACACGAACTACGGCAACGGCAACGCATCCGGTGGCACGCACAACAAGAAGGGTAAGTGCCACAATTGTAGCATCTACGGCCACTGGACGAAAGACTGCCGTAAGCCGAAGCGCGATGAGCGTGCCAATCTGACGCAAATAGAAGACGATGAACCAACACTGCTCATGGCCATGCTTCATGAAGAAAAAGTGCAGATCCATGAAGAGAAGGTGCAACAAAGATTAAAAGGCGAGGAGGAGATTGAGGTTGACATTGATGCCCTTTCAGACGATAGATTGTTGGAGCTTAAAGGGTTTTTTGATAATTACTTGCGGGAGACACAGACCCGGCAGCAACAGGTGAAAGCAGAGCCCCCTGGAGTAGAGATTTTAAGTGAGCCTGGCGCTAGCATTTCATCCATTCATCCATCCAAAGATGAAGATGTTGATATTGGTGGCAATGATCCTCCCATCTCAACGTACCCTACCGTAGAGATAGAAAATGTCACGTCCCAGTCCCAAAATACCGAGGGACTGGACGCGTGATAATGGCCAGCAGCACACACCGATGGATAATCCAATTTAATGGATCCATCGGGGCGTACTTAAGCTGTAGTACAACAATAAGAGTCTAGATATACTAATCTCATCCACAGAAATGAATACAACAATATCAGAATCATAAAGCAAGATCAATCTCAATAAAATATAAACTCGAGAAATAACCCGACAGTGAGTCTGATACATCTGTCAAGATACAAGAATAAAGATAACTACAGCCAATACTGAGAATGGAACAGTATATACTCAGTAGATAACCTCGGTGATCACTTGCCTACTGGATCTGGTACTGCTCCAGTAACTGCTCAGGTTCCTGCTTCTGCTCCTGTACTGTATAACTCTGGGTGGACCTCCTCTGCTAATCCTGGGGACATAATCCTGATCCAGGTCCTCAGGGGACATAGCAAGGTACAGATAATACAAGCCAAAATAAATGCAGTAAAATAGTGAATAAAATAAATAGGGTAAATATGTAACCATCTATGTGAAATACAAGTGAGAACATCACCAGTACTCAGGCTGAGACTACTACAAAATCTGTGTCGGGGAGCCAGTAGCAGTAATATCATGTGGTCGTCTAGCTCAGCGAGAGACTGAGACGCCGGCATAATATAGTCAACCTGTAGCCTGTGTGACTCTCCAGCAATAAATGAAATAATATGGGAACACTATATAACCAGCTAAGTGAAATGCAAGATAAGAGCATCACTAGAACTCAGGCTGAAACCACTACAAGCTCTGTGTCGGGGAGCCGGTAGTAGTGATATCATATGGTCATCTAGCTCAGCGAGAGACTGAGACGTCGGCACAATATAGTCAACCTGTAGCCTGTGTGACTCTCCCCACCCAATGTAATCATACGTCTCATGTCCACGACGTCTCATGTCCATGTCACGTAAGATCATATCTAATACAGCAAGTCATATAATATCTATGTCATAAAACCTGTATCCTATACAGAATCACCATAAATATCTCAGGAAGATCATGTCTCATGAATAGTGTCAAGTGTCCTGGGTTATGATGTACTTTATAGGACAAGTACGAGAAATATAGGGTCTCGGTATCCATGTCTACATGACGATACACAACGCCGCATACGGTGTTGGCACCCGACTATTAATCGGACGCTAAGTAAGTCACACGGTCCTAGGTCAAGCATGTTCAACAATATATATATATATATATATAAGCCAAGGAAATAAGTAACAAGGACTGCAAGTTTTGACAAGGTACACTTGCCTGCGGTTCTGGCTCCAACTGTAGCTCTGACTTCAGTGGATATTGCAGGTACTACTCCAGTTGCTGAAATAAACATCACCATTAGATTCAGAAAATATCAAATAGCTAGAAATGCCTGTCCTTGAGTCTAATTTGGATACAGGGGCAAAAATGACATTTTCAGGTCAAAGTGGGGTCCACATGTGGGCCGCTTTGCACCGAAGAGCGTGTCAGGGTCAAAGGTCTCCAAATTCGTCAAACTTAGTGTCAACAAGTCAGGAACAATGATACAAACCCAACGGAACTTCCAAAATTGGATTCCAATGAGCCGATCACAAAATCGCCCGTCAAGTGGAGCCGCGGGGCCCACGATACGTAATTTTGTCAACGTTCTCAGAATCGAACCAAACTTAGGTCACAGGACCATCATATCGCTACGATTCGATGACGCAAGTTTTGTTTTGATCCGACATGTGTACAAGAAGTTACGATGTGTTCCAGAATAGGCAGATACGAGACGTTGTCGGCGGATACGCGTTGATTCCGGTGTGCACGTACATCCAAATCAACTTCTGCGAAATCCCGTACGTCCGTATCAACGACACGCACATTTCGGAGAAGAGTGCGTGCGACCAAGTCGTCCCGTTTGGCGGGGCGCACTCAGTTTCGGGGTGAAACGGGGTATTATTTTTCCTGTTTTGGATCGCGGTTCGCGATCGCCACAGGACGCAACAAACCGAGCGGGTTGCACGGGCATCGAGAGGGTCACACAGTCTACGCATCACAACTGTCGGAACCAAAAATGGGTCAACGAGGAGAGAGAACGGGTTACCTGAACAGGGCTCCATGGAACGGGGATTCTCGTGTCCGCGTGTCGTCTTGACACGACAGTGTCCGCACAGGGATCTAGGGTTAGGGTTAGGGCTCAATGCTGGGACGCCGTGGCTGGCCGGAGGATGGCGGAGCAGGGACTGGCAGCTGCTGGCTAGGTTCGTCGGCGGCGAGGCGACTCAGGCGGAGGGTTCGTCGGCGGGGTCCGGTCGAGTCAGGGTGGAGAGGTCGGGCTGCGCTGGTGGCCGGAGCTCGTGTGCTGCGGGGGAACGGAGGTCGTCGAGGTCGGGGAAGGAAGAGGGGAGATGGGGGTGCTCGGCTGGGCTAGGGCGGAGGAGAAAGAGTCGGGGAAGGAGGAAGAGATGGTGGTCGAGGGAAGAGGTGAGGTCGTTGAGGTCGGGGGAGGAAGAAGATGGTGGTGGTGCTGGGCTTCGACGGTGGAGCGGGGAGAGGAAGAGGGGAGATGGGGGCTCGGGGGAGTTTCGTTGAGGACGAAGGGCTGCGGGGTGTGTCCGGGCGGAGGAGGAAGACAGGGGAGGGAGGCGAAGATCGGGGCGCTGCGGGTTGTTAGGGTTCAGGCGCTGGGTGGTGGAGCGAGGCGAGTCCGGGGGAGGATGATCGGAGGCGGAGGGTCTGCTGCGGCGGAGCGGAGCAGAGGAGGGAGCCTAGGTTTAAGGTTTTGGCGGAGCTAGGGTTTATTTATAGGGATGCCGCCGGCCGGAACAGTGAGTCCGGGTAGAATTAGGATTAGGGTTTCGGCTAGGTAACGGGTTTGGGTCCGCAGGTCGGGTTCAACATGAATCCGGCCCTATCCGCTAACGTTTAAGTATGGGTTTGGGTAGGCGGGTTTCGGGTCGGGTTTAGATCCGACCCGACCCGATAAGGTTGGGTTCGGTTCAGTTGAACCGGGTCTGGGTTGGTTTGGTTTATTTTGGAAATAAATCGGGTTTATTTCAGGGTTTATTTTGGTTTAATTCTACATTAGTTTTTAGGCTTTAAAAATGCTTCCGGGGTCCAATAAATTCTCGGAAAATTATCCTATGTCTAGTTTTTTATTTTACACCATAAAATATTATTTCTATAATATTTTAATATTAATTAATAGTAATTAAAAATTATTTAATTACCAAGTACATAGGTTTTTAATTATAGAAAATCCCAGAAAATTACAGAAAAATGTGAAAAATCTAAATTAAAATTCTTCAAAAATCAGAGGGCTTACAATCTATCCCCCTTAAAAGGTTTGCTTCCTCGCAATCAAAGAATAACCGGTCAAAAGAGATGACACGGTTGCAAATATTGTTCGAAGCACATCATGATCAAGAAGATTCAAGGTTGAGGGTGTAAGAATAATACAAAGGAAAAATTATTTCCCTAAGCATTAAAAGTTATGCAATCTCCCGTATAAAGTAGTTTTAGAAGACTACAGTTCATTAATTATAAAACATATTAGGTTATCAATTATAAAAACATTCTAGGTTATTAGCAAAACATTCTAGGTTATTAGCAAGTTCAACATTACTAGGTTAAGGCTGAGGTCACGAACAAACAGGCACGAGCTAAAACAATTCTAGAAACGAATAACTACGAATCACTTATGAGCATTAGCTACTCCATGAGTTTGCACAACTTCCAAAGTCATCGTTGGAGCTTGTTCACGTCCTTGCAGTTGATTCCTCTGCTACTGTTGAGCCTGCTGGAAGAGTGTTGCTTGTGGTGCCAAGGGTGGCCTCGGCTGATATCCTCCTGGGGCTGGTGGTCTGACTCCTTGAACTCCTGTTTGCGGTGCTTCCAATGCTGGATGAGCTGGCCTCGGTGCTGGTGACATTAGCGCTCTTTCTCAACGTTCGGGGCATTCCTTTACTAAATGCTGACTGGATCCACAAGCTAAGCATAATTTTCTTTTGCGTCTGCACTCGTTCTCAATATGGACTCGCTTACGACAATGCTGACAGATAGGTATTACTTGAGGAGGTGCTTCTGGTGGCTGGTGCATGTGAGACTTCCTTGCAATTTCTTCCTGTGGTGCTCTGGCTGGTGCTGATGTGGCTGGTTGATGAATCATCACTGATTTTTCTCGACGTTCAGGGAAATCCCTTACCAAATCCCTGTGGTGCTCTGGCTGGTGCTGATTCGGCATTCTTTAGCGAAATGGCCTACCTTGCCACAGTAGTGACAAGTAGGAAGGACTAGTGCAAGTGGTGTAGATGCTCTCTGCGGTGGATTCATCTGTGGTCGCTTTGCAACTCTTTTTTGTTGTGCTTGGTCTGGTGCTGCGGCCGCTTCTAGCTGGACTCTATCCTGGTGATGTACTCCATGGCCTGTGCTGTAGTAAGAACGTCCGTTGCAACGGAGCTGATTAACTTCCGTAGCTCAAAGCTAAATCTGTCGATAAAATTCTCCGCTTGGTCTTGCTCAGCTTCTTCATGAACCTTCTGATGGGCTTGCATCATCGCGTAGAACATTCAAAATATTTGTTGTTCGTCCATAGCCTGCCCATGTGGAACGGTAGGCATCGGTGGAGCAAACTGCGTTGATGGTGGAACGTCATCTTGCTGGATTCTCGAGGCATGCTGACTTGCTTGACTACGTTGTTGAGCGGATTGACCTTCTTCTACTGGTGTTACTTCCTCTTCGTTGGTTACCACAGCATCTCGTGGTGATCTTGTAGGAGTCTCGTCGTTTGCTCTTGAATCCATAACTCTGCAACCAAAATAAACAATAAGAGACGCACAGGAATCAAGGCAGGATGCAAGTCAAGAAATTAATTCGAATCCGATATAGATATCAAAAATGTTTCAAGCAAATGGATGAGATCCTAAAAACTTATCCGATTCTTATTGCAGGCTTGCTCGGTCCCTAAGTTGAAACCGAAAAATTTAGTCGTTGACCTGCATGGGCCACTACAAAAACTATGTCACGCCCCAGTCCCAAAATACCGAGGGACTGGATGCGTGATAATGGCCAGCAGCACACACCGATGGACAACCTAATTTAATGGATCCATCGGGGCATACTTAAGCTGTAGTACAACAATAAGAGTCTAGATATACTAATCTCATCCACAGAAATGAATACAACAATATCAGAATCATAAAGCAAGATCAATCTCAATAAAATATAAACTCGGTAAATAACCCGACAATGAGTCTGATATATCTGTCAAGATACAAGAATAAAGATAACTACAGCCAATACTGAGTATGGAACAGTATATACTCAGAAGATAACCTCGGTGATCACTCGCCCACTGGATTTGGTACTGCTCCAGTAACTGCTCCTGTTCCTGCTTCTGCTTCTGCTCCTGTACTATATAACTCTGGGTGGACCTCATCTGCTAATCCTGGGGACATAATCCTGATCCAGGTCCTCAGGGGACATAACAAGGTACAGATAATACAAGCCAAAATAAATGCAGTGAAATAGTGAATGAAATAAATAGGGTAAATATGTAACCATCTATGTGAAATACAAGTGAGAACATCACCAGTACTCAGGCTGAGACTACTACAAGCTCTATGTCGGGGAACCGATAGCAGTGATATCATGTGGTCGTCTAGCTCAGCGAGAGACTGAGACGCCGGCATAATATAGTAAACCTGTAGCCTGTGTGACACTCCAGCAATAAATGAAACAATATGGGAACACTATATAACCAGCTAAGTGAAATGCAAGATGAGAGCAGCACTAGAACTCAGGCTGAAACCACTACGAGCTCTGTGTCGGGGAGCCGGTAGTAGTGATATCATGTGGTCGTCTAGCTCAGCGAGAGACTAAGACGTCAGCACAATATAGTCAACCTGTAGCCTGTGTGACTCTCCCCACCCAATGTAATCATACGTCTCATGTCCACGACGTCTCATGTCAATGTCATGTAAGATCATATCTAATGCAGCAAGTCATATAATGTCTAGGAATATAATATCTATGTCATAAAACCTGTATCCTATACAGAATCACCATGAATATCTTAGGAAGATCCTGTCTCATGAATAGTATCAAGTATCCTTGGTTATGATGTACTTGATAGGACAAGTACGAGAAATATAGGGTCTCGGTATCCATGTCTAGATGACGATACACAACGCCGCGTACGGTGTTGGCACCCGACTATTAATCGGACGCTAAGTAAGTCACACGGTCCTAGCTCAAGCATGTTCAATAATATATATATATATATATAAGCCAAGGAAATAAGTAACAAGGACTGCAAGTTTTGGCAAGGTAGACTTGCGTGCGGTTCTGGCTCCAACTGTAGCTCTGACTTCAGTGGGTATTGCAGGTACTACTCCGGTTACTGAAATAAACATCATCATTAGATTCAGAAAATATCAAATAGCTAGAAACGCCTGTCCTTGAGTCCAATTTGGACACAGAGACAAAAATGACATTTTCAGGTCAAAGCGGAGTCCACATATGGGCTGATTTGTACCGAAAAGCGTGTTAGGGTCAAAGGTCTCCAAATTCGTTAAACTTAGTGTCAACAAGTCAGGAACGATGATACGAACCCAACGGAACTTCTAAAATTGGATTTCGATGAGCCGATCACAAAATCGCCCGTCAAGTGGAGCCGCAGGGCCCACGATGCACGATTTTATCAATGTTCTCAGAATCGAACCAAACTTGGGTCACAGGACCAGCGTATCGCTATGAATTTGATGGCATAAGTTTCGTTTTGATCCGACGTGTGTACACGAAGTTACGACGTATTCCAGAATAGGCAGATATGGGGCGTTATCGGCGGATACGCGTTGATTTCGGTGTGCATGCACATCCAAATCAACTTCTGCGAAATTCCGCACTGCCGTATCAACGGTACGCACGTTTCGGAGAAGACCGCGTGCTACCAAGTCGTCCCGTTTGGCGGGGCACACTCAGTTCCGGGGTGAAAGGGGTATTATTTTTCTGTTTTTGGATCGCGGTTCACGATCGCCACATGACGCGACTCACCGAGCGGGTTGCACGGGCTTCGAGAGTGTCACACAGTTTACGCGTCACAACTGACGGAACCGAAAATGGGTCAACGAGGAGAGAGAACGGGTTACCTGAACAGGGCTCCGTGGAACGGGGATTCTCGTGTCCGCATGTCATCTTGACACGACACGACAGTATCGGCCCAGGGATCTAGGGTTAGGGTTAGGGCTCGATACTGGGACGCCGTGGCTGGCCGGAGGAGGGCGGAGCGGGGACTGGCAGCTGCTGGCTTGGGTCGTCGGCGGCGAGGCGACTCAGGCGGAGGGTTCGTCGGCCGGTTCCGGTCGAGTCAGGGTGGCGAGGTCGGGCTGCATTGGTGGCCGGAGCTCATGTGCTAGGGGGAACGGAGGTCGTCGAGGTCGGGGGAGAAAGAGGGGAGATGGGGGTGTTCGGCTAGGCTAGGGCGGAGGAGAAGGAGTCAGGGAAGGAGGAAGAAATGGTGGTCGAGGGAAGAGGTGAGGTTGTCGAGGTCGGGGGAGGAAGAAGATGGTGGTGGTGCTGGGCTTCAACGGTGGAGCGAGGAGAGGAAGAGGGGAGATGGGGGCTCAAGGGAGTTTCGTCGAGGACGAAGGGCTGCGGGGTGTGTCCGGGCGGAGGAGGAAGACAGGGGAGGGAGGCGGAGATCGGGGCGCTGCGGGTTGTTAGGGTTCAGGCGCTGGGTGGTGGAGCGGGGCGAGTCCAGGGGAGTATGATCGGAGGCGGAGGGTCTGCTGCGGCGGAGCGGAGCAGAGGAGGGAGGCTAGGTTTAGGGTTCCGGCGGAGCTAGGGTTTATTTATAGGGATACTGCCGGCCGGAACAGTGAGTTCGGGTAGAATTAGGATTAGGGTTTCAGTTAGGTAACGGGTTTGGGTCCGCGGGTCGGGTTCAACATGAATCCGGCCCGATCCGCTAACGTTTAAGTATGGGTTTGGGTAGGCGGGTTTCGGGTCGGGTTTAGATCCGACCCGACCCGATAAGGTTTGTTTCGGTTCAGTTGAACCGGGTCTGGGTTGGTTTGGTTTATTTTGGAAATAAACCAGATTTATTTCAGGGTTTATTTTGGTTTAATTTTACATTAGTTTTTAGGGCTTTAAAAATGCTTTCGGGGTCCAATAAATTCTCAGAAAATTACCCTATGTCTAGTTTTTCATTTTACACCATAAAATATTATTTTCATAATATTTTAATATTAATTAACAGTAATTAAAAATCATTTAATTATCAAGTACCTAGGTTTTTAATTATAGAAAATCCCAGAAAATTACAGAAAATTATGAAAAATCCAAATTAAAATTCTTGAAAAATCGGGGGGCTTACAGAAAAAGATCCAGCACCTAAAAGTAGCAAGTGTAGCAGTTCGAGCAGTTCAAGTAGTGATTCTAGTTCATCTTCTAGTAATTTCGATTATGGTAGTTCACCTGCAAAGACTGCTGAGGTCAGTGGAAGACCTCACACAGTTCAGGACGAAGATACGAGGGATATAGTGAACCCACTTGACATGAACAGATCTTTGAGTGGGTTGGGCAATGAAGAACATAAGACAAACAAGAGAGGTAGCAAGGAGGACTTGCTGCTGTTGGAGAACAACGACAGCAAGTCGGGAAGCGACGACCTCGACGAGAACGAGAACCCGAGGAAGAAGAAGAAGCGCTACCACCGCCATACTCCCCAGCAGATACAAGAGCTCGAAGCATTTTTTAAAGAATGCCCGCACCCCGACGACAAGCAAAGGCTGGAGCTCAGCAAGCGGCTCAGCCTGGAGACCCGACAGGTCAAGTTCTGGTTCCAGAATCGCCGAACCCAAATAAAGACCCAGATTGAGAGGCACAAGAACGCCATACTCAAGCTGGAGAACGAGAAGATTAGATGGAGAACATCGCCATCCGGGAGGCGATGCGCAACCCGATATGTGCTAACTGCGGCAAAGCCGCTGTTGTCACTTCTTCTTCGACAACATCAAGTGTAGCGGACGATGCCGCTGCTGCTACTTATTCGATGATAGGCGGTCAACCACGTCAACCACGCTATCGATCTATCCAAGAGGTGTACGATGCCACAACACCGATGGAAGAAGTTGGGCTATGTATGCTAGGTGCGGAGGAGCCTGCGAGTTTTGCCGAAGCCGAGAAACAAGCATGTTGGCGACGTGCAATGGAGAAAAAGGGTTGGGTTTTTACTCTGCTGCTGCTGTTAGTTTCATTATGCTGCTTCTTCGTAGCAGCGGCCACGGAGAAGGAGTACGTATCGGCTGTGGGGGACCCAGGGATGAAGAGAGAAGAACTTAGGGTCGCACTCGAGTCCTGGAACTTCTGCAATGAAGTTGGCTAGGAAGCCCCCAAAATGGGGAGCCCCAGGGAGGCAGATTGCTTCGATCTTAAACAACTCTCTCCACCATCTGAGGAAAATTGTACCGATGGAAGCTACGAGGTGATTCACAAAGTTACCAAGTCTGACAACAAGCTCGGCGTCGGCCAGCCTTTCCCTGGAGGATCAAACTTCAACAATGTGGACCTCTACGCTGCCGAGAAGGAAGTCTACTTGTACTAAAAATGTGAGGTTTATAGAGAAGGGAAGAAATCTCAGGTGAAGATGCACGATCTGACATGGGACATGGCATTGTGGGTAGCACGTGACTGCGGTGCCAGTAATAAGAAGTGGCAGGTGCTCGCTGACAACAGGAAGGAGGAGGCATCGGAGGCAACTCACAAAATTTCAATCATGTGTGTCTTTGTAGAATGGAAGTTAAATCCTGGGATTTCCCTTCCCAATGGAGATATGCAGGATGGAGAAACTTGAGTATCTAAATATCTCACGTACACGGATTAACTCAATCCCAGACGACTAAAGTTCCTCGAGATGCGCAAGAACATCCGGGTGCAGAAAGTGAAACATTGATGCAACAAGATTAAGGGAGTGGTTGTTGGTGATAATCTTGTTAGTTGGATTAGATTATTATTTGGTTTGGATTGTTAGTTTATTTAGATTGATTAGTTGTTTGTTGAAACAACTTTGATATATCTTTTATTTTAGTCTCTCTCTTTATATCAAATGTTCAACTATATATAGCTACCATTTCATTCAATAAAAATCACCAAATCTATTCATTCTCCACAAAACTTGTGTCCTGTTTCCTCTTTACTGGGCTATTTTACTACAGTTTTTCTGCTTCTCTGTATGCAGCTCATTTAAATTGGATGATAAGAAATATGAAAATGAACACTCACTTCGAAAGAGTGCCTCTGACCCCGAACATGTAGTTAGTGATACGAATTTGCATGTTATATATATATATATATATATATATATATATATATATATATATATATATATATATATATATATATATATGAGGTTGCTTGAATCATTTTCCATTGACTTTTAAATTCACTAACTACAGTATTGGGTGAGCCCATGGAGCAGTTCAAGTTAGTTTACTTGATCAAGTAATCTTTTTTTTGTTTTATGTAATTATAATAAGATTTACGAATATTGCGTTTGACAAGATTTTCCTTCTAGATTCAAGTTAACATGTTCATGGCTTGTTATATATCAGATTTACTAGTATCTCTAAAACCATTTGGTTACTAGTTTGATGAAACTAATGATACAAAGGTGGAATAAGTATATATGTATTACTGTTAACTTTTATATATGTTAGAATACCAGAACAGCAACTAGAATTCCGATTTTGTACAGGTGTGAGAGCAGATACGATCATACTCTATTGACATTGCGTTTTCAAATGGTGTACTAACAAGAACTATGTTTCTGATGATGCAAGAATTCTGGTCTAGGTCTGGTCAGAGGCACGCTCTGTAACGCCCTGCAACCGTACGGTGCGTTATACTGAGTCGGATTGAATAAGGCAATAGATGGTTACATTTCAATTTGATGGATTTGGGAACAAGTATTAATTTGAGTTGGTTTCATGTGCAGATTGCTAGCGGAGTTCGATGGAAATCAGGTGTTCGTTCAGAGCAGTACTGAGATAGCTGGATTGGAGCAATAATGCTGTCTTCCTTAGTCCGATCGGTTGGATGATTTGGAGAGCACCGCCTACTCGCACGGTCATACCAGTTTAGTAGATCGTGCTTTGCATCGGACCACGGGTTCAAGGGATCGGCCGTATCGGCAGGACATGATGCTTAACGGAATCAAACTTTATGAGTGGGCTCTGTCCCTTCTCCTCTACTCCTTCATGCCTAATAATATGGAAAACACGTAAAGGCTTGAACACTTGGACTGGAACTTAAAAATTACTACACTGTAGCGTGCATAGTGTCTACGTCGTTTGCTTGGATATGTTTGTGGCTTGATTGGTTTTCGCGTTGGATAGTGGAGCTAGAGTTGGATTTTATTTAGGGTAGTTAGAATTATATATCTTGGTTGGAATATCAGGAATTCGGGCGAGCGAGCGTGCATCCGTGCACGAGCATCACTTGGGAGCTTTGTCAAGCAAAGCGTGCAGTTATTGTTCGAAATCGAATAACTGCATCAGCGAGGGCATTGTGCCATTGTTGGGGCATTGTTCCATGGGATTGTTCTGAGCGAGGGATATTGCAGCAATTGAAAATACTATGTCGAGAAGTGGCATTGTGCCTTGGGAATAACTTGAGATTTGTGCCTTGGGCTATGTGTTGGAAGAATGGTTATGGATATTTGGTTGGATTTTAGTTGGATGAGTCTAGGATCGCTTGGTAGGACGAGAATGTTCGATCCTCTCGTAATACCTACTTACTGTCTGCATGTCACGGACAACCTGTGTTGCACGGGGTTTGGTCTCCTCGAACGAGAAGGTTCTGGGGCACTCGGACCGTTCGGCCATGGAGGAGACAAATTGGTAACATTCCTCGGTCGCGGTGCCGGCGGTTTAATGCGATTCAGGTGGGCTCGCTACTTAGCGCTGTTTCGAGTAGAACTGCACTTGATTAGTCCGATCAACGTCCTTTATGTCTTGGCCAGTGACTTCATATAGATAAGAGTTGGTTTGCTTTACTTTGGTTTGGTTTGTGCTTTTGCGTAGGCGGCGGCCACCTTGCCTCAGCAAGAGTGTTCATATCAAGATTGGATTATGGTTTGAATTGAGGATGAATATTGAGGCTTAGAAATGGTTCGATAGGTTCTCGAGTTGCTTGGGTTTGAGTAGGATGGTTTGCATGCTAATTTCCTTCGAGTTGGTTATATATCGCTTGTCGATTGGCTTGAGTTGAATGCTTGCATGCTTAACTTGATTTACATCTTTCCTTAATATGTCATACCCTATGCCATAAAACGAATCTAGAATTCAACTAGAAAGATCACCATATAAATGTTTGCATTCACTATTTACTTAGTGTCGGCTTAGACGAGTGGGTTACCCCGCTCACCAGTACGGCTATGTACTGACCCACGTTTGTAGGAATTATTTCAGGTACGCAGGTGTAGTGGCGCTGCTTGGATATACGGGACATAATGTATGAACGGTAAGTACCTTTGTAGGCTAAAGAAAAGAGCAAGAGTATTATATTGCCTTTGTGGTATTTTATTTGGACCCTATCGAGAGCTTCGCTACGTATACTCTGATGTGTGCTTGGTACACAATACTTGACTTTCGCTGCAACTTGGTCGTTTTGATGATAACTTTGGTGTTTGACAATATCGCCTTGAGCGAGCGCAACTCCAGGCTCGTACGATATCACGTCCCGATGAGAACGATTATCCTGCGGGAGCGCTGCAACGTGGTGATTCACGTTCAGCGGGGACCATTGAGCTTGCGGGAGATTGGGGCATGACATATTGGTATCAGAGCGCCTGGTTTATTTTTCTCGGACTTGGTCCTTCATTTCATCACAAACTTTAAATAGCTTCCGCATGTCGTTTAGCTCTTGGCTCTACTCGGTGCCGCATTGGATGTTTCATGCAATAAGTCTATATATTGCTGGTTGTGGCTGCATGTTGTGCTTCGTTGCGTTGCTTTTGTTGGTTTTTTGTTAGATCGCTTACTATCGTTAGGCGTTGTTGCATTCGTGCAACAAGTTGGGTGGGGTTGTTGCATTTGTGCAGCAAGTTGAGAGGTGTGTCTTTGAGTTGGCTTGGCTTGTCATTCGGAGAGTTTCTGGTTGCACCAGTGGATTAGTTGGTTGGTAGACGAGATTGGTTATGCGGCATGTTGTGTGTAGAAGCATTGGATTAAGAAAGGATCGTTGCATGAATTGCTTGTGTAGCGAAAGTGTTGGATGGAAGTTTGATTTTTGGCTAGGTATATTACATAGAGCATTGGCTGAGCAAGTTTGAGTTTGGCTTAGGAATATCAGGATAAGTTTGCACGAGTTGCTCGTATAGCAAATGTGTGGAACAGTTGGGTATTGGGTTGGATTACTTGGAAGAGAGCTCGTTGCACGGCTGCTTGTGTAGCAAAAGTAACGGACGGTTTGAGAATAGCTGGAAGTATTGAGAATGGAACATAGCACAAGTTGCATAGCGAGATTGATGGAAAGAGTTGGATGGTTAAAGAGTTGGCTGAGTTTCGTGTCAGACTTGAGTTAGGGATGGCAGAATCACGCATAAGGGATGGTTCGAACAGATTTTGGATTAGTGCAAAGGAATTATAATGCGAGTAGTGACTTAATTCGGAGTGGTATATGGGATACCACATAGTGAGTAAGGCATTAAAATATTTTGGATAGATATCAATGTAAATTGCCTCAACGGACTCGGGTAACAGGAATATAAGTTGGTTGGTGCACATTGGCTGAGTTTGGAAGAATAAAAAATGGAGCAAGCGAATATTGAGTTGAGAAATCAAGAACGGACTTGTGCAAATGAAAGTATCATTGGACTTGGGTGATGGGCAAGATCGGAACAAGCAATAGGAATGAGTGCTTGGACTTTAAGGTATTGAGGCAGACCAAGTATTGGAAACAGTTGAGATTGTTTAGATGGAAAGCCGAATATCAGAGTTCGCTTGTAAGATTTGGAAGTTCGGTGGAGCATTTTTGGATGCAAAGAGAGTTGAGCATGAGGAAAAAATAGTTGGGATACGCTTGAGAGCAGCGATGGGTTAATTGAAGGATAGCGAGCACGGACTACAAATTTTGGAAACACATTGGAGCTGTTGGTTGAGCAATGAAACATGATCTGGTTTAGAGGGGCAATGTGATAGATTCGTACGAACTTAAGTATTTTGGATGTGGATGCTCGGGGAGTTTGACTCAGGTTTAGCGGAAGTAAAATTTGGCAAAATGGTGCAACAATGGTAGACGGATTCTTTGGAAGACATAAACGGGCATGAGGCAAGTCTAGTTGATGTTGAGTCAGATTGGAAGTTAACTTGCAGTACTGAGGCAGATTGAGGCAACAAGTAAAGGCAATATGGATTTGAGATTTATGTTGGAACTATGCACGAGTCATTGAGAGTGTGTGGACTAATCGGAACATAGAGAAATCAAGACGGGGCTAAGGAATGGAACGAGAGCAAGGATTATGACGGATGAACATTTGAAGATAGCTAAATGAAAGAGCAACATTGAGCAAATATTGTACTGCTCGAGCAAGTTGGACGTGCATTATGAAACATGGCATACGGATAAGAATTGGAGCAAGTCTTTGGTTTCAGAATTTATTGCAAGTGGTAGTGCGAGAAGTCGAACATGGCAGTTCAGAAAATTTGATGGATTCAGGACAGAACAACGGATCGATGGTGGTTCCAGCGAGCACAGTTCTCGAATTGTGGCTTAGGTAGATAGCAAGACTCTAGGTTGTTAAGCGGCATTTGGTTGACAGATCGTTAGAGGTAGTGCATAAAGTGCTAAAATTTGGAAGTTTGTTCGGATATAATGGTTGAATTATGGCTCGAATTTGCAGATGAGATATAGCATGGTTCGTAGTAATTGTCCATCATGATGACTTACAATTATCGAGCGTAGCTTCGGGACAGCTGACCCTAGCTACTTGACGCCAAATAAGAGATGAATATTGTAGACCCATAGAACGACCCATGCGGCAGTGCATTTGGGAATGCGTTGAGGCTAGATGTGAGTAGTGTGTGTTGGAGATTGGCCTATTGACTGAGTGTTGGATTTGAGAGATCCTTGGGATATCATTCAGCTGAAGATGTAGCCAGAAGATCGAAGCTTTGGTGAAAATGGCCTAAGTCAACTGATGAGATTCAGAGTCGCATATTTTTGAAGATGACATCGCCTCTGACTCGTCGTGCCCCGGAAGGGAATAGCATTCATATGAATTGACGACTGTGAAACTAGCTTATGAAGTTAAAGCAGCGGCTCATTCAGATCAAATTATTGCAATACTGGAAGGGACAGATGTGCCTCAGATCTACAAGATACATCAAAACTTAGTGTGGGATACGTGCTCATACGGAAGGCGTAGGTGATATCCTGTGCTTCGAGGCAGTAGAAGCAGCACGAAGAACTATTCCATGCGCAATCTAGGAATTATGGCGAGTGTGTCCAAGTTAAAATCGTGGTGAGACTATCCCTTTGGTTCGGCGGTGAGATCTTCGTGGATCACATGAACCTCAATATAGATATTCATCCAGTGAGGTATTGAGATTGAGGAAAAGGAGTTTGGCTGAGCTGATCTAAGAGCAAAGTTTAATATTTGGGTAAGTCGCCTAGCTGGGGTAGTATCAGTTGTGATAATCGTTTTGTACAAGAGATAATATTTGGAGATAGTGCTTGTGTGGATTAAGAAATAGTTGGATAGATTGAGTTGGAACATAAATTGAATTGAGTTAGGTAGAAAATCATCATACTTGAGGATAGCGCTTGTGCGAATATATTAGAATAAAAAACATGATTGGTTTAATTGGGAATAAAGCGAATGAATGCCTCGAACATAAAGATACCCTTGTAACTTGTCCAAATTCGTTGTCGCTAAGCTCGGCTGAAATACATGTATTTTAGGGACGTCTTAAATATGTGTATGATCTAAAACTAAGCGATATGAGAAATTCGTACTGAGTTGTAAGAAGGATGTGGGAATATGGAATTTGTGCGAGCGTTCAGCGCAAGCGAGATGCTGAGTCAGGATTAAGAGAATGTGAGTTGCATGGAGCAGATTATGAATTGGATTGCTGCATGCTAGTAAAGAATGGATACTAGTATGGTTCGGGGACGAACCTGATTCTAAGTGGTATATTATGTAACACCCCGCAACCGCACGGTTCATTACGCTGAGTCGGATTGAATGAGGCAATAACTAGTTATATTTCAATTTGTTGGATTTGGGAACAAGTATTGATTTGAGTTGGTTTTATGTGCAGATCGCTAGCGGAGTTCGATAGAAATCAGGTGTTCGTTCAGAGCAGTACTGAGATAGCTGGATTGGAGCGATAATACCGTCTTCCTTAGTCCGATCGGTTGTTTGATTTGGATCGCACGGCCTGATCGCACGATCATACCAGTTGAGTAGATCGTGCTTTGCATCGGACCACGGGTTCAAGGGATCGGCCGTATCGGCAGGACATGATGCTTAACGGAATCAAACTTTGTGAGTGAGCTCTGTCCCTTCTCCTCTACTCCTTCATGCCTAATAATATAAAAAACACGTAAAGGCTTGAACACTTTGATTCGAACTTGAAAATTACTACACTGTAGCGTGCATAGAGTGTACGTCGTTTGCTTGGATATGTTTGTGGCTTGATTGGTTTTCGCGTTGGATAGTGTAGCTAGGGTTGGATTTCATTTGGGGCAGTTGGAATTATATATCTGGGTTGGAACATCAGAAATTCAGGCGAGCGAGCATACATCCGTATACGAGCATCACTTGGGCGCTTTATCAAGCAAAGCGTGCAGTTGTGGTTCAAAACCGAACAACTGCATCGGCGAGGGCATTGTGCCATTGTTGGGTCATTGTGCCATGGGATTGTTCTGAGTGAGGGGTGTTGCACCAATTGGAAATACTGTGTCGAGAAGCGATATTGTGCCTTGGGAATAACTTGAGATTTGTGCCTTGGGCTATGTGTTGGAAGAATAGTTATGGATATTTGGTTGGATTTTGGTTGGATGAGTCTAGGATCGCTTTGTGGGGCGAGAATGTTCGATCCTCTCGTCATACCTACTTGGTGTCTGCAAGTCACGGACAACCTGTGTTGCATAGGGTTTGGTCTCCTCGATCGGGAAGGCTCCAGGGCACCGGGACCGTTCAGCCATGGGGGAGACAAATTGGTAATATGCCTCGGGCGTGGTGTCGACGGTTTAATACGATTCAGGCGGGCTCGCTACTTAGCGCTATTTCGAGTAGAACTGTACTTGATTAGTCCGATCAACATCCTTTATGGCTTGGCCAGTGACTTCATATAGATAAGAGTTGGTTTGCTTTACTTTGGTTTAGTTTGTGCTTTCGCGTAGGCGGTGGCCACCTTGCCTCGGCAAGAGTGTGCATATCGGTATTGGATTATGGTTTGAATTGAGGATGGATATTGAGGTTTGGAAATGGTTCGATAGGTTCTCGAGTTGCTTGGGTTTGAGTAGGACGGTTTTCATGCTATTTTTCTTCGAGTTGGTTATAAATCGCTTGTCGATTGGCTTGAGTTGAATGCTTGCATGCTTAACTTGATTTACAGCTTTCCTTAACATGTCATAACCTATGCCATAAAACGAATCTAGGATTCAACTAGAAAGATCACCATATAATTGTTTGCATTCACTATTTACTTAGTGACGACTCAAACGAGTGGGTTAGCCCGCTCACCAGTACGGCTGTGTACTGACCCACATTTGTGGGCATTATTTCAGGTACGCAGGTGTAGTGGCATTGCTTGGATATACGGGACATAATGTATGAACGGTAAGTACCTTTGTGGGCTAGAGAAAAGAGCAAGAGTATTACGTAGCCTTTGTGGTATTTCTTTTGGACCCTATCGAGAGCTTTGCTGTGTATACTCTAATGTGTGCTTGGTATACAATACTTGACTTTCACTGCAACTTGGTCGTTTCGATGATAATTTTGGTGTTTGACAACATCGCCTTTTGCGAGCGCAACTCTAAGCTCATACGACATTACGTTCTGATGAGAACGATTGTCCTGCGGGAGCGCTGCAACGTGGTGATTCACGTTCAGCGGGGACCATTGAGCTTGCGGGAGATTAGGGCGTGACACGCTCGGTCATACGCACATATGTTTTTTGGTTTACTACTTTTTAATACCCTATATAGTCTTAGAAATATTATTAGTGGATTGAATTTCCCATATGGTACAAATGATGTATGCACTTGCAAAAAAAAAAAGATAGAAAATATGAACTAGTTGATTTTAATCTATGGTGCAGACATATTACACGGCCTGATAATGACAGGGAACTAATTTTTGGAGTGTTCATGCATGTTCTAAATAGCAAAGCATGTCCTAAATATGACACGACCTGATAATGACACAGAACTGAACTACCATGTGTAAAAACTAAGGTATTCTATATGCAAAAATCAAAGCATATTAATATGGATTCAGGGTTTGCTCAGAACCAATCATTTATTTACCAAGCTTTAAGTTAAATAAGGTAATATGCAGAAACAATGTCTGGTAGCCCTTAAAGTTGTTTTTTCCATTTACCTCCCACTCAACCCCTAACATGACTCCTGAAACCTCATCATTGTTTAATTCAGATAGACTCAAGCTGGTACTTGATTATGTTGGGAACGAAAGCGCGGAAACCGTTTTCTAAACTAGAGAGTACCTGCGAGAGAACCGAGCAAAAGCACACAAACCAAAAATAAACACAAATCGTAGATACAGATTTTTACGTGGTTTTTTCTATTTGGGTTTTTTCACGTAAAAATCTCTGTGTCTGCGATTTGTGTTTAACGTTTTTGGTTTGTATGCTTTTGCTCGGTTCTCTCGCAGGTACTTTCTGGTTTGGGGAACGGTTTTCGTGCTTTCGTAACGAAAGTGCAGAAACCGTTCCCCAAACCAGAGAGTACCTGCGAGAGAACCGAGCAAAAGTACACAAACCAAAAAATGCCAAACACAAATCACAGACATATTTTTACGTGAAAATTTTTACGAGAAAAACTATGGGACGATCGAAGTCCAACCCTAAAAAGCCTCCACTAATAGAATAAGAAATACACCGACTCCTTACAAACTTCTCACCGATCCAAATGGATCACCACAACTCTTTGGAATAGAAAATAGATCACAAACAAACGAAGAACGGAGACGACGGGAAAAGAATTACCCGAAAATGACCTCCATTTTGAAATACCCTTCAATCTCTTCCTCCTTCCAATATTGTAAAGCAATATTGCCTCATTTTGCAATATTTTTGAGATATTTGAGATATGTTTTAGGGCTAGGAGTCACCTAATATATATAGCCTTAAATCCATAACTAGTATTCCTATTAATATATAGGAAAACCCAATCAAAATCTAAATCCATTGACATATTCCTATTATATGTAGGAATATCCAATCCAAATCTAAATCCGTTGACATATTTCTATTATATGTAGGAATACCCAATCAAAATATATTGAGGTATTTCGATTATATGTAGGAATACTCAATCCAACTCCGGGGTATTTTCTACATAGGTTGGGAACCCTACCCACTCCAACAAATCCCCCACTTCACAACTATGTGGAGGGGGTTGTCATTCCGATGATCCGTCTGCAGTACTCATACTCTTCTTGAAAGAATTTTTGTCAATATGTCTGCTCCATTGTCATCCGTATTAACCTTCTCAAGCGTTGTTTGCTTCTTTTCAACCACATCTCGTATCCAATGATACCGGGTATCAATTTGCTTGGACCGGCTATGAAATATCTTGTTCTTTACAAGGTGAATTGCACTCTGGTTATCGTAAAGCAAAAGATACTGCTCATGCTTTAGCCCTATTTTTTATAGCAGCTTCTTCATCCACAATAACTCCTTGCAAGCCTCTGTCGTCGCAATGTACTCTGCCTCTGTCGTC
This sequence comes from Iris macrosiphon, assembly GCA_036927795.1. NCBI lineage: Eukaryota > Viridiplantae > Streptophyta > Magnoliopsida > Asparagales > Iridaceae > Iris > Iris macrosiphon. The sequence goes on from JAYESA010000020.1 coordinate 139,635,248, forward strand.
GACAAGGCAACACACTTTTGCAACAGCGACTGCCACGATACCGCTCCACCAGCAAACATCATCACATAGTCCGAAGTCGATCGTCTCGTGTCTACATCTCCAGCCATATCAGCATCGGTATACCCAACCAGCTTCAACTCGTCACCACCAAAAGAAAGTCTCCAATCGGTAGTGCCCTGAAGGTATCGTATAATCCACTTGACCGCACTCCAATGTACCCTTCCAGGATTAAAAGTATACCTACTAACTATGCCAACTGTGTGATCGATGTCAGGTCTCATACACACCATAGCATATATGAGACTCCCCACAACCGAGGCATATGGAACCCGCTCTATATCTTTCTTCTCATCCTCGATAGATGGACACTGCTCCTCAATGAACTTAAAGTGAGCCGCAAGGGGGTTACTCACTTTCTTCGACCCGTCCATCTCGAAACGCTGAAGTACCCGATGAATGTACTTCTTTTGGGACAAGTGTAGCAGCTTGGACTCTCTCTCTCGGCCGATCTCCATCCCCAGAATAGTCTTTGTTGTGCCTAAATCCTTTATAGAGAAGGCTGCGCCCAGTTGGCGCTTCAACTTTGCTATCTTAGTGGCATTCCGACCCACAAGTAGCATATCATCAACATAGAGCAGTAAAATAATGAAATCATCCTCGACAAAGTACCTCACAAATACAAAGTAATCTGACGTCGTCCATGCATAACCATGCTTCCCCATAAACGACTCAAACTTCCTGTACCACTGCCACAAAGCCTACTTTAGAATATACAAGCTCTTCCTCAACCGACAGACCAACTGTGACTTGCCCATCTCACAGAATCCCTCTGGCCGCTCCATGTACAACTCCTCCTCAAAATCACCATGGAAGAATGCTGTATTCATGTCCATCTGCTCGACCTCCAAGTCAAAACTGGCTGCCAACGCTAGCACTACCCGAATAGACGACTGCTTGACGACTGGCGAAAGATCTCATCATAATCTATGTTCTTCCGCTGACCGAAGCCTTTAATTACCAGCCTCGCTTTGTATCGAGGGCGAGTAGCATCATCTGTTTGCTTACCCTCTGAACACCCATTGATTTTTCAAAGCCTTCTTGCCCTTTGGCAACCGCACCAGATCATAAGTAGAATTGACCTGTAAGGAACTCATCTCCTCCTGCATAGCCTCCATCTACTCCTGCCTGTGTTTGTCTTCTATAGCCTCTACAAAACTTTTGGGCTCTCCCCCGTCAATTAGTAGCACATACTCACCCGGGAAGTATCTTGTAGATGGTCGACGCTCTCTATAGCTCCCCCTCAACGGAACCACTGGTGCTGACTGTATATCAAAAGCTTCCTCCCCTTCAGGAAATGCCTCCTCGGCATGCTCATCCTCCTGAGGGTCACCCTGACCACCATCAGCAGGCTGATGATCAAGGTTGGAAGAAACTCCATGTACTGGATCCCTCATAATTGGATCCTCTGTGATGTTCTCTGTAAACTGCTCGAAGCGAAATGACTCTAACTCAGGCAATTCCTCAGCCTCAGAAGGTATCTCGGAATCATGAGTGTTGGTCATGGTCTGATTCTCGACGAAAATCACGTCCTTGCTTCTGTAGAGCTTTCTTTCTACTGGGTCGTAGAGTATATAGCCAAACTCATCCTGACCGTAGCCGACAAAGACGGACCACCTCTTCTTCGGTTAAGTTTGGATCTCTCGTCCTTCGGTACATGCACGAATGCCTTGCAACCAAACACTCGTAGGTGATTGTATGACGGCTCTTTGTCATACCATACTTTGTCAGGCACATCATCCTGCAAAGGAGAACTAAGAGAAATTAATAACATAAGTAGCTGTGTAAAGTGTCTCACTCCAATAGCTATCCGGCAAGTTTGCTTCTGATAAGAAATGCCGTACCCTCTCCATCAGCGTCATGTTCATGCTCTCCGCTACACTGTTGAGCTCCGGTGTCTTTGGTGGAGTCTTCTGGAGTCGTATCCCTTTCTCTCTAGAATAAGCATATCAAAGGGAACGATATACTCGATGCCATTGTTCGACCGAACACATAGCAGTTTTTTGTCCGTCTTCCTTTCAACAAAGGCATGAAACTCTTTGAAAGTGGGCAGCACCTGATCCTTAGTTTTTATGGCATAGACCCAAACCTTCTTGGAACAGTCATCACTAAATGTTACAATCCGCAAACATTCGAATGAATCAACTCGAGCAACGTCGACTTCCTTGAACTTGGGTGACTTTGGAAAGATACCCTATTTTATTTTTCTGCTAAACAGTGTGTACATCTCTCCAATTTTGTAGACTTTAGCCCTTGAATTACCTTCCAGTTCACCAAGTAGTTCATCTCCTTCTCGCTGATATGGCTGAGCCGTCTGTGCCCCAACTCAGTAGACGCATCAGTGGCTGCATTCACCTCATGTGTCCCATGTGCGCTCCCTTCCATATAAAAGAGTCCGGACCTCTTGCTTCCTCTGGAAATCACCATCGAACCTCTGGAAAGCTTCCACTGACCGTTCTCGAAGAGGTTGAAGAAACCCTTTTCATCCAACCTTCCAACCGACACCAGGTTGAAACGGATATCAGGGACATGATGGACATCTTTGAGAACAAGAACTGCACCCGTCTTTGTCCTTAAATGCACATCTCCAACAGCAACAGCTTTTGACACATCTCTATTGTCCATCTTCAACACTCCACAGTCGCCTGTTATGTAAGTAGCAAATAGTTCCCTGATGTGAGATACGTGCGCTGAAGCACCCGAGTCCACCAGCCAAGAGTTATCATCATAGGCGAGGTACATAACTACTTCATCACCTACAATGATCACGTCGCCTCCATGTGTCGAGGCTGCCGCTGTAGTGTTCTTACTTTGCTTTTCCTTGTCGCCCTTCTTCTCCCTCTTCTAAGGGAAATAGTTCTGTTTGATGTGGCCCTTCCTGCCACAATGGTAACACTCTGAGTCCTCGTATCAACCCTTGGACTTGCTCCTGCTCTTATCTCTACCACCATCTGGACCCTTACTCTTGCTCCTTCCGCGGCTCTCTGAAACCAGCACCTCTAAGTGGGATATTGATGAAGTGCCCTGAGAACGTCTCCGCTTCTCTTCATTCAGTATCCCGTTCTTAGAAAACTAGAGACTGACCATGCCTTCCGGAGCAGAAGCGGTCATAGACACTCGTACAATTTTCTACGAGTCTGACAATGTACACAACAACCATAGTCCCTGTACTTCGTCGTCGCCCATCGAGGATAGCTGGTCAACCACTCCCTGGAACTCACTCAAGTGATCCGTAATAGACGCACCATCTTTTTACCGCAGACCCATCATCGTTCAAATTAGGAACAACTTGTTTATCCCGGTCTTCTTCGCATACAAAGATTCTATCTTATCATACAGCAACTTCGCGTGCTCAATATTGGCAACGTAATTATACACGTTCTCGTCAACGAACTGCCTGATATATCCACACACCTGTATATGCTCGAACTTCCAGTCCTCATCGGATTTGTCAGTGGGCTTCTCGGACGCAAATACTGGAAGATGCAGCTTCTTGACGAATGACATCCTTCATCTTGCTCCGCCAATAATGATAGTTGGTACCGTTTAGGTTTACCATGCGCACCGGCTTCGCGTTCATCTCTCCTCCCTGGTTTTCCTGTCAACTTCTGACCTCTTTGAACTCCAGAACCTGGCTCTGATACCACTTTGTTGGGAACAAAATCGCAGAAACCATTCCCCAAATCAGAGAGTACCTGCGAGAGAACTGAGCAAAAGCACACAAACCAAAAAATGCCAAACACAAATCGCAGACACAGATTTTTACGCAAAAAATTCTTGCAAAAAAAAAACTACGGGACGATTGGAGTCCAATCCTGAAAAGCCTCCACTAATGGAATAAGAAATACACCGACTCCTTACAAACTTATCACCAATCCAAACGGATCACCACAACTCTTTGGAATAAAAAATAGATCACAGACAAACGAAGAATAGAGACGACGAGAAAAAAATTACTCGGAACCGATCTCCACTTCGAAATATCCTTCAATCTCTTGCTCTCTCCTTCCAATGTTGTTAAAGCACTCTTGCCTTCTTTTGCAATATTTTTGAGATATTTGAGATATGTTTTAGGGCTAGGAGACACCTAATATATATAGCTTCAAACCCACAACTAGTATTCCTATTATATATAGGAATACTCAATCCAAATGCAAATCCATTGACATATTCCTATTATATGTAGGAATATCCAATCTAAATCTAAATCTAAATCTAAATCTAAATCTAAATCCCTTGACATATTCCTATTATATGTAGGAATACTCAATTCAACTCTGGAGTATTTTCTACATAGGTTGGAAACCCCACCCACTCCAACAGATTATATATTTGCATATTTATAGGTTTTCTAAATTAGAGATGTAGTTGATAATTACTTAAAGCGTCTTGCAGAACTAGCTTTATATCACTTAATATGCTTCCGAATTAGCCTTATTTCAAAGTGTCGCTTGCATGTATTATAGTTATATGTTAGAGTTTACATACCCAAAACTAAGTAGACTAAAATATAACAAGTAGTATGAAATAAAGGGTTTAAACATGTCAGCCGACCAATATTATCTGCAGATCTTGGAAGTGGTCAACCTCCATACATCAGGAGCTATCGGAGGTTCCTCGGGAGGGTGCTGCGAGGTTCGGGCAGAGAGGATGGATGGAATCGTAACCCAAAAAGGGGTTCAGGTTCGGGTTCATAGAAAGCTCTACTCCAGGATGTGCCGACCTATTCTCTTCGTTAGGGGAAGCAAGGTGAATAATTAGGTTTTTATTTTTACATCTTTTTGTTTGTTTTATTAATAGGGTTTGTGTTATTTTCTCCATTCATGAATATTGTTCAGATTTTTTTTTTTTTTTCTTTCTAAACATATTATTGTCAGTCTTAAAGAGCTTTTACTAATTTGTACTTCTTACGTACCTTCGTTTGGAAGTTAACTAACTAAGCTATAGTAGTTTCTATAATTATTTTTTCATTAATTGGTGTATGCAATAGGTTTCATTGTCAGGAAAAGCTGAAGATGCATTAGAACATACTATGCTAGAAAATTCAGAAGATGTTATCTACTACTAGGCATCGATGGATATTGACAAGGGAAGAGAAGAGAGACTTTGGGTCAATGTGGGATATTCTTAATGCTGGTTACTGCAGGTATAGTTTTAATAAGAATGCTGACAAGCCATGTCATATGTTTGATGGAAAATAAGTGTGGTTTCTCTTCTATAAAGCATACACAAATGTTTATCGTGAAAATTGGTTGTAATCAAATAGTTGTTCAGATATATTCTTGCTAGTTATTCTGGTAAAATTATGGATTTTTATATACCTTTTATATTGTTCATCATTGCCAAACTGAGGATTTCACTAGTTGCAAAAGTAGATCTCATATTTTTTTATTTTATAATATGGCTACATTAATTCATTTTCAGATCAAGTTACTAATATGATGCTTTAACAAAACATGACTTTTTAAGAAACAATAGCATGGTCCTAAAATCATATGAAGTCTCTTTATTATTTTCAATTATGTTAAAGACCTCTTCCACTAATGTCACTATTTTTATAGTGCTATTTCATAAGATTTAATTATATGATATTTTACTTTTTCCCAACTATATGACAAAAAAGAATACCGCTACCGAAGTTAATCTGGGAGGAACATATCAGGATAATATATTTTCCTTTGCTACATTAGTTTGTTATTACAAAAGTATGTTAATTCCATTACTCGACCTTTTCGATCAGCATACCTCCAGATGTTTTCGTTGGCCCTGTTGTTCACTAGAATGTAGATAACTGATGAAACATTTATATTTGCCTAGTTATTATTTGATTTCCATTGTTGATTTTCTTACTACCACCTATTTCTCCATGTTATCATTCTCACAAAACTAGGACTTTCTGGAAATATATTAACGAAACGAATAATACAATTTTTGTTAGCACTTAAATAATGAATAATTATGATCCAATTCTTTTTCATGGTTATCTAACAGCTGATTCTATTTGTAAGGCATATCTATAGTAAGTTTTCATGAGTAGTGAGTACTGACCGTTAGTTTTAGTGTGCATTATTAACTATGAGTTGGTTATTTGTATTGTAGTTTAATCATGTTATTATTAGAATTGGCACCTATTGGAAAAATATATATATATATATATATATAAACACAACAAACCTTTACTAAGAAACTACTACTATTTAATAGCATGTTTTAAGTCTTTTTTTTTGGATATTCAAGTAAGTTCTATAGAACACAAATAGGAGCTCAAGGCTTATAAGGATTATAGTATAGCAAAGTGCCTTAACACTCAAAACTTATTATGATCTAACTTCTTACAATGAATTGAATTTCATAATTTGAACAGTTGTTGTTGTTTGGCTTGCAGAGATTCCAAATTTCCAATTTCACTTAAATCTCAATTACACATTTCATATAGAAATAAAAAAGAAAACTTGCTAGAAACGATCATGGGATCAAGTTGAGTCAATTTCTCAAAACAAAAAGTTGATGCTATGCAATAAAAATTTGTCTACTTATTAATGTTGGGAGGTAACTTCATCTTTGCAAAGTTAAAATGTGAGATTGTTTAACCAAATACATAGAAAGAATTGGATTCAGATCCCACTAAATTGCAAAATGCCAGCAAATACATAGAAATGGAATATTTGCTAATCATAATTCTCAATTTCATAATTCTATTAATTGTTCCAGTTTCAAGGGTATTAACAAAAACATAAAGAACACAAATAAGACAAATGATGTATGATATTTTTGTGTGTTTGTAAGTTATATTCTCTTGTTAGTGGTGTTAGAAATATTTGTCGTTTTCTTATTGAAAAAATTTGTGAATAAAAAATAAAATTAGACTGATGTTACCGGCCTCTGGGGAAGTCGTGCACGAAGCACTGCCCTAAGAGTTCATTCGGGATCTGTGTGCAGACGTTCCCGAAGCTCCAAGTGGTAAAACCCCCGCGCTACCGATATCTCGTCGCCGCACACGACTCGGAGAGAACGACCAGGACTTAGCTCTGCCCAGAGCTTGGAGACAATTGAAACGACGCAGATTGGACAGAATGTTGGCAGCAATTGTTTGGAGGAAAGAAATTTTTTCTGATCTTTTACAAAGAAAACCAGGCAATTATATAATACTAATATGTAACGGTCTGAATTAAGTTTCCTATTAATTCAGCCGTTACACAGTAGAAAGAGAGAATGAACCTGGACACAAAATAATATAACGGTTCAAAAATAATTTGTAACGGAAAAATTAATTTTTCAACGTTCAGAAAATTAAATGAAAAAATGAAGAGGAGCAAAAAGAATTTTAGGTTCCCAACCCGAACCCGAAGAGGAAAACGAATCGGCATTCGGCGCCCGCAGATGTGGGCGCGTACCCGCACCCGTTACGTGCACCGAACCGAACCGAGCCGAGCCGAGCTGAGCCGGGCCGGGCGGCGGCGGCGGCGCGCGCGTGTAGTCCAAGGGGTTTCCCACACAACAACTTTAATAGAGCAAAAAAGAGAAACTAATATATGTACACAAGAAAGCTTTGGCCTATCTGATGTGGGACTAAAGAAAGGAAAGAGCTTGAGCTTTTGCAAAAGCAAAGCCAACAATCCCCCCCCTCCCAAAAGTTCAAGTTCCAAAACCGAGATAAGAGTGAAGTAAATAGAGAGAGAGAGAGAGAGAGCATCTGGGCAGTAAAATACTATGCATAGATGAGATGGACTACAGCCTTGAATCTCACGTAGTGACTATTGCCTTAATCTGAAGAAGTGCTTGATGGACTATGCCTTGAATCAGACTTCTTGAACCAGATTTAGAAAAATAGCACACATAGTACGCTAGAGGTCCTTGGTCTATCGGGTGGCGCTTTTAAAAGGCCATGCGCACTTTTCCAGATTCATGAGAGTTGTCTGGGATCGCCCTGTCCCATAGTCGCGGCCTTCACGACCTCTCATATAGGTATGTCCTTAATGGTTGGTGATATGAATCAACCCAGCATTACAGCTTGGACCTATTAAGAGTTTAACCTCATCCTAACCATATTACACAGGAACACTGTCACCATAGGGATGGGAAGTCATTGTACACATGTACAGCCGCTTGGGCTTTATTTTAATGAGTCATTAATCTCGAGTCAGTGTTCCATAAAGTCACCTAAGTTCAGCTTGTTTCTACCCATTGAACCGGCTTCTTGGGATCTCCAGTCAGACTCGGTTGGATTACAACTGTTGGTGACTAACTTATGGGCTTAACCCCATCCCCCTCGATGATTCTAGGATCAAAGTCCTAGACAGACCCTTCGTCAAGTAATCTTCAAGGTTCTTTTCTGACTTTATATAGTCAAGAACCACATATTTGCCTAGTAGGCTTTTTATTGACTTGAAGCGCAGCTGCAGGTGCCTGTTCATCTTAGCATTCACAGAATCTTGCTTTAGTAGTTCAATAACAGATTTATTATCACAATTTATAGAAATTGCAGGAACAGGACTAAGAGAAACAGGTATATGCATAATAAGATTTTTAAACCATTCAGCTTCTATGCAAGATGTATCAAAAGCTATCATTTCGGAGTCCATTGTACTCCTAGCTATGATAGTTTGCTTACAAGAGCCCCAGGAGATTGCAGCTCCTCCTAGAGTAAATACATATCCAGTAGTAGATTTTATATCATGTGAGTCAGTTACCCATTTTGCATCTGAATAACCTTCTATGATATCAGGGTGCCTAGTAAAATAAAGTTTGTAATCTATGGTGCCCTTGAGATATCTAAATACCCTATCCAAGGCAGTCCAATATGACTGATTTTGGTTACTGGTATATCTACGTAGTCTCCCAATAGTAAATACAATATCAGGTCTTATCCTGTTTGTTATATACATAAGGAAGCCTATCATCTGTGAGTATTTATGTTGTTCCAAAGGTGATCCTTCATTCTTTTTTAGTACAATACTGCTATCATAAGGAGTAAGGACAGGTTTCTTATCAAATAACTTAAACCTTTTAGCATTTTTTCAATTGAATGTACTAAAGATAGAGTATAACCCTCTTTGCCTTTGGTTACTTGCATTCCTAAAATTAAGTTGGCTTCTCCTAGGTCTTTCATTTCAAACTGGCTAGATAAATAGTTTTTTGTAATATTTATCAATTCCAATGATGAACCTAGGATAAGAATGTCATCTACATACAAGCATAAAATGATACAACTTTTACATGTACCTTTAGAGTATATACATTTGTCATACTCATTTGACAAGAAACCATATTTACAAATTACTTTGTCAAATTTATTGTGCCATTGTTTGGGAGCTTGTTTTAAACCATAGAGGGATTTTACTAGTCTACAGACTTTTTTTCTTGACCTTTAGCAATGAAACCTTCAGGTTGGTCCATATAAAGTTCTTCCTCTAGATCTCCATTCAAAAATATTATCTTTACATCCATTTGATGGATTAGCATATCATGAATGGATGCTAAGGCCAAGAGAGTTCTAATGGATGTGATCCTAGCTACAGGAGAGTAGGTATCAAAATAATCTAACCCTTTCTTCTGGGTAAAACCCTTAGCAACTAATCTAGCTTTGTATTTCTCTATAGTACCATCGGCTCTGAGTTTCTTCTTGAAAATCTATTTACAACCTATTGATTTATTGCCTAAGGGCAGATCTGTTAGAAACCAAGTATTATTCTCTATGATGGAGTTGTATTCACTGTTAATGGCTTCTTTCTAGAAGGGAGCATCAAGAGACGACATTGCTTCTTCATAAGTTGAGAGATCACCCTCTATCAAAAAAGTGAAAAATCCTTCTCCTAAATTTTTTTCAATCCTATTCCTTTTACTCCGTCTAGGTTCTAAGTCTTGTTCAGATTGTGAGCTAGGTAATTGGACATGAGAACTAGAAGAGGGTATGGAGGAAGAAATTGAACTTCTATCCTTAAAAGGAAATATGTTTTCAAAGTAAACTGCATCTCTTGCTTCTATAATGGTATTGTTAGAGATTTCATTTACTTCTGAGTGAGTCACTAGAAATCTATTGGCATAGCTGTCTAAGGCATATCCTATTAAAACAACGTCTACAGTCTTGGGACCAATCTTTCTCTTTTTGGGTTCGGGAATTCTGACTTTAGCAAGGCATCCCCAAACTCTAAGGTAATTAATCCTAGGAGCTCTAACTTTCCACAGCTCATAGGGAGTCTTATCTTTTGTCTTACTAGGAATCCTATTAAGAATGTAACAAGCAGTTAAAAGGGCTTCTCCCCACAAGTTATCAGGAGCACCAGAGCTGAGAAGCATGGCATTCACCATATCTAACAGAGTGCGGTTCTTGCGTTCAGCAACTCCGTTAGACTGAGGTGAATATGGAGCAGTTACCTCATGAATTATTCTATGTTCTTCACAGAAGTTAATCATTTCGTTTGAGATATATTCTCCACCACGATCAGATCTAAGGATCTTAATCTTCTTTTCTAATTGATTCTCAGCTTCAGATTTGTAGACCTTAAATCTATCTAGAACTTCATCTTTGGTTTTGAGAAGGTAGATATAACAATACTTTGAATAATCATCTATAAACGTAACAAAGTATTTTCTACCGCCTCTGGTCAAAATCCTATTTGAGTCACATACATTACTATGGATAAGTTCTAGAAGGTCAAAATTTCTTTCTATAGATTTGAATGGTAATCTAGTGTGTTTGGCTTGAACACAGATTTCATATTTGTGTTTGTCATCTATTAGAATCTTCGGAATAAGATCTAAAGTCATCATTCTTTTAATGGAACCTAGGTTCACATGACCTAGTCTGCCATACCAAATATTTGAAGATTCTATATTAGAGACAATGAGAGAACAATCAAAAAATTTATTCATTGTGCTTAAAATGAAAAGACTGTCTTTTACAAAGCCTTTTCCTATAAAGGAGTCATGCTTAGAAAATACTACTTTATTTGCCTCCATTACAATTTTGTATCCTGAGGCTACAAGTAGGGATCCACTAACTAGGTTTCTCCTGACAGACGGCACATGAAGAACATCATGAAGAGTTAAGATTTTTCCTGATGTCATCTTCAGATCAACTTTTCCTCTTCCAATAATTTGTGCCATTGAGCCATCTCCTAGTGTAAACCCCCTGATTTTTAAGAATTTTTAATTTAGATTTTTCATAATTTTCTGGAATTTTTCTGGGATTTTTATTAACTAAAACTAAGGTATTTTGAAATTAAATAATTTTTAAATAAGGTTAAATAATATTAAAATATTATGTAAATAATATTTTATTGTGTAAAATAAAAAACTAGACATAGGATAATTTTCCGGGAATTTATTGGACCCCGAAAACATTTTTAAAGCCCTAAAAACTATTTTATAATTAAACCAAAATGAACCCTAATTAAACTGGGTTTATTTTAAATAAACCAAACCAAACCAAACTGTTGAACCGAACCCAACCCAAACTAAATCCTTAGCGGGTCGGATCCGGGTCTAACCCGAGACCCGAAACCCGACCCGACCCGCATTCATTTCGTAGTGGATCGGGCCGGATCCGCCTGACCCGACCCGACCCGTCGACCCGCTAACCCGCTAACCCCTTTCTCTCCCAAACCCGACGACCCCGACCGTTGGCCTCCCCTCCGCCGGCCGACCTGCCACATTTCTGCCTCCCTGGCACCGCTCCGGCTACCGCAATGCTCGCTGCGCCGCCGTCCCCACCTCTTCCTCTTCCCGCAACCGGCCACCCCGTCGTCTTCCTCCACCTCTCTATAAAAACCCTAGCCGCCCTTCTTCCCCGTCTTCCTCCTCCGCCTCACTTCTCCGGCGACCCCCTCGCCGCTTGACCTCCTCCTCCTACTCCCCTACCTCCCTGCCGTCCCCGACGAGACCGGCCTCCCTCCGTCCTCGGCCAGCCTCCCTCAACTCCCTCCACCTCCAAATCCGCCACCCTCCTCGGCCCCGCTCCCCTCGACCTCGCCGTCCATCTCCCCGCCTGAGCCGACCCACAGTCCCGCTGTCACTGCCCCAGAACCCCGACCGAGCTTTCCCCGACCCTCTCCTTCATCCTCGGCCACCGGTGCCGTCCTGGACAGCCTCGCCTCCGACGAACGCCGCCGTCCTCCGCAGAACCCCCAGCGCTCCGCCACGGCCCTCCGCCTCCCGCAGAACCCCCTCAGACCCCGAGCCTCCTCCCTCGTCGACTCCGGAGCCCTAGCCGAGCGCCACCCGAGCCCCATCTCCGCCACCGGCCAGAGCCGCCCGGCCGCCCTGAACCTCCCCGAGCCATCGCCGACCTCCGCCGACCTGAGCCCCCACTCCCAGCGGCCGGACACAACTGCCCTAATCTGGACACGTCCCGGACACGGCTGACACAGGACACAGCTTTAGACACAAGGACGCGAGAAAATCTCGATTTTTGGAACCCTGTTCAGGTACCCATATCTCTCTCCTTGCTGCCCTGTTTTTGATTCCGTCAGTTGTGACACGTAGACTGCATGACCCCCTCGATGTCCGTGCAACCCGCTCGGTGTATCGCGTCCTGTGGCTATCGTGAACTGCGATCCAAAAACAGGAAAATCAACGCCCTATTTTACCCTGCAACTGAGTACGCCCCGCCAAACGGGACAACTTGGTCACGTGCGGTCTTCACCGAAATGTGCGCGCTGTCGATACGGACGTGCAGGATTTCGCAGAAATTGATTTGGATGTGCATGCACACCGGAATCAACGCGTATCCGCCGACAACGTCCCGTATCTGTCCTTTCTGGATCTCGCTGTAACTTAGTGTACACATGTCGGATCGAGACGAAACTTACGCCATCGGACTCGTAGCAATACGCTGGTTCTGTAACCCAAGTTTGGTTTGATTCTGAGAACGTTGACAAAATCGCGTATCGTGGGCCCCACATGCTCCACTTGACGGGCGATTTTGTGAACGGCTCATCGAAATTCATTTCGGGAAGTTCCTTTGGGTTCATATCATCGTTCCTGACCTGTTGATATTATGTTTGACAGATTTGGAGACCTTTGGTTCTGACACTTTTTTTGGTGCAAAGCGGCCCACTTATGGACCCCGCTTTGACCCGAAATTATCTTTTTTTCTCTTGTCTCCAAATTAGACTCAAGGACAGGCGTTTCTAGCTGATTGATATTTTCTAGATCTGATGGTGATATCTATTTCAGCAACCGGAGTACTGCCTGCAATCTCGCTGCTGCTAGAGCTACAATTGGAACCGGAACCCTAGGCAAGTGTACGGAACATGAGCACTTCTCGAAACAGTACCAGACCCTGAGGACGAGGTGATCGCTGAGGACTTTTCCTGAACATCTGCTTCGCTATGCCCAGTTTTTATGGCAAATAAACTCTTTTGAATTCTTGTTTAAATGAATATTTGTAACAGACTTAATATCGGGTTGTTTCCCGATTTTATTTACTTGTGACTGGATGTTGTTTAATATTTTTGATATTGCTGTGTTTACTCTGTGGATGAGATTAGTAAACCTTGATCATTTTAATACAGCTTAAGTATGCCCCGATGGATCCATTAAATTGGATTTTTCTATCGGTGCGTGCTGCTGGCCATTGTCACGTGGCTAGTCCCTTGATATTTTGGGACTGGGGCGTGACATGGGTTTTGTGGTGGCCCATGCAGGTCAACGACTAAATTGTTCAGTTTCAACTTGAGGACCGAACAGACCTGCAATAAGAATAGGATAAGTTTTTAGGATCTCATCCACTTGCTTGAAACGTTCTTGATATCTATATCGTATTCGAATTAAATTTTGACTTGCATCTTGCCTTAATTCCTGTGCGCCTCTTATGGTTTATTTTTGATGCAGAGCAATGGATCCGAGAACCAGCGACGAGAATCCCTTAGGTATACCGCACGATGTTGTGGTCACCTACGATGAAGGAGTAACACCGGAGAATAGAGGACAATCTTCTTAAAGCGATCAAGCAGCCCAGCATAATTCAAGGTTCCGGCGTGATGACATCCCACCTCCGCCGCAGTTCGTTCCACTAATGCCTGTATTCCCACAAGGGCAGCCAATTGACGGGCAACAAATATTCCAAATGATCTACGCAATGATGCAAGCCCAACAACAAGTCCAACACGAGGCCCAGCGTCACGAGGCTGAGTACTTGAGGAACAGCATAGTAACTGCACTGGAGCAGGTCAACCTACCAGCTCAACGGCCAATGACGGGCTCTATCACCAATGCTCTATCACCAATTTCTGCCAGCTGAAGCCCCGTACCTTTTCTGGCAAGGAGGGACCAACAGAAGTTCATGAATGGCTCACCAACATTCGGCATCAATTAGAAGCAGCTGAGCTTCCACGGGAACGTTAGATGACTGTCGTCAGAATACAATTGACGGACAATGCACATCACTGGTGGCTATCTGAAGAGACACGGCTCGGACCAGACCGAGTTACTTGGGAAGAGTTCTCCAGACTCTTTCAGGAGATGTACATTCCGGCTATCGCTCGATCAGAACTTTGGGACAAGTTCAATCGCCTCACTCAGGATGCTATGACGGTGGAAGAGTACAACGCCGAGTTCATTCATCTAAGTCACTTCGCCCCAACATTGATCCCGACAGAAGAAGAGAAGGCCGAGAAGTTTTTCGACGGACTCAACTTCGAGTTATAGAAACTAATTGGATCCGTTACACCTACTTCGTACTCGGACGTCCTTGTTGCAGCCAGACGCATGGAGCGCGTCACCAGGAGAGAGACTAGTCTGAAGCGGCCTTCCCCATCATCAACAGCCAGAGCACCACAAGAAGAAGCTGCAAAGAGACATCACCTACACCAACAGCAGAAAGCATCTACACCACATGTAATAGTCCTTACTACTTGTCACTACTGTGGCAAAGCAGGCCATCACGCCAAGGAATGCCGACGCAGATTAGGATTGTGTTTAACATGCAGATCCCGTCAGTATTTGGTAAGGGATTGCCCTGAACGTGGAGAAGGAGCACCAAGGGCAAACCAACAAGCTCTACCAGCACCAGGAGGACATCAACCAAGGCCACCCTTGGCACTTCAAGCAGCACCCTTCCAGCAGGCCCAGCAACAGCAGAGGGCACCACCTCAAGGACGCAGACAAGCTTTCGCGATGACTTTAGAGGACGCTCAGACTCTTGGAGTAGCTAATGCGCGTAAGTTTTTATAGTTTTCTGTTTCTAGATTGCTTTAGTTCGTGTTTGCTGGTTCATGACCCTAGACATAACCTGATAGTTTTAACATGCTAATAATTGATAACCTAGTGATAACCTAATATGTTTTTAAAGAATAACCTAGATTTTTTCTAAAAACTTTAATTTTCTAGATTTCCTACATTCGAGAAATTGCCTAACTTCCATTGCTTAGGGAAATAATTTTTTCTATGTGTTTTAAACCCTCAATCTTGACTTTTCTTAATCTTGATGTGCTTCAAATAAATTTTGCAACCGTGTCATCTCTGTTGACCGGTTATTCTTTGATTGCGAGGACGCAATCCTCTTAAGGGGGTAGATTGTAAACCCCCTGATTTTTAAGAATTTTTAATTTGGATTTTTCATAATTTTCTAGAATTTTTCTGGGATTTTTATTAATTAAAACTAAGGTATTTTAAAATTAAATAATTTTTAAATGATGTTAAATAATATTAAAATATTATGTAAATAATATTTTATGGTGTAAAATGAAAAACTAGACATAGGGTAATTTTCCGGGAATTTATTGGACCCCGGAATCATTTTTAAAGCCCTAAAAACTATTTTATAATTAAACAGAAATGAACCCTAATTAAACCGGGTTTATTTTAAATAAACCAAACCAAACTGTTGAACCGAACCCAACCCAAACCAAATCATTATCGGGTCGGATCCGGGTCTAACCCGCGACCCAAAACCCGACCCGCATTCATTTCTTAGTGGATCGGGCCGGATCCGCCGGACCCGACCCGACCCGTCGACCCGATAACCCGCTAACCCCTTTCTCTCCCAAACCTGACGACCCTGACCGTTGGCCTCCCCTCCGCCGGCCGACCTGCCGCCGTTTCGCCTCCCTGGCACCGCTCCGGCTATCGCAACGCTCGCAGCACCGCCGTCCCCACCTCTTCCTCTCCCCGCAACCGGCCACCCCGTCATCTTCCTCCTCCTCTCTATAAAAACCCTAGCCGCCTTCTTCCTCGTCTTCCTCCTCCGCCTCACTTCTCCGGTGACCCCCTCGCCGCCTGACCTCCTCCTCTTACTTCCCTGTCTCCCTGCCGTCCCCGACGAGACCGGCCTCCCTCCGTCCTCGGCCAGCCTTCCTCAACTCCCT
Source organism: Iris macrosiphon (assembly GCA_036927795.1). NCBI lineage: Eukaryota > Viridiplantae > Streptophyta > Magnoliopsida > Asparagales > Iridaceae > Iris > Iris macrosiphon. The sequence continues at coordinate 139,651,612 of JAYESA010000020.1, forward strand.
CCACCATCAGATCAGCCAACCTCCTCGGCCCCTCTCCCCTCGACCTCGTCGTCGATCTCCCCGCCTGAGCCGACCCGCAGCCCCGCTGCCACTGCCCCAGAATCCCGACCGAGCTTCCCCAGACCCTCTCCTTCATCCTCCGCCACCGGCGCCGTCCTGGACAGCCTCGCCTCCGACGAACGCAGCAGTCCTCCGCAGAACCCCCAGTGCTCCGCCACGGCCCTCCGCCTCCTGCAGAACCCCCTTAGACCCCGAGCCTCCTCCCTCGTCGACCCCGGAGCCCTAGCCGAGCGCCACTCGAGCCCCATCTCCGCCACCGGCCAGAGCCGTCCGGCCGCCCTGAACCTCCCCGAGCCATCGTCGACCTCCGCTGACCCGAGCCCCCACTCCCAGCGGCCGGACACAGCTGCCCTAACCTGGACACGTCACGGACATGGCTGACACAGGACACAGCTCGAGACACAGGGACGCGAGAAAATCTTGGTTTTTGGAACCCTGTTCAGGTACCCATATCTTTCTCCTCGCTATCCTATTTTCGATTATGTTAGTTGTGATGCGTAGACTGCATGACCCCCTCGATGCCCGTTCAACCCGCTCGGTGCATCGCGTCCTGTGGCGATCGCGAACCGCGATCCAAAAACAGGAAAATCAATGCCCTATTTCACCCCGAAACTGAGTACGCCCCGCCAAACGGGATGACTTGGTCGCGTGCGATCTTCACCAAAACGTACGCACTATCGATACGGACGTGCAAAATTTTGCAGAAGTTGATTTGGATGTGCGTGCACACCAGAATCAATACGTATCCGCCGACAACGTCCCGTATCTGTCCTTTCTAGATCTTGCTGTAACTTAGTGTACACACGTCGGATCAAGACAAAACTTGTGCCATCGGACTCGTAGCAATACGCTGGTCCTGTGACCCAAGTTTGGTTCGATTCTGAGAACGTTGACAAAATCACGTATCGTGGGCCCCACAGGCTCCACTTGACGGACGATTTTGTGAACGGCTCATCGAAATCCATTTCTGGAAGTTTTGTTGGGTTCGTATCATCGTTCCTGACTTGTTGACACTAAGTTTGACAGATTTGGAGACCTTTGGTTATAACACATTTTTCGGTGCAAAGCAGCCCACTTGTGGACCCCACTTTGACCCGAAATTGTCATTTTTGCCCTTGTCTCCAAATTGGACTCAAGGACAAGCATTTCTAGCTGATTGATATTTTCTAGATCTGATGGAGATGTCTATTTCAGCAACCAGAGTACTGTCTGCAAATCCCGCTGCTGCCAGAGCTACAATTGGAGCCGGAACCCCAAGCAAGTGTACCTTGCCAAATCCTGCAGTTTAACTACTTAATTTCTTTGACTTGTCTATACATTATTGTTGTACATGCTTAAACCTAGGACTGTGTGACTTACTTAGCGTCCGATTAATAGTCGGGTGCCAACACCGTACGCGGGGTTGTGTAAGGTCACCTAGAGATGGATATCGTGACATTTACATTCTCGTACTTGCCATATCAAGTACATTATACCCAGGACACCTGACACAAATCATGAGACAGAATCTTCCTAAAATATTCAAGGTGATTCTGTATAGGATACAGGTTTATGACATATACATCTTTACATTATTAGATTTTATCCTGACTTATTGCATTAGTTTTGATCTTGCGTAACATGTACATCGTGAACTGTGACGTGAGATTACATTGGGTGGGGAGAGTATTAACATATCAAGGCTGATTATATTATAATTATTGTCATCTGGAGGTGTCTTAGTCTCTGATACGGAGATTTGGCGCAAGTTCTGGCCCTTCGAGAGAATACTGCTATGGGTTTCACCGACACCGATCATGTAGTAGTCTCAGCCTGAGTATGACTAAAACTCTCACTTGCATATCATTTAGCTGGCTTATATTTACCCTATTGCTTCATTTATTACTGGACTGCATTTATTTTAGCTTGTATTATCTGTACTTTGCTATGTCCCCTGAGGACCTGGAATGGATTATGTCCCCAGGATTAGCAGACGAGATCTACCCTGAGGTGAACGGAACAGGAGCACTTCTCGAAACAGTACCAGACCCTGAGGATGAGGTGATCGCTGAGGACTTTTCCTGAACATCTGCTTCGCTATGCCCAGTTTTTATGGCAAATAAACTCTTTTGAATTCTTGTTTAAATAAATATTTGTAACAGACTTAATATCGGATTGTTCCCCGATTTTATTTACTTGTGACTGGATGTTGTTTAATATTTTTGATATTGCTGTGTTTATTCTGTGGATGAGATTAGTAAACCCTGATCATTGTAATACAGCTTAAGTATACCCTGATGGATCCATTAAATTGGGTTTGTCCATCGGTGCGTGCTGCTGGCCATTGCCACGTAGCTTGTCCCTTGATATTTTGGGACTGGGGTGTGACACCTAGGGTCACACCTCCTCCACTTGATTCCTGATAGTTTGAAAAACAGGAGCGATCAAACAAAACGTGAACATTAGCTCCAGAATCCAACCACCAATCATCAGAATGGTAAGAGAGGTTAATAAGGGGTTGAAAGTTTACAGACCTAAAGGAACTCGAAGAACCTTTTTGAAGCATGTTCGCTTCTGGTCTAACTGAGCCCTTTCCTTTGTAGGAGGTATGGACAGCTTCCTTCTTCTTTTGGTAGCAGTTGGTGGCCATATGGTTTGTTTTACCACGCACAAAATAAAATCTCTTCTAATCCTGAGTCTGACTGAAGATTCTAGGTTTTTGGTTTTGGTGATGATGGTTTTGGTGGTTAGGTTGAAAGTTTTTCTTCTTCTTGAAGAAATTCTTTTTGGATTTAATAGGAAAATTAGATTTGGATTTTTCTTGGCCTTCTACAAGGTTTACCTTAGCTTTAGATTCAGTCTTAGGCTTAGACCTCAATCTAATTTGTTCTTCAGTTCTAATTTTCTTTAAGACTTGATTGTAGGTAAGATCTCCTTGTGTATTGATAAGTTCCTTAGAAATATCAGACCAAGAGGGAGGTAGCTTGTCTATTAGGCATACTATTTTATGCTCATTGGAGAAAGATGTGCCTTTGGCTTGAATATGCCTAAGGTATTCTTGGAATTCATGGAGTTGGTCATTCATTGGCTTGTTATCTACCATGAAATACCTATTAAAGGTTGAAGAATTAAACCTTTCTATTCCGGCATCATCACAACCGTATTCATCTTCCAAGGCTTTCCAAAGTTCTTTAGCGCTCTTGTATTCAAAAAATATATCATACAAGGATTCAGATAATGCACTTAGAATTCTATGAAAACAGTGGAAGTCTATCTCTTTAGGGGTTTTTGGTTTCGACGAGGTGGACACTCCTATGTCAGACTCAGTATCATCAGAATCATTTGTGATGGGTGTGGACCCATCAATGGCTGCAATAAGTCCTAAGGTCGTGAGCCAAAATTTTATTTGGCTCTGCCATCTTTTAAAGTATGAGCCATCAAACTTAGCAGATTTTGCAGTAGATGATTCCCCCTTACCAGTCATGATTGCAGTCTGAAAAATATAAATTTATTTAATAACAATGTCCAAGATAATAGTTTAGGTGGTCTTTGCTAATCAATCTTAAAATCTTTAGTTTTTCAAGTGTTGATCAACTCAGGTTAGCTGTAGGGGCCGGTTCCCAGCTAGAGGCGGTCCGAAGACTCTTAAGTACCGTGTCGCTTAGGGCTATTTACACCCGGTTGACAGAAGGACACTTTCGGCTTGTGCCCGAGTTTGTCTTTACTTTGAAACTTTAGATTTGAAGATTTTATTTGCAATTTCCTTTTTACTAAACTATTTTCTTTTGGTCCTAGATTGCTTTCAAAATACTAAGTGATTAAAAATGAAGCAAATTGTATGTTACAATTGAAAGAAATTTTGTGATCAAAAATTACAATTGACAAAATTATCAAATGTGCTAACAATTTTTAAAACACTTTAAGCAAATTTACAATTTGACAGTATAGTAAGCAACTTGATAAGTAAACAAATAATCAGAAATTTGCTATGGTAAATATTAAGCAAATTGAAATTTCTAGAAGTTTTCTAGCAATTGTATATTAACAATATTTTAGAAAATTCTTTAAACCAGAAGTTTGCAATTTTTTTTTAAGACACTTTAAGCAAATTTGATATTGACAGTATAGTAAGAAAATTTGTTAAGACATTTTAAGCAAATTTGATATTGACAGTATAGTAAGAAAATTTGTTAAGACAATTTAAGCAAATTTAAGAAAAATTTATAATGACAGTATAGTAAGACACTTTAAGCAAATTTTTTTTTAATCAGTATATTAACAATATTTCAGAAATTTCTATAGCAAGATTGAGATGAACAATTCTAACATAAAAATAATTCAACTCTTAGATTGTTAGAAATATTTGTCGTTTTCTTATTTGAAAAAATTTGTGAATAAAAAATAAAATTAGACTGATGTTACCGGTCTCTGGGGAAGTCGTGCACGAAGCACTGCCCTAAGAGTTGATTCGGAATCTGTGTGCAGACATTCCCGAAACTCCTAGTGGTAAAACCTCTGCACTACCGGTATCTCGTCGCCGCACACGACTCGGAGAGAACGACCAGGACTTAGCTCTGCCCAGAGCTTTGAGACGATTGAAACGACGCAGATTGGACAGAATGTTGGCAACAATTGTTTGGAGGAAAGAAATTTGTTCTAATCTTTTACAAAGAAAACCAGGCAATTATATAATACTAATATGTAACGGTCTGAATTAATTTTCCTATTCATTCAGTCGTTACACAGGAGAAAGAGAGAATGAACCTGGACACAAAATAATATAACGGTTCAAAAACAATTTGTAACGAAAAAATTAATTTTCCAACGTTCAGAAAATTAAATGAAAAAATGAAGAGTAGCAAAAAGAATTTTAGGGTCCCAGCCCGAACCCGAAGAGGAAATCGAATCGGCATTCGGTACCCGCAGACCCGCACCGGCAAACCGAACCGAACCGGGCGGCGGCGGCGGTGCGCACGTGGCCCAAGGGGTTCCCTACACAACAACTTTAAGAGAGCAAAGAAGAGAAACTAATATATGTACACAAGAAAGCTTTGGCCCATCCGATGTGGGACTAAAGAAAGAAAAGAGCTTGAGCTTGTGCAAAAGCAAAGCCAACAAATGGAGCAAGATAAGTTAGTCACGTTTTCTTAGGTTAGTGACATTCTTAGTCAAACACTGACATTTTTAGTTCCTATGCAATTTATTTGTAGATCGTCTTTGTCTGGGAAGTGGGAGCTGATATTATGGAGCTGAATATATTACATTTTTGCTAGACTTATGACAATGGAACAGGCTCCTTGACCAGGAATTCGGATCTTCCTACAAAGATTTACTCGTCCATGATAAAAATTTAAGTACAAGAGTATTAAAAAAATGGTCTAGCCTCGGTACTACTACTCTTCTGATGCTAGGCACCCGACTAGGTTACTTAAGACCTATTTTAATGTCACTAAGTCCTGTCGCATCCCAGTCCCAAAATACATGGACCAGGCCACTTGGCAATGGCCAGCTATGAATTCAAACGGACTCCAGTCCAACTCGAATAGTCCAACTCGAATACGTATAAGCTGTCATAGTCAGATCAAGTGTCCATAAATCCATAAATAACATCTACAACACTAGCTATATAGTAAGAACTAAGAATAGAAACAACTACGAAAGAGAAGATAAGAAAGTATCACTACCGACACCAGAAATCCCGAAGAAGTATTCCTAATAATCCTATATCAAATCTCAGCATATACCTGGAAGGGAATCAGGTCCTCAGAGAGACGTAACAAGATACATACATACATGCCTAACTAATAGTTTAATCATGTAGAAAATAGGAGAAAGAAATAAAAGGTGTGCTAGTACTAGCCAGTCTATGTGTACATGCAAATCGAGGACAACTTTCGTACTTGGGCTGACCGACTCTGTACATGGGTAGCGCTTAACCGGGCCACTAGAAAAGACTCATCGGGTAGTGCTCATCTAGAGTCACTAGCAAAAGCATAAGTACACGTGTAGCGCTCGTCTCGAGGCACTAGCAACAGACAAATATATAGCCCAAGCGCATTGACACTCCTCCCCATCCATTGCAACAAGGGAAGATCAAATCTATCAAACAAAATATCACGGAAGTACCAACTATCCACGGGTCAAGTGATACAATAGGAATCAGAGTGATGACGAGTAAATACTGGAATACTAAGCTACTATACATGAAACTCTCGTATCAAAATCAGTGTCATTAGGGCAAAATAGATATACTGCCAACAATATATAGGAAATAAAAGCAGATAACCAAAATAATGGGATAAGCATGAGAAACAAATATAAGGATGAAATACTATAACTGAAGGCAAGGTATACTTGCATGAGTGTTGTCCAATCCGTTGACCCCTGAATCCAAGGTTAGATCCAAAATCTTAACAAAAATCCAAGAATCTAATTTGAATAAATATTTATATACAAATATCATACATTTTCTACTGGACTCTAATTGTGTTCATTAAAACCTATTTGTCTCTAGCCCAACTATTCTTAATATATAAATTAAGAACTTCTATTAACCAAAGACCCAAACTTCTAATTAAAGTACTAAACCTATTTTGTTCTTATGATAAAAGAAATGATTATAAATCATCTAACCTCTGGTTTTGAATAATGCTAGACACTTGATTTCTACTTTTCAACTAACACTTCTGGTTATGTTAAACCAAATGTTACCAGTCTTTAGTATAGGGAAAACTATTGAAGGCTTAGACTCATAAGTAAATGTAGGAGGATGTTTATGCAAATTATCACTCATTATTTGTAAATCAAGGAAAAGGAGACAGAGAGATAATGTTGGGTCATGGCATTAAATGTTAGGTACTATCATAAGAATTCATTATGCCATAGATCAACTTCTAACTTCTTATTCCTTTTGCCATCTATCCATGCCATTGATAGGTTGGTGAAAGAATGGCATATAAAGTTCTAAACCATCAGTAAGGTGGACACTGGCAGAGGATGCATACACCCAATATAGATAGTAGAGGAAATTTAGTTGTAGTTATGTTTTATCTCTCAACATTTACCATGTTGACTTTTATGTTGTAACCCGATTGCTTTCGGATAACTAAGGTAACATGTTACTTTGAGAAACTCTTCACGTGAGATATTGAAACCTAAAAGTAAATTCAAAAATCTATAGAAAAACCACTATGTCAATAAAGAGAGGAAGTTTAGCACAAGACACAATATGTACTATACCTAAACATTGTGCCCACTTTTCTCATTACATTTAAATACTTTCCTTTTGTCAAAATTGTCTGCAATGCCAGTGACAAAACTGAGAATTCCATCTTTGAGGCTATGATTCTGATGGATGCCAATATTTGACATCATAATCCTGACCAAGACTTTCATGCAAAACATTAATCAATAGCCTTCGATGTAGTATAACAAGATGCCAACAATTTTTTTTTCCAGCTTACCTTCTGCAGTGACTTGTTCTCAGCAATGAAAAATTCACCATAAGGATCATCAGAAATCTCCTCGTATACCCACATAAAAAGTAGTAGTTAGCAATGAACATAAAATTCAAAATTTTCTATACTCGACAGGAAAACATTTAGACGACAAAAAGATATAGCCTTCTCACGGAAGTACTAAAATCTAACAATAAAATAGCAAAACTTTAATTATAAAATTACGATATTAGCCATTATTGGGCCTATTTCTCCAAACTAGTCTTGGTGAACATAAATAATTGGTTGAGAAAATTAGGGTTTCGATTAGGATTTAGCGGAATTTATATATATATATATATATATATATATATATATATATATATATATATATATATATATATATATATATATATATATAGAGAGAGAGAGAGAGAGAGAGAGAGAGAGAGAGAGAGAGAGAGAGAGAGAGAGAGCCTTTCTTCTTGTTTGTGTTTGAGAAAAGATAGTGGAAAATGACTCTTTTAATCTGGACTAACAAAAAAAAATTGTTGGACAATTAGTTTTGCATGACACTGAATATGTGTAATTTTTTTAATTAAATATTAGACGATATTTTAATAGTGTCTTTGAATTGATGTCTACGACACTATAAAAAAATGTCATGAATAATAATAAATATCCCATTATCACAACAAATTGTTGTAAAGTATGATCATAAAAAATTTTTAATGACATTTATTTAGAAAGTGTCGTCAATAAAGTTCAGAGGATGGTTTAGGTAATTTTGGTCTATTATCTAGATCTTATCTTATATTACTTTCTTTACCCTTTGTCCAGATTTGTCTCCAAAAATATTTTGCGCATGTTTTAAATATTTTGGACATATATTTGTACTTTGGGATGTTGGAGATTACTTAAACTTGGATTTGGATTTATGACTATCTTTGGGATTATATATTTCCTTCTTGTATTTATCTTCTTTAGTAATTTTTTTTGTTAATGAGTATGTTGGATCACGTCTATACTTCGCAATATTGAGATAGTCTTATTGGATCGTATGTTTACATTAAAAAATTTGGATGATTTATGTTGGAGGTTTAAACAACATTCTACCACCGATATTGCGGCGTAGCTGGGCGTACTCGGACACGAGTCCGAATATCCGGGTGCGGATCACGACAATAAATGTTTCTATGACGTTTTGAACCTTGCACTCTAGGAAAATATCCGACAATCTCAACTACATGGACTACTACATAACATGTTTACATGTCAATACAAAGCATGTGCTTATATTTAAATACACGCTTGGGGTTCTAGGGGATACAAGACTATGATTTTAGAGACCAAGTTAGCAATCCTCCCCTATATATTAATATATGGGCTGAGCATTTACCAAAGTGATTATACATTATGCATTGTGACAGATGTCGCTTACGAGTTGAATCTTCCTATATGGGTCAAACGAAGTATGATACATAATGGACTATGCCTTGAATTCAGTACCATAGTTGTTATTCTTCCCATTCACACAATGACACAACACTAAACCAAAACATTCATTTCCTAACCACCATAAGTGTTAGAAAAATTATTACTAATGATTTTTTACCGTTGGTAATATGGCTTGGGGAGTTTCGTAATGGCTATAACTGTTGAAAAAATAAATTTTCTAACATTTTTTTACCGTTAGAAATAAAAAAAATTCTTAACAGTTTTTTTACCATTAGGAAATAATTTTTTTTTCTAACTGTTATAACCATTAGGAATGGATAAAAAATATTAAAAAAAAATTATGGCTCTATTGATCTTAAGAATCAAATTCCTTTTCATACACATGAACATAGACAAAATTTAAATCATATAAAATACAAACAAAACTAGGATCAACATTCTTCAACTAAATCTTACACAATTTTGTCACTTAAATGCTATTACAATAGTAAGCAAGTCCCATTGCTAACCTGTTACATAAGAGGAGCATAACAAGAGAGGAGTATAATACACCTGAGAAGATGGAATCCTGCTATCAGTGTTGGGAGCAGTCATGGAGATGTGGCAGGGAGCTAGGAGAGAGTCGTTGGGCCCAGTTGCATTCAGAGGGAAATTTGTAGGGGCAAGTGGACAAAATTATGTAGGAAGTAATTTAAGGTCCTTTTTAGATAAATATTGACAGCATGCAACTCTGCCAATTTCTAAAGCATTGTCAATGGCTCAAAAATCATAACTAGAAGAGTCACCATTGATGTTACATCTAATCCTATAAACTTTTGTATCTATAATCACCCTAAATTTTTTTAATTATTAAATTTAGTTTAATTAAGGTATAGACTCTGTCACTACCACGTTCCGAAAACAGGGGTATTTTCGACTTTTTATAATATTTAATATTATGGTAGTTACAATTAAGTAATTGCATGATAAGTATATTTAATTTAAATAATTATGTGAGATGTGTAATTAAATATATTATTATATACAGTGTTCATTTATGTTTGAGCTGGTAGACTTGACCTAGAAGCCCAATAGATGAACACATGTCCGAATTATGGGATTATGTGGTTAATTATTTTATTTAGAATTAATTTATTGGAGGTTGTAATTAACTACCGTAATTTATTTAATTATTGCGCCCTGCCCTTGCTTCGATAATTGGAGCGCTACCCTAGCTTTTGTCTTCCAACAAATTTTACAATCTTACCCTAGACATGCCCGCCTTCCATTCTGCTATTTTTGTAACTCATAATATAGCTCTCTGTACCTTATTTTTAGCCGCACAAAAATCGTCGCGGACGTTTATTTAATTCCTAAATAAATTCTAACTTTGTATCGTTGTGCGTTCCAATCGAAATTGGAGGCAATCTTGACCTATTTTTCGTGCGACCCAAATTAGGGAAATATTTTGTTCTGAGTCTTCTTCACTAATGGTATTGATGACCCGACCTGATTTTGGCCCCATGTCCTCCTAATTAATTTTAGAACACAACTTGCATTTATTTCTAATTAATTTGAGGATACCATTTTAACTGATTCCGTAAATCCCAATTTAATTCCAGTGCCCTGCTAATTGAGCCCATACCAAACATACAGCGCCCCCTCACCCTACAAAATGCCAAACACCGAATCGCCCACTAAATTTTTATCATTTTATGCATCTGTGCAAATACCCAAATTTAAGGGGGCTAATTTACAAATTTGTATTTGGTGTCAACACCCCATTTGTTTAAACCAATGAAGGAGCCCAAATATTTAACTAAGTCTCTCACCCTCATCCCAACATGAAGAATCCCTCATGACAAATCTAGGCCATCCATTCAATGGGTGCATCCTCACCCTTCATTCCCACACACCCTCTCCCTATTTAAATTCACATCATCCCCTCTTCCCAAGGAAGCCCTAATCCCCAAAAACCTAGGTTTCTCCACCTCCTCACAAGCCCCCCACACTCAACCGTAGCTTCTCTTCTCTTCTTCATTTTTCATTTTATATTTTTCCTTTCTTCTTCTTCTTCTTCTTCCCTTCTTCTTCTCCTTCCTCTTTTTTGAATTTAATTTTAAGAGAGGGAAAACCATCTCCACCACCCGGCCACTGTTCCGGCGGCCAACCACTGCTGTACTCCACCAGCTGTTCACCCCTATCCACTCTACTGTTCACCCTCGGCTGGCGGAGCCCCATCCCCGCTGCTCAGCACTCCGGCGGCCAAGCTCAGCCGAGCCATTCCTCCCTACATCTGACCTCAACTGTTCCCCCTCCCTGCGACTCCGGCACCGGCCACGAACTCCCCAGTCGAGTCCCCCGTCCACTGGGAGCTTCCCCGACCTCGACACTGCTACTCCGGCTCGTTCCTGCCACGCTGCTCCTCCCTCGTTCCCATCTCTGGCCGAGTTCGAGCCCCCCACAGTTGTAACTCCTCCACGCACAGCCGACAGTCCGCTGCATAGTCCGGCGAGCCTCCTATTCCGACCGCTCCCTGCTCCTTTCCCGGCGAGCCGACCCCGCAGCTCACATTCCCTCCGACTTCACCACCAAGCACCCCGACCCGCCGGCCAGCTCTCCCTCCGGCCAAGCCCGGCAGCCACCCTGTGAGCTCCTCTCCCTCTTCCCTCCTTCTTTATATAGTATATAACTTAGTGTAATATACCATGTATTGTATATAAATACGTATATATGTATTCATATGTATACATGTATATTTTGGTATATTTTTGTATAGTAAATGTGCTTTAAATGTGTATATACGTATATGTGTGTGTATTTGTGTATTTGTATGTGTACATATATTATTCTATTTTCATATAATATATAATTAATAAATATATGTTAATGTATGTATATAGCATATTTTTTGTGTATATATGTTTTATATGTATATATACATATATATATCTCGCGTATTTCTCTACTTTATATATATGTATTCAATATATATGTATTGTGTATACGTATTAAATAGTAAATGTTAATAGGTATTTTGATGTATATATATACGTAGTATATATATAATTATTTTAGTATATATGTATATATATATATATATATATATAGTATAAGTTAATATGTATTTTGGTACATGTATGTATATTAGTGTATATATATGTATAAATACATATATTCTTAAATAATGGGAGTTATGTATATTTTTCACATAAACATAAATAATATATATTTTCATTTATGTACATACAGTTATACCTATTTTGTATATACTTTGGAATAACCATATATATGTATTATATTTAATTATTAATAATATGTTTAATTGGTGAATGTACTAGATGACCCTAGTTGACTAGTGCCATACCTGGCACGGCCCTTAGTTCGATGTTAGTGTAGCATTTGATACAAGTGTTATATTGTGATATGTCTATAGGACTGTTGGTTCATCCAGGCGATACTCTGGAACATGACATCAGTATTTACCAGCTAAGGACCCAAGGCAAGTACATTATCTGATAATTTCCAATTGTTGATAATTTCTATAAGTTCAATAATCTAGAAATGTTACATCTGAATCCTTGACACTGTGCTACACGGACTAGTATATATAGCTTGGATCTGTAGTCATGAGATATTACATTGATTATCGTATTGACATTGTACACGACATGTATATTAGACATCTTACATGATAGATTGGACTTGCTCGTGTATCGTGACGTGTCATGGTTGGATCCACAGTACTAGTTGGGGGCGGGAAAGTAGTTAGTAAGAAATCTGATCATAACCTTTTATACAAGTATAGAACAATGTAAGTGTTAATCATGCTCTTCACATACGATTAACCAGGCCATATAGCTCTCATACATGTTCCCAAGCCGATCACATTTCGAAACTACTATTTCAAACACTTATAATAGATTACAGTACTCTATTTAGATCATATACTACATCACCCGTATATGATACTGTACCTTGTTCTCCTCATTTCATATATGCAATGATTGTATCACATTGCCTATATTGCCTGTCTCTTTACATTGCCTGTCTCTTTAATTGCCATTGTATTTATTCACTGTCTTCTCAGTATCTAGCATCATCTGTTTATTGCTTTATAGTCCTTATCAATTAAATGGAACTGTTGTTTGAGATTGTACTTTGCTCCTTCCTGACTGGAAATATTTTTCCAGACTATGCCTTAGAGGACCGGTATCCGACACTTTATGGACCCTATGGTGAGTAGCTGCAGACTTGGACTTGGTAGTCAAGTTGTGATTCCGGGAGGTCTAGCCGGAATCAGTAGTTTTCTAGTTAGTTCTTTTAGTAGACTATTTGGTACCGGATTTGTCTCCGGCATACTTGTTGAGACATGGATAATTGTTGAGTTAGATTATTACATTTAGACTTATGTTGTATTTAATTTTATTTGTTCGATATCTTATCGTGCGGTAGTCAATGTGATTGAGTATGTGTTCATATTATTTTGTGTCATCCGTGCCTCCTTATGGAGATTGGATGCTTGTGTGAGATTGGCTAGATAGTATCAAGACCTTGACAGCGTTCTACCGTCGATGCTGCGGCGTAGGCTGGACGTACCCCCGTACTCGTGCCCCAATTCCGGGTGCGGGTCGTGACAGACTCTCTGTTTGTGTAAATATATTCTAGGTGTATACATATGTCACATAATTAAATTATTATATATATAAAAGTCTATGCGTGAATATATATATATATATATATATATATATATATATATATATATATATATATATATATATATATATATAGAGAGAGAGAGAGAGAGAGAGAGGAGGGATCCACATCCTCCTCCCTATTATGCATCTCCATGTTTATAACCATTGGATCTTGTTTAAGTCATCTAATCTTAACCGTTGATTTGAACCATCCAAATCAATGGTTAAGATTAGACGACTTAAACAAGATCCAACGGTTCATAATATGTAGATGTTCGATCCCCGGACCTCCCCATATATACCCATGGCGTTACCACTACGCCAACCACTGGTACAATATATATATATATATATATATATATATATATATATATATATATATATATAATCAATGGTTAAGATTAGACGACTTAAACAAGATTCACATATGGATGCTTGAGGATGCAAAAAATCGGGGATGTGGATCCCTCCTCAAATATATATATATATATATATATATATATATATATATATATATATATATATATAATTTTATTTTTTGTGCGAAGGCCCCAGCCCCATAACCCTCGGGTTTGATACCTCGACCTCCCCTATATGTACCCATGGCGTCACCACTACGCCAACCACAGGGTACATTATATATATATATATATATATATATATATATATATATATATATATATATATATATATATATATATATATGTGTGTGTGTGTGTGTGTGTGTGTGTGTGTGTGTGTGTTAAATTATAGTTAAATAATATATTATATTAGATTCTTACATAATAAATAAGTAGAGAAATAATTGATAATAAAATATATTTTTTAGGAATTTTATTATTTACTCGGTAAATCAAAGAAAATAAATTAAGGTTAGAAATAAAAATAAAAAAATAAAATAAAAAAATTCATTCACCATCTCTAATATAGAGAACCGGAGCTCTTGTTATAAGGAAACAAAGCCAAAGCTTTGTGATAATCTTGTCAAGCCAAGTGTTCCTAAAATCTCCCTCAAATCGTTTCCTAACCTAATCCAATTCAATTCTCGACCTATCTGAATCGTTGTAATCCCGATTAGAATGATATGCGACAAAAGAATTTATATATAATCTGAGATTCGAATCTCGATAACCTTATCAAATCCTGAATCTCGGAACAATTCATGGTTATTCCCGGAGCTCCAGAAACCATCAAGGGGAGTTCGTCAACCCTTTCTCCACTTTTACCGATCGTCCTCGACGAGCATCCCTGTCAGAAAGCAGTCGTTGCACCGCCGGCTTCATAAAACAGAGGATCCCTCTGTTTTCTCCTTCAGCTTCGGTTACATGTACTATAATTGGAAGGCTCATAGCTCCTTCATTCTCCAATCGAATCGTGATATGATTGCCCAAGTATACCCTTGAGTTAACCCCCTTTCCAATCATGTAATTTGTAACCACTGTTTTTGGTCAAAACCCGGACAGAAATTGACATAAAAATTCTGAAAAACTTGCTTTTATAAAACTAAAATTTTCTGATACAGGGGTCCGACCCAAAAAATTGGACCACCCCATTGTGTAGTGATTGCATCAAAAGGCACGTACAGTAAACGTCGATGTGTAGGATTTAACGAAATTCGAATTGGTCGCATACGTACAACGAATTTGACCCGTATCTGTCGAAAGTTCCTATATCGTTACTTTTGTAAAAATTTCAATTACTTCATGTTTTCTCATCGTATCACAATAAAATATTGTGCCACTGGACTCAAAAAATTTGACTTGTCCTGTGACCTGAGTTTCATCCAATTCTAAGACAGTCAACGGATCACCGTTTCGCGGGCCCTACGTTCTGATTCGAAAGACAATTTTATGATCGACTTATCGGAATCCAAGTTTGGACATACCGTTGAGTTCGTATCATCGTATAGACTTTGTTTGACCTATAATATAATAAATTTAGAGACATTTAATTTTGGTAAATTTTTATTGCAAAGTGGGCCACATGTGGACCCTATCCGTGTTGATCCAAAACTGTCATTTTTAGCCCTGTGTCAAAATTGGACGTATGGGTAGGCTATTCTCCCTATCTCACCCATTCTGGTAATGCTAGTGATATTTATTTCAGCATCTGAAGATATTTTTTCCATCCTACATTTTTTTGCTTTACCATTTTTGTTGTCTTGACTTGTTACATTACCAAACCATTTTTAGGCAAGTATATCTTGTCACGATTACTGTTTGTTTACATTTATTTCGATATGTTATATTTAAATTGTGCTTCCAAGAAAGACTTTGGTGCAACAACGGAATGCATAGACTATTTTTATGTAGTTTTACTACGCTTGTTGACCTAGAGTTATGCGACCATCCCATGATTGTAAGGTATCCTTATATCTTCTTTAGTCATAACACGAGTACAAGACAAGTATGGAACACACCTTGTTATACAATAAATTGTTCAAGGAGACTATGCAAAATAAATCATGCCATGCTACTTGTCTTGTACTCGTGTTGCCTCAACTTCACAAATAGATAACCTAGCTTAGATGCCGTTTGATCATGGACAACTTGTGCACAAGGTTATAGTTCATACGGATGGTCGCTGGGGCACTGGCACCGATCCGATCCGGACGAAACTTCAAGTGTAGTCTTCTTGTACTGGACGAGATGATTTGCAGCGCCACTTGTTCTTTCTCGATGCATTCCATCCTCGTCATTGACTAGTCGTTCATTTGGCTTCACGCCAGTGATCCCCACATTTATTTAAACCTGTGAAAGCTAACTTGTGTCTTCGTGGCAGGGAAGGACATGGTAA
Source organism: Iris macrosiphon (assembly GCA_036927795.1). Classification (NCBI taxonomy): domain Eukaryota; kingdom Viridiplantae; phylum Streptophyta; class Magnoliopsida; order Asparagales; family Iridaceae; genus Iris; species Iris macrosiphon. Next base: position 139,668,017 of record JAYESA010000020.1, read on the forward strand.
GTATTGTGCAGGTGGTTCAGACGGGCAGGTAAAAGTCACCGAACGGTGCAAGTTCATTTCAAGTTTCTATATATACTTCTTGCTTGTAAAATGAAGGCAAGATAGAAAGACCACAATTAATAAACTACTAAAAATTATGGATTTAACGACGTTTTTAGCGATATCAAATTAAATTGTCGCTAATATTAAAGATATCAGTGACTCTAAAGAATAACGTCGCAATAAGTCACTGTTTGGCGACATATAGAGACGTTTAGCGACGGTAATTCAGTTTTTTAAAAGAATAGTCGCTATAAGTTTATTTAAGGTCGCTAAACGTCGCTGAGTTATATTATTAGCGACGTTTAGCGACATATTTAGCGACGTTAATATATTAAATATTTATATTAGCGACGTCATTATCTAGCGTCGCTAAACGTCGCTAATTTATTTCATTATTTAGGGTTGACAAATTCCTTTTCCCCCCATTTCCTTCGATCTCTCTCCCAAATTTTTAACCCCCCCTCCGTCGTGTCTGGCTTCCCTTCTCCCTCCGTCGTCCCCTCCTCCCTTCCGGTGCCCCACCTTGGCGACCCCCCTCCGGCCGACGTCCCCTCCTCCCTCCAGCATCCTCCTCCCTCCGGCGTTCTTCTCTCTCCAGCTCCCCTCCTCCTCACTCGGTGAGATCTCTTTGTCTCATTTCTCTGTCTCTCTCTCTCTCTAACACGACACAACACCACACGACATGACATGAAACTACTGCTACTAGTACTTTGTCTTATCGTAATACTTGTCTTGTATACTTCTGTGCCTTGCCTTTTGTTGGCCATGCTGCTCTCCTCAGGACCGGCCCTAGCCATCAGTTAAGCAGTTCATATTCAAAAAAATCTTTGGTTAAGGACTGTAATTTGTTTCCTTCACGGCAGGAAACCAGCATACTATTGATCTTGCCAACTTGCTGTGTGGGCACAAAGTAGAGTACTAGAAGGACAAAAATAGAAACCATATTGGGTTTGTTTTCCAATAAGCCAAAAATTACGCACAATAGCGGAGCTAACTATTGACTCCATGATTCAATTTTATGAAAGTTTCAAGGAATTCCTTAACGGTTTTCAACTTTTAAGATGTTTCGACAATAGCAAGTTCATGCATTGACTTCGTATGTATATATATTCAACTATAGCCAATAATATTTTGAAGCATTACATTATGTTGTTAGGACGATCTCATAATAATGAACAACAAACATTAGCCAAAACTACATTCATATTTTAATAACTGGCATTATGATGACTCATTAATCTAAAGTTGAATTTGAACTAGACTATATATTAATATTATTCATTCCTCTCCATATATATTGGTGCCTTGTCCGCATTCGATACTCTCCAGAATACACAGGACATGCCAAAATCAGTGTCGTGTGGACCGCTTTGTATTTACTGCCTCGTGCTGTATACATATCCGTATAATATCCATTGTAGGTATTATAAACGATGAAGAGGTTAATGTCGAGTTCAAGGAGGTTTATGAGGTAAACAACTTAGGCAATATATTGTAGGTGCCGAGAAGGCTACTGCAGACTACTAAACCTGATGTTGAAGACTATGCAGTGCACTGGCTCTTCTGCTACTTGCTGAGTTTACTTGCTGTTGTGCATCATTTCTGCTGTGCACTGTACAATATTACTGCACACTGATTCCTCACTGTTGCACTGTACAGTACAACTAGCTGCTAGCACAGAGCTGGCATACTGCTCTCCCTTCACTGTCAAATGATACACAAAAAAAACTGTGAACTACTCTTCCTAGTGACCCGAGCTCACTTAATCACTCAAACAACCATATGCAGACACACACATACGTAGGGCATTGTTTATCAAGTTAGAGCAGTTCTTACCTTCCTTCAGAGAATTATACTGTATTTAACGATTTATAGGACACATACTATCATTTTTGCAGAAGTTTTTATAAATGTTTATGAATTACTATTTGCGTCATCGTTCGTGGATGTACAACCATCATCCTGATGACATGTACAGTGTGCGAGATAAATTCATTGAGGGTGTACATCAGTTCTTGTAGTTCGCCCAGGCGTTCCTTCAGTACATGGACGGTACCAAAATTAAGTGTCTGTGTATGAGATATCGCAACTTGAAATATCATCCAGAAGTGAAAGTCACATATTATTTGTACTCGAAGGGCTTTATGCCGAATTACTATCAGTGGACCGCACAAGGAGAACTTGTGTCTCTAGTATCGGAGTCGGAGCCTTATGTGGAGCCGTATATAGATGTCTACTACCACGCTGCTTACGATTGTGGTACCCCGTTCCCCTATCCGGGGAGCGCGACTAAGAAATACAAGACAGTATCATTCGATCGGGATAGATTGAATCAAGAACTCATCTTCGTTATGGATTTGCTTCTTCAAAATTGATTCCCATATTCAGTGGACCGTGCCCCCGGGATCGACTTAACGGCAGAGTCTGGAGGGACCTCTCCGTTGCATCTTTTGTTGCCTCAGTTTTCTCTATCGCTTGTTGCTTTCGTGCCTTGAATTTTTTTCGGATTTGTTTGCATTTTCTTGAATGATTTCGATGGATTTCATTATTTTTGTTCGTTGAACTGCACTTCAATTTCGATATTGGAAAGAGTTGAAGAGGTATTGATCAGCAGTTCATGGCAATGTAGGTGAATAAGCAGTAGGCAACGCCCGAGCGGACTGCTGAAGTACCTCTTTCCTTCTTTCTTCCAACCAACTAAGTGGGTGGATTATATTCGATTTAGTTGGCCCTTCTTCCAAGCCTTCACACCTAAAATCTTGCATTCTTGGTTGCTCCGATCAGACGATACCAATTAATAACTAAAAGATATCAAGATAAAAAGGAATAGACTTGGATTATTTTGCTTGTCAATCAAAACTTGTGAATGGTTACTTATTTGCATGCTTGTTCGTTGGAATATTCATCATATGCACAAATACAAGTTAGAATATATAATCTTCTTTAAATTGTGCTATGCATATAGAACACCCTTGCTATGTGATATATTGATCAGAAAGGCTATGCAAAACTGTTTATGCTATGGAACTTGTATCGTGCTAATATTTCCTTAAATTCAAATGAATGCCATTCGATCACGGACAACTTGTGCACAAGTTTTCTGGTTCCTGCGGACGGTCGCCGGGGCACTGCGACCGATCTGATCCGGACAGAATGATCTGTATAGTCGTTTGTTTCATCGAAGAGAGGCGTGCAGCGGGGGCTCGCCACCCGCGTTGCACACCCTTCCGTCTTGAGACTATAACTCGTCCCTTCGTGGCATTAAGCCAGTGATCCTTTCGTATATTTAAACCTATTGCAAACTAACTTGTGTCTTCGTGGCAGGGAAGGACATGGTAAGTATTGTGCAGGTGGTTCAGAAGGGCAGGTAAAAGTCACCAAACAGTGGCAAGTTTATTTCAATAGTTTTATTATATATTGCTGCTTGTAAAATGAACTAAAGAAAGATAGAAAGACAACAAATATTATGCATGCTTCATATAAACAACGTATTGATTAATATAGTTGGGTTTGCTTGCATTCACTAGTACGTTTCGATTTACTGACCCTCATTAAAATAGGTTTCCCGTACTAAGGAGAGCCGAGCGAGAAGCAAAAGTCATCCCCCAATCAGAGCACAGCTTCGAGTCCCTTTGACCTTCATTGGGAAATGTTCCTTTAATGATAAATCCCTGTGCGAACTCTTTAACTAGTTAGGTCAAAATGAGATACGTTCATATAATGAGTCCATAATACATTATGATCCTGATGTAATTTACCTTATTTTGAAGGAATGACTCAAGCGCAATCCTCAACGCAAGCACCGGGCGAGACTCAAGCCCAAGAGAGCAGTTTCGGCACTTCAGGAAGCTCTCGGAGCCAGCGAGCCATGTCTCGAGCTGATCCGCTTCAGCAAATGATGCGGATGTTGCTAACCAACAAAGGGATGAAGCTCGTTATGAACAGGCTGAGAAGCGAGCGGATAAGAGACTACTCAAGTTTTAAGACAATATAGAGACACGATTCTCAGTCCAGCAAAAACAGGTTGATACCCTGCAGCAGATTGTACAGATTTTGGTCTCCAACCAGTCCGCGGCGACATCAACGAATCCGGTGGAGCAACCCGTGCTTGAAGTCGAGATGCCTCAAACTCCAAGGAAGAGGAAAGTGATTGCCTTCGACTTTGGCGACTTCAAAAAAGTCTGAAACACAGCATTTAAGGGGACTAAGGATCCAATTGTGGCTCTAGATTGGTTGACAGAACTTGAAGATCATTTCTCACTGCTGGAAGTGCCTGAAGAGAAGTACGTCGCATGTGCTCAACTGCAGCTTCGTCTCAACATGCACGATTAGTGGGACCTTTATCGACGATCTCTTCAAGTTGATGATGGAGGGGAGACGATAGCATGGGCCACTTTCTGTGGCACTTTTGAGGAGGAGTTCATACCCCCACTTGTGCGTCGACAGAAGAAAAATGAGTTTGTACAACTACGACAGGGCAACATGATGTTTAAACAGTATTCTGCCGAATTCAACAGGCTCGCCAAGTTTGCAAGCTCCTATCTACCCGATGCAGCGAGTCATGCCAGGCTATTCAAGGGTGGCCTACGTCCTTCCATCCACGCGCACGTAGTCATTCCACAGTACCAGATAATGCGGGAAGTCCTAAGCCATGCTCTTTCCCTCGAACTGCAGTATCCTTCCGTTCCTGCCAGTGCTGTGCATACCTCCAATCACAAACGCCAAAGCAACGAAAGAGGAAACACCGCTGCAAAGCGCCCAAACAACGATAGTTTATAAAAAGGGAACCCAGGGCCATACTGTAATTTCTGTAAGAAGCCGGGGCACACCACTGCTAACTGTTACCTCCGGAAGGGTCTATGCTTCAACTGTGGCGGACAAGGCCACATATCTCGAGATTGTTTGCTTCCTTCTAAGCCTCCCCCTCAACATCCAAATCAGGCTGCTATAACCCAGTCCAATCGAGCTGTGCCTCAGCAAAAGTGTTGCCAAGCTCAAAGTCGGGTCTATACGATGACACGAGAGGAGGCTTTGGCCTCAGACACCGTCATGTCAGGTACTTTGCTTTTTAATAACATACCCGCTCGTATGCTATTTGATTCTGGTACAACGCATAGTTTTATTTCCATAAATTTTGCCATAGAAAACAATATAGAAATGACTCTGTTGTATCTAGACCTTAGTGTTAGCACACCATCAGGCACGAAAATACCTGTCCGTTGAGTATGCCAAGGTGGTTACATATGTATTGGAGGAAGGAAACTATTGTCATGACCCGCACCCGATTTAGGGGCACGAGTGCGTGGGTACGTCCAGCCTACGCCGCAGCATCGGCGGTAGAACGCTGTCTAGGTCCTGTAACTAACTAATCAAACTCACGTGAATACCCAACTCCATAAGGAGACGTGGATATCATAAAATAATGTTAGAAATACTCAATCACCTAAACTAAAGCACGATGAGATATTAAGGCAAACAAAGAAATACAAGACAAGTCTAACGACAGAATAATCATACCTGCAATCAGTAACATCCAATCCCCAAGTGTGTCAGAAACAAGTCCACTAAGGTTACAGTCTGGAAAATATTTTCCAGTCAGGAAGGAGCAAAGTACATCTCTAAATAGCAGTTCTTTATTAATGATATAAACTATGTAGCAGTTCTAGATGGAAATATACGATATGCATGTATAGGTACGGGAAATGTACAATAAAAGAAATACTGGAAATACTGTAAGTAAATGCAGGAAAAGAACAATATATCAATGAGCAAGAATCCTATGACTAAGTGTGTGAGTACTAGCTTTAACATGTGATCGGCTTGGGAACTTGATCAGGCTGGTTACATGTGATTAGCTATGATTCATGTAAGGTCAGGCTAACCGTTGGTTAGCTATGATGCATGTAGAGGTCAGGCTAATCACACGTAACAGCTATGAAGCATGTAAATGGTCCGGCCGCACCCGACGTGAGATGTGGGGTGAGCTATGATGCATGTAAAGTTGGGTATGATCACATATCTACACTAAAATACTCCCCACCCCCGACTGGTATAGTAGATCCAATCATGGTACGCTATGGCATGGGATTCCCTAGGAAGGTAGCAAATCTCCCCGGGTCTCAGTGTCTGTACATGCACAAGATAACAAGAAAACAAGTCTTGTACAAGCTACACCATGAATAAGGAATAACATCTCATGACGAGATCCGTGTATACCAATCCGTGTAACCATCGTGTCAAGAGCATGGACATTTACACTAGATACAGTGAACATAGGAGATATCATAATTTAGAAACTAATCAGAGAATGTACTCGCCTTGGGTCCTTAGCTGTCAATACCAATGTCCTGTCCCAGAGTATCGTCTGGAGAATCCGACAGTCCTAAAGACATATCACAATATAATACTTGTATCAGATGCTACACTAACACAACACAAAACATAACTCAGGGCTATGCCAGGTACGATACGGGTCAACTAGGGTTATCTAGTTGATAGACATCTAACACACATATACCCATCTTTAACTAACATTAACACCTACAATATTTACTTGCACCAAAATAAATACATATACAATATATATATGTACCATTTAATTCATGCATAATATATATATAGGTTGAACAATATATTTACTATATATATTAATTTTATATATTAAAATATGCTAAGTATGTATACAAAATACATGTATATACATATACAAGTTATATTAAAATATACTAAGTATGTATACAAAATGCATAATATACATATACCAATTTACATATACTAGAATACGTAGTTATATATACCAATTCATATTAAATATATACATATACGTATACATGTACATGTACATATTAACATTAATTAATATACTTATACATATACATATGAACTAAAATACATTTTTATTAAACATACCAAAATAAATATGTATATACATATTTATATATATATATATATATATATATATATCAATTAATACGTATATTATACACAGGTATATTTATACCAAAAAATACGTATTTTATCTACACTAAAACATACATTAACATACACATACACATACACATACATATATTCACATATACTCGTATACTCACATATACGAACATAGGTATTTACATACATTTATAGGTAAAATGGAGGAGGGAAGAATGCTCACAGGGGGTTGCCGCCGGGGTGATGACGCCGGGGTCGGAGCTCAGCTGCAGTAGCTCGTCGGAGCTACCGGGCCAGGTGGTGCTAGGTCGGGCCTGGGAGGAGAACAACAGAGGGAGAGGGAGAGGGAGAGGTGGTACTCGGTGGGAAGGAATGGAGGAGTGGAGGAGGAGCTACGGTTTCCGGCGGGATGGCCAGAGTGGATTCTGTAGGGTGGTGGTGGAAGGAGGCCGGAGTACAGGGAGAATGCAGCAGCCAGAGACAATGGGTGGCCGGCCAGAGTACTGGACTTGGATGCCGGAGTTGATGCAGACCGGAGTCGGCTCGAGACTCGGCCGGAGCAGTTACAGTAGGCCAGAGACAATGTAACAGTGGTAGTGGTTGAGGGGATCTCGTCGATGCCGGAGGGGAGGCTGGAGAGGTTGGTTCAGAGTGATGGAGTAGTGATGGCCGGCCGGAGAGATGTGCAGCGGAACGGCGGGGAGGGGCTGTCGGAGAACGGGGGCTGGACGCCGGAGTTAGGACGAGGATGGGGGCCGGACTCGGGATGGTACTCGTGGTGGTGGATTCGGGCCGCGCCGGAGCAGCAACTGAAGGTCGAGGGAAAGTGGTGGCGGCCGGGGTGAGCTCGACCGGGGAGCTACGGGGTGGTGCTCGGCGTAGGGAGGAGGTGTTAAGAGCAGTCGGCTGCGGTGGAGCAAGGGGCTCGGGGAGTCACTGCAGGTGGTCGAAGCCGCCGGAGTTGCAGCAATGGCTGCGGGAGGAAGGCTCACCGGAGAGTCGGCCGGGGTTGGAGCAGTAACAGTGGGGGACTCGGTGAACAATGTTCCCCCTTCCCTTCTCAATTTGAAATTCAAAAATTAAAAGAAGAAGAAGAAAGGAAGAAGAAGAAGAAGAAGAGAAGAAGAAAATGAAAAATGGAGAAAAGAGGAAGAAGAGGAATTTCATACGGTTGGGGGCTTGGGGGATAGTGGGGAGGTGTGCTTCTCTAGGAATTTTGGGAATTAGGGCTAGTGGGGATAGGACATTAAATAGGGGAAAAGTGTGTGGGAAATCAAGGGTGAGGATGCACCCATTTTAAATGGGTGGTCCTGATTTGACATAAAAAAAATTCATGTGGGGATGTGGGCGGTGGCTTAGTTAAATAATAGGGCTCCTTCATTGTTTTTAAACAAATGAGGTGTTGACACCAAAAATACAAATTTGCAAATTAGCCCCCTTAAATTTGGGTATTTGTACAGACGCATGAAATAAATGAAAATTGGGCGGGCGATCCGGTGTTCGGTGTTTTGCAGAGTGAGGGGGCGTTGTGTGTGTCGCACGGGCTTAAATAGCAGGGCACTGGAATTAAATTAGGATTTTCGGAATTGGTTAAAATGGTATCCTCAATTTAATTAGGAATAAATACAAGTTGTGTTCAAAAATTAATTAGGAGTACATGGGGCCAAAATCAGGTCGGGTCATCAATAGCATTAATGGAGAAGACTCAGAACATAATATTACCCTAATTTGGGTCGTACAAAAAATAGGTCAAGATTGCCTCTAATTTTGATTGGAACGCACAACGATACAAAATAGGAATTTATTCAGAAATTAAATAAACGTCCGCAATGATTTTTGTGCGGCTAAAAATAAGGTACAGAGAGCATAATTTTGGGTTGCAAAAATATCAGAATGGTAGGCGGGCATATCTAGGGCAATGTTGTAAAATTTGTTGGAAGGCAAAAGTCAGGGTAGCGCTCCAAATATCGAAGCAACGGCAGCGCACAACAATTAAATAAATTACTGTAATTAAATACAACCTCCAATAAATTAATTCTAAAATAAAACAATTAAATACATAATCCCCATTATTCGATCAGGTGTTCGTCTAGTGGCCTCTAGGTCAAGTCTACCAGCTCAGACATTAAGAACACAGTATATAATATAATATATTTAAATACACACCTCATGTAATTATCTAATTTAAATATAATATTGAGAAATCATCTAATATAAATAACACAATACTAATAATTATAAAAAGTCAAAAATACCCCTGTTTTCAGAATGTGGTAGTGACAAGTCTACCCTCCTTAAAAGAATTTCATCCTCGAAATTTAAAGTCCTCATAGTAGTATTTATTTATTATTTTATTTCTCATCAATAGTTAAATTCATCAATCACAAAATCAGGTAGTAATCCACCTTGCCATTTCACAACCTCAAAATTTTTTGAAATTACTGTATTCCTGTAATATCCTCGAAAATAAAAGCCAGTTTCTATTTTCTCACAATTCCCACGAATTTAAATTAAAAATTAAATACTCAGAATTTGATATCTGTTCCTCAAATTTAATTTCAATCAATGTATTGAATCTCGTCCCAAAAGTCTGAATTCAACAATAATCCATCAATGATCTGATTCTTCAGTTTCTCTTTTCCTCAAAATACTTAATAATGCGACACTTATGGATCCTTCAAATGTAACGTCCACAATATAAAAATTTAAATTACTATATTGCAATCAAATATATATATAATGATAATTTTCCAAATTTCCTCAAATTTCAATGATAAATTATATCATAATCAACCTTCCTGAAATTAATAATCATCAATTTTTGCCATGTTAATTTTTTAATCCTTTATTTAATTTAATGTTTATCCTCAAATTTCAATCATACCTCAATCTTCGTAAAATCAATGATCCATCAATTCTCTTATATTAACTCATTAACTCTTTATTTAAATGAATGCTTATCCTTGAATTTTTAATCATCTTGTCCCTTGTCAAGTCATAACCTTTTCATAAATCTTTGTTATGATCAAAACCCCAACGATCATGGTCTAAGAAATTTTTTTTACCTACAGTCATATAACCTGTAATCTAAGAAAATGCACGATCATGTGTCTTTTACCATCGTACTGCAACCTCTGTCAGGGTGTACCACTAGCTACATTCTAACAAGAAAATCATGAACATAAACCACGGTACTAGGGAATCAATCAATCAGAAGACGAAAACAACATTAGGAAAGGAAAGAATAACCTGCTAACATGTTACTTGTAGTATCTCCTATCTTTAACAAACACTTAACTCTGGCATATTCACTAACTAATTCCTATTCCTGTACACTGGTACCCATATCGACTAGTCATTTATCCACAAGATCCATGAATATATCCATATTGCACACACCTGTCTATTAACACCTAAATCTGATGCCAAGAATCTCTAATATAACCATGATTCAATAATGCATCCAAGTTTGATACCTCTATCTCTTTAGTACTATACTCTCTGCCAGTTCCCGTTCCTACTATAATTGTTCATACTAGTTGTTCTTATCACTAAAATACACGTCAAGTGCAACACCATACTAAGTGCTAAGCCCTTTTTAATACAACTCTAGATGGACACCCAAGTCTGTCTGCGGTGCCATCTCAATCATGCCTAAGTCCACAGATCCTTACACATGTATATCATCTACTCATATATTAATATTCATATTTCTTATCTACCATAAAATTAATCCTTAAAATAATCGTCAAGGTTTAACTTCTCGATCAACAAAAATAAATTGCATATACCTCCTCAAAGTCAGATACTCAACATCGAAATAAAATTTTAATCACTTCTAAAATCTTTGTAGCCTTGACCATGTTTATTGAATCAATATTTGAAATCCTCACAAATTTAATGACACAATCTCAACTCCTCAATAATTCTCAAAATTAAAATTCCTTTCCACTCTTTAATTTATAAATCCATAAATATACATATAAGTGCTCACGGTCTCTAATTCTCGAGGTGCACTCAAAATATCTATTATCTACAACTGTGTACTAAAATTGTACTACCCGAATCACTTGCACTATTTTCTTCAATGATCAAAGTTATCATCACATGTATTTTCTTCCATGATTTTCAATCTATATTAACTGGTATATCATCCAATTATCATCACGCAGAGTGCTTACTATTTTGAGCGTCGTTCTCGACTAATCCTCGATATAGAACCATTAGCACTCTTGGTATTATATCACTAGTTCCATTAATGGATTATCTCATCAAGCTCATTAGAACTCCTGATCACCTGAATCCTCTATTACACTCATGTTTCTTTACTCTCATGGGTATGTGTATGGTTCCTCATCTCGATTGTTGTATATGTATTTCCTTTTAACCTTTTATAGCCTGTTAAACTAGTCCGTGATACGCTTCACCATTTTTATTACTAATTCCGATATTTCTCTTCTCATGACATCTCATTATTACTCCTCATGCATATATATTTCTTTACCTTTAACACACCCGATCTAAATCATCAAATTGAACGTCATGCTCCATTAATTCTTAACACAATTTCTTGATACCTAATTATTTACATAGATCACTCAATTACATAACCATGATTTTCCAGGACGGGTTTATCGGCTCTGATACTAACTCTGGGAACTATCACTGATACTCTACACTATCCCTCTACTTATAGTCTCTAATGACACTTATCCTAGAACCATTGGTACAAGGTACTATGCTAAGGGCTAACTCTAGATTAAAGCCTACTGCTCACATGTCCAACTAGGAAACACTTACAACTCACTAGCTTCACTCAGTCAATACTAATACTCAAGACACAGCCATAATTATAAGTCACTATTTCTCATACTTAATAAGGAATCCTCAAAGAATAGGAGCTTTAAAGAAACTGGGTTGAGGACTAAAGGTATTTCTACTGCTAGCAACAAAAGAAATGATGAAAAAATCCTGTATAACAGAAATAGATAAGTGTTGAGATGATACCTTAAGAACAAATTTTTTAAGACACAACCTGATAATCATACATGTCGATCAGAAATCATGACGCTGAGAATCCTTGCCATGCGAGTAAGCATAGGTGCGGTAAACGACAGGTTCCATAACTAAAGTACGCAATCCTATAGTCATGTCATCTAGAATCTTCGCCACGCCAACCGGTACGGCTGCGATGAACTCTAGGTTCCATAACCGAAGCAGACATTTCACCTTCCGTAAAATTCATCTCGGCATAAAATCAACCTCTACAATGAAACCAAGATCCTAATTTTAATAATTGATCGACAATAATCAAATTCAATATCAAAGAGTGAGGACGGACGGAAACAAGACGAAGGATTTAAAATTAGAAATTATAATAAGATTCTCAAGGGGTCATCCCAGGAATCTCTCAAGAATTTATGATTGAGTATCCTCTCTCATCCTAGTATCCTATGTCATATATACTATAGCAGGCATGCAGTAGTACAACTAATACGTCGCACTACCATGACATCGTACAACTTGCAAAGTCTGACCTGCATGGGCCACCACTAAAAATGTGTCACGACCCGCACCCGGTTTAGGGGCACGAGTGCGTGGGTACGTCCAGCCTACGTCGCAGCATTGGCGGTAGAACGTTGTCTAGGTCCTGTAACTAACTAATCAAACTCACGTGAATACCCAACTCCATAAGGAGACGTAGATATCATAAAATAATGTTAGAAATACTCAATCACCTAAACTAAAGCACGATGAGATATCAAGGCAAACAAAGAAATACAAGACAAGTCTAACGACAAAAAAATCATACCTTCAATCAGTAACATCCAATCCCCAAGTGTGTCAGAAACAAGTCCACTAAGGTCACAGTCTGGAAAATATTTTCCAGTCATGAAGGAGCAAAGTACATCTCTAAATAGCAGTTCTTTATTAATGATATAAACTATGTAGCAGTTCTAGATGGAAATATACGAGATGCATGTATAGGTACGGGAAATGTACAATAAAAAAAATACTGGAAATACTGTAAGTAAATACAGGAAAAGAACAATATGTCAATGAGCAAGAATCCTATGACTAAGTGTGTGAGTACTAGCTTTAACATGTGATCGGCTTGGGAACTTGATCAGGCTGGTTACATGTGATTAGCTATAATTCATGTAAGGTCAGGCTAACCGTTGGTTAGCTATGATGCATGTAGAGGTCAGGCTAATCACACGTAACAGCTATGAAGCATGTAAATGGTCAGGCCGCACCTGATGTGAGATGTGGGGTGAGCTATGATGCATGTAAAGTTGGGTATGATCACATATCTATACTAAAATACTCCCCACCCCTGACTGGTATAGTAGATCCAATCATGGTACGCTATGGCACGGGATTCCCTAGGAAGGTAGCAAATCTCCCCGGGTCTCAGTGTCTGTACATGTACAAGATAACAAGGAAACAAGTCTTGTACAAGCTACACCATGAATAAGGAATAACATCTCATGACGAAATCCATGTATACCAATCCGTGTAACCATCGTGTCAAGAGCATGGACATTTACACTAGATACAGTGAACATTGGAGATATCATAATTTAGAAACTAATCAGAGAATGTACTCGCCTTGGGTCCTTAGCTGTCAATACCAATGTCCTATCCCAGAGTATCGTCTGGAGAATCCGACAGTCCTAAAGATATATCATAATATAATACTTGTATCAGATGCTACACTAACACAACACAAAACATAACTCAGGGCTATGCCAGGTATGATACGGGTCAACTAGGGTTATCTAGTAGATAGACATCTAACACATATATACCCATCTTTAACTAACATTAACACCTACAATATTTACTTGCACCAAAATAAATACATATACAATATATATATACCATTTAATTCATGCATAATATATATATATATAGGTTGAACAATATATTTACCATATATATTAATTTTATATATTAAAATATGCTAAGTATGTATACAAAATACATGTATTTATATATACAAGTTATATTAAAATATACTAAGTATGTATACAAAATGCATAATATACATATACCAATTTACATATACTAGAATACGTAGTTATATATACCAATTCATATTAAATATATACATATACGTATACATGTACATGTACATATTAACATTAATTAATATACTTATACATATACATATGAACTAAAATACGTTTTTATTAAACATACCAAAATAAATATGTATATACATATTTATATATATATATATCAATTAATACGTATATTATACACAGGTATATTTATACCAAAAAATACGTATTTAATCTACACTAAAACATACATTAACATACACATACACATACACATATTCACATATACTCGTATACACACATATACGAACATACGTATTTACATACATTTATAGGTAAAATGGAGGAGGGAAGAATGCTCACAGGGGGTTGCCGCCGGGGTGACGACGCCGGGGTCAGAGCTCAGCTGCAGTAGCTCGCTGGAGCTACCGGGCCAGGTGGTGCTAGGTCGGGCCTGGGAGGAGAACAACAGAGGGAGAGGGAGAGGGAGAGGTGGTACTCGGTGGGGAGAAATGGAGGAGTGGAAAAGTGTGTGGGAAATCAAGGGTGAGGATGCACCCATTTTAAATGGGTGGTCCTGATTTGACATAAAAAAAATTCATGTGGGGATGTGGGCGGTGGCTTAGTTAAATAATAGGGCTCCTTCATTGTTTTTAAACAAATGAGGTGTTGACACCAAAAATGCAAATTTGCAAATTAGCCCCCTTAAATTTGGGTATTTGTACAGACGCATGAAATAAATGAAAATTGGGCGGGCGATCCGGTGTTCGGTGTTTTGCAGAGTGAGGGGGCGTTGTGTGTGTCGCACGGGCTTAAATAGCAGGGCACTGGAATTAAATTAGGATTTTCAGAATTGGTTAAAATGGTATCCTCAATTTAATTAGAAATAAATACAAGTTGTGTTCAAAAATTAATTAGGAGTACATGGGACCAAAATCAGGTCGGGTCATCAATAGCATTAATGGAGAAGACTCAGAACAGAATATTACCCTAATTTGGGTCGTACGAAAAATATGTCAAGATTGCCTCCAATTTCGATTGGAACGCACAACGATACAAAATAGGAATTTATTCAGAAATTAAATAAATGTCCGCGACGATTTTTGTGCGGCTAAAAATAAGGTACAGAGTGCATAATTTTGGGTTGCAAAAATATCAGAATGGAAGGCGGGCATGTCTAGGGCAATGTTGTAAAATTTGTTGGAAGGCAAAAGTCAGGGTAGCGCTCCAAATATCGAAGCAACGACAGCGCGCAACAATTAAATAAATTACGGTAATTAAATACAACCTCCAATAAATTAATTCTAAAATAAAACAATTAAATACATAATCCCCATTATTCGATCAGGTGTTCGTCTAGTGGCCTCTTGGTCAAGTCTACCAGCTCAGACATTAAGAACACAGTATATAATATAATATATTTAAATACACACCTCATGCAATTATCTAATTTAAATATAATATTGAGAAATTATCTAATATAAATACCACAATACTAATAATTATAAAAAGTCAAAAATACCCCTGTTTTCAGAATGTGGTAGTGACAGCTATCACTTGATGTTTTAGTTCTAGATGTTAGGGACTATGATATCATTTTGGGAATGGATTGGCTCGGCGCCTACTCAGCAACTATTGAATATGCAAAAAAGTGAGTCGTCTTTCGTCTAACTGAAGAAGTCGAATTCTGCTACACTAGTAGTCCAGCAACTGATGAAACCAGGGCCTGCATGGTGAATTCTACAATATCTGCTCGACAAATTCTACACTCGGGATGCACGGGATACCTAGCGTCGATTCAGGATACACAACAGAACTACGCAAACGTCGAGTCTTCTTCCGTTGAGGCAGAGTTTTCTAATGTGTTTTCGAGTGAACTACCCGGCATGCCACTATACCGAGAGATTGAATTCACCATAGACATCTTCCCGAATACACAGCCGATCTCTAAGCCTCCGTACAGAATGGCCCCTACTGAACTAAAAGAGTTAAAGTGCCAACTTCAAGAGTTACTGGATCGTGGGTTCATCCGTCCGAGCGTGTCTCCTTGGGGCGCGCATGTGCTCTTCAAAATATATAGTAACGCATCAGAAAAAGGTTTGGGAAGTGTCCTTATGCAAAGGGACAAGGTGATAGCCTTCACGTCGAGGCAGCTAAAGCCTTACGAGAAGAACTAGCCAACACATGATTTAGAACTGGTTGCAGTGGTGTTCGCGCTGAAGCTGTGGCGCCACTACCTTTATGGTGTACCGTACGAGATTTATACAGACCATAAAAGTTTGAAATATCTATATACACAAAAGGATTTGAATCTTCGTCAACGATTCTGGCTTGAACTTCTTAGCGACTTTGACTTAATGATTAGATACACACCTGGCAAAGGAAACATCGTAGCTAATGCACTAAGTCGAGTGTTCGTTAGGATTTTAGCTATTGATGGCAGGTTGCGCCGAGATCTTGAATCCTTGGGCATTACACTACTAATCAGATACAAAAAGGGGGCGCAAGTGGCACAACGACTTGTAACAAAAGGTCAAGGCCACTCAGATGGATGACCTATTCCTGCAAAAGATGCAAAGTCTTATCTCAGCAGGAAAGGCATCCGACTTTGTGGTAGGCACGGACAGGATGATCCGAGTGAAGGGAAGACTATGCCTTCCAGACGATGCGGCCCTCAGAAAAGAGATACTCACTGAAGCCCATTATGCTAGTTATACTTCTCATCCGGGTAGCACAAAGATATATCGAGATCTCTGTACGACATTTTGGGGGCACGGCTTAAAATGAGATGTGGTGTTGTTCGTGTCGCATTACATGGCTTGTCAGAGGGTAAAGGCCGAGCACCAGAAGCTGGGCGGAGAGATACAGAATCTCGTTATTCTGGAGTAGAAATGGGAACATATAACAATGGATTTCATTATTGGCTTACCAAAGACGCAACGGGGGAATGATGTCGTTTGGGTTATTGTTGATCGCCTCACTAAGTCAGCTCACTTTCTGCCTATCAAGAATACTTGGAGCACCGATCGCTTGGCTCAAATCTACCTCAACAAAATCATTCGGCTCTATGGCGTGCCAGTATCCATAGTCTCCGATAGAGATAGTTGATTCATATCGCATTTTTGGAAAAGCTTACAGTCAGCAATGGGGACGAAGTTGAAGTTCAGCTCCACCTACCATCCATAGAACGACGGACAAACGGAATGTGTTAACTAGATCCTCGAAGACATGATACGACTCTGCACCTTGGACTTAAAGACGAGTTGGGACCTGCATCTACCGTTAGCTGAATTTGCATACAATAATAGCTTCCAATCCAGCATTCAGATGCCGCCGTATGAGGCGTTATATGGGTGGAAGTGTAGATCCCCGATCTGTTGGGACAAAGTTGGATAACGGCAGATCCTTGGCCCGGAGCTCGTGGAGCAAACCGTTTAAAAGATTCGTTTGATACGGAAAAGACTGAAGGTAGCCCAAAGTCGCCAAAAGAGCTACGGTGATGCGCATCGATGACCACTTGAGTTTCTAGAAGGAGACCGTGTATTTCTCAATGTTTTGCCCATGCGAGGAGTCACCATATTTAGAGCAAAGGGAAAGCTAAGTCCAAGATTTGTTGGTCCATTCGAGATATTAAAGCGAGTCACCTCAGTTGCATATCAGATTGCCCTACCGCCATCACTATCCGAAGTGTACGATATTTTCCATGTTTCCCAACATAGGAAGTATGTGTACGACCCTAGCCGCGTGGTAGATCTGGATCAACTGAATTTTCAGGCCGACTTGACATATGTAGAACAACCTGTGCAAATTTTGGATCGTAAAGAGAAGCTGCTTCGAAGTCGCTCGGTTCCTCTCGTGCGCGTGCTTTGGCAAAATCACTCGGTCTAAGAATCCACTTGGAAGCTTGAATCTGAGATGAGGGAAAGGTTCCCCTCATTATTTCCTAGTGGTATGTTCTATTCCTAAGTTTTGGGATGAAACTTCCAATTAGTTGGGTAGGATGTGGTGTCCTGTTTCCCCTATCCGGGAAGAGCTGCTAAGAAATACAAGACGGTATCGTTCGATCGAGATAGATTGAATCAAGAACTCATACTCGTTATGGATTTGCTTCTTTGGAATCGATTCCTATATTCAGTGGACCATGCCCCCAGGATCAATTTAGCGGCAGAGTCAGGAGGGACCTCTCCGCTGCATCTTTTGTTGCCTCAGTTTTCGTTGCCGCTTGTTGCTTTCGTGCCTTGAATTGGTTTTTTTGATTTGCTTGCATTTTCTTGAACGGTTTGGATGGATTTTATTATTTTCGTTCGTTGAACTATACTTTAATTCCGATATTGGAAAGAGTGGAAGAGGTATTGATCAGCTGTTCGTGGCAATGCAGGTGAATAAGTAGTAAGCAATGTCCGAGCGGACTGCTGAAGCACCTCTTTGCTTCTCCCTTCCAACCAACTAAGTGAGTGACTTATAATCGATGTAGTTGGCCTTATTCCAAGCCTTCACACCTAAAATCTTGCATTCTTGGTTGCCCCGATCAGACGATACCAATTAATAACTAAAAGATATCAAGATAAAAAGGAATAAATATGGATTATTTTGCTTGTCAATCAAAACTTGTGAACGGTTACTTATTTGCATGCTTGTTCGTTGGAATATTCATTATATGCACAAATACAAGTTAGAATATATACTCTTCTTTAAATTGTGCTATGCATATAGAACACCCTTGCTAGGCGACATATTGATCAGAAAGGCTATGCAAAACCGTTTATGCTATGGAACTTGTATCGTGCTAATATTTCCTTAAATTTAAATGAATGCCATTCGATCACGGAAAACTTGTGCATAAGATTTCTGGTTCCTGCGGACGGTCGTCGGGGCATTGGGACCGATCCGATTCGGACGGAATGATATGAATAGTCGTCTGTATCGTCGGAGAGAGGCGTGCAGCGGGGGCTCACCACCCGCGTTGCACACCCTTCCGTCTTGAGACTATAACTCATCCCTTTATGGCATTAAGCCAGTGATCCTTTTGTATATTTAAACCTTTTGCAAACTAACTTGTGTGTCCGTGGCAGGGAAGGACATGGTAAGTATTGTGCAGGTGGTTCAGACGGGCAGGTAAAAGTCACCGAACGGTGGCAAGTTCATTTCAGTAGTTTTATTATATATTATTGCTTGTAAAATGAACTAAGGCAAGATAGAAAGACTACAAATATTATGCATGCTTTATATAAACAACGTGTTGATTGGTATAGTTGGGTTAGCTTGCCTTCACTAGTATGTTTCGATGTACTGACCCTCGTTAAAACAGGTTTTCCGCACTAAGGAGAGCCGAGCGAGAAGCAGAAGTTAACCCCCAATCCAGTCCAGTTATAGGCACGCCTTGATTCGTGCCACCTTTGAAGTATTCTGAAGAAGAAAATGAGCTAGCTACTTAAAGACTCAAATGCAGCTCCGAGGAAAGGCCATCATTTCACCAGGTGGTCTTTACATTTTGAAGTTTATTAAGGGATATAATGTACATGACTGTTATCTCATTTTGTGTCAACACTTTGTGTAAGCCCGGGTGGCAACCTTATGACTCAATTCAAGAGTTTGTAATAGATATTTATATTATCAATAAAAGAGAACTTTTCTATGTCACAAATTTGTGTTTTAATTTATCTGCGTACTCTGAATATGTTCTTGCTATGCGAAATAAAATACTTAGCCTTGTGCAGTGCGCAACCTAGGCCTGCACGGCGTCACGCTGGGGGGACGACTATCGATTCCACTGAATCGGGGCGTGACAACAACGACGGGTGGGTGAATATGGTTTTTGATGCGACGGGGCCTAGTTTCAATATGGAAAATCATGATACAGCTGAGGAGGCACCGAATGCCAATGCTGCAAAGTTTATGGAGTTGCTGGAGAATGTAAGGACTCCATTATATCCTGGTTGTGAGGATCATTCACTGTTGGAGGTGGTTACAAGATTATTGAGCATCAAGTCCGATTTTAACATGTCACAAGAATGCTATAATCGACTGGTCGATTTGATTATAGAGATCTTGCATGAGGGTGTAAAGTTGCCTAAAGACTTCTACCGATCTAAGAGGATGGTGAGATCGCTCTGGATGGGATACGAGAAAATTGATGCATGTCACAACGGGTGCATATTGTACTACAAAGACAACAAGGATGAAGATGCGTAAAGATTATGTGGTGCTGATCAGCTACTCTGAAGCTCCGGAGGAGAGAAAGACGTTCTGGTTTGCGCACTTCTAGGTAAAAGTATATTATATAAATCCTCTAATTTATGCATATTATATAACTTATCTGTGATGCTCACTTACTAAATTATTTATTGTAGCAAACATATTTCTATCCTCCGCACCGGACCGAGTTGATCGAGCGGATGTTTCCTGCCATTGCCACCAACCTTATCCGTAATGCTTTGGATGACCAGAAGGCTCGTGATCGTGCTGGAAAACCGATCCAAGGTTGGATCCCGCCTGAGCAGTGGATTACGAAGAGAGCTAGATTCGACGATCCGAGGTACAAGAAAAGGTCTGAGAAGGCCAATGTGGCTAGGCGGAATACTACAAAGTGGTGTGGTGGCTCGATTCTGATGACGGAATATTTTCATCGTTTGGTATGTTTTTATTTAAGATATATTGTTTTAATGTAAGTATGATAAAATGGTATTAGGAATAAATGTTTAATTTTAGTACTAAATAATATATTTTTAACAGGTACTGAGGGGTGAGGATGCAAACATGGTGACCGTCTTCCTGGCCACCCATCGAAAGGACGGAAATCTCATTGATGAGAGGGCCTCGCAGACCTATGTAATTATTACTTTACTTTGTGTTAATTTTAATATAACTTAGGCAATTATCGAGTATCCAAACTTTTTTAGGCCGAGTATCTTAGGCTGCGTGAGCGGGTGACTGCTAGTGCACCTACAGCTGGAGAGGCTGGTACTTCCTCGCAGCCTGCTCCAGCTCCGTCGATGGATGAGCTGTGGGTGACCGCCGCTGGTGGTCTCTAGAGGGGTACGTACTACGGTACGGGATCCTATGGCGCCCTGGTTGAGACACATTCATCTAGGGCGTCCCCGACTAGTGCGTATTCCCCACAGCCCTCGCAGTCGTCGGCCCGAGTCTAGGAGGCAGTTGACCGTCAGATTGCGTCTCTCCATGACGAGTTACTGTGAAGGATGGAGGAGCCGCCCCAGTCCCAGCCGCAGGCGAACGATGCGACGCTCATCACACAATTTGATATGCTCGAGCGCAGCATCATGGAGCTCCAGGATTTGACAGCTGATCTTAGAGCCTCTACAGAGCACAGCGTAACGGAGCTGTAGGCATCACAGCTATCCATGGGCGAGAGGCTGACGATGATGCAGGATTCAATGGTTCATAGCAGTACGAGGCTGTTATCTACCATATATTCTTACAACCAACGACTCACAGTGTTGGAGCAGATACGTCCTCCTGGTGCGCCTACATCGACACAGACTCCACCAACGTTACTGTCTTCTCCATCGACATCGGTATAGATTTCACGGGAGCAGTATGATCTGTTCTTAACCTTCATGCGCGTCGATGGTCATCCTCCTGCAGATCCGCAATAGTCCTAGTTAGGACCATTTTATTATTGATTGTTTATGTTTCAGACATTATTTTTTGTATTCTTTAGGACGAGGCTTTTAATTTGCTGTATTCTTTGTATTCTTTAGGATGAGACTCAGTTGTATGGATATTTGCTGTATTCTTTACGACGATATTTTCTCCTGATTCGATTTTTAGTTTCAATATTTTGTTTTCTTCAAATTTTATTATATTATTCATATTAAATATATGTTAATTTACCAGTATTGAGTGTTCAACCTAAGGGGTCGGCGAACCCAGTAAATTCAACGGAGGGTTACTCCGGGTCTATTTGTACAGATTGTGAATTAATAAACTGCAGGAATAATAGTTTAGAAATAATTCAGTATTCAAATTTTTTATTTTTTCACTATATCATTAGCGAAGTTTTTAGCGACACTTAGCGACGTTCAGCCATGTCGCTAAATACGTCGCTAATTACGTCGCTAAAGACGTCACGAAAAACGTCGCTAAACAAAGTTGCTGTCCGTTGCAACTTGTTGACATGGCTGTATTACCAGGTCATAGTAACGTCGCTACGTACGTCGCTAATTTGCGACATAAAGAGACAAATATATACGTCGTTAATTAGCGATGTTGTGTCGCTAAACATCGCTAATCTAGCGATGCATTTACGTCGCTAGAAAATGTCGACATAGCGACGTTTGGCGACATTTTTCCTGTCAGCGACTAGCTTAAAGGCGACTTCAGTAAAATATCGCTAATTACGTCGCTAAAATTATTTAGCGACGTTTATTGATCATTTAGCGATGTTTCTTAACGTCGCTAATTTGACTTATTCTGGTAGTGATATGCATGCTTTATATAAACAATGTATTGATTGGTATAGTTGGGTTAGCTCGCCTTCACCAGTACGTTTCGATGTACTGACCCTCTTTGAAATAGGTTCTCCATACCAAGAAGATCCTGCGAGGAGCTGAAGTCACTCCCTAATCTAGTCCAGCTGTAGGCACGCCCTGATCGTGCCCTATTTTGAAGCATTTTTAAAGACCCATGAGCTAGCAACTTAACTCATGCAGCTCAGAGGAAAAGCCATTGTTCCGCCTGGAGGTCCCTTATTTTGAAGTTTTAGTAAATGATGTAATGCACAAGAACTATCTTATTTTGTGTCAACTTTTGTAAGCCAGTGCGATAACCTTCTGACTCATTCAAGAGTTTATTAAAAGATGTTCATTATCAATAAAGAGAACTTTTTCATGTTTCAACTTTGTGTTTCAATTATTTGCGTACTCTAAATATGTGCTCGTTATGCAAAATACCTTAGCCTTGTGCGATGTGCAACCTAGGCACGCACGGCATCATGCCCGGGGAACGACTATCGATTCTACGGAATCGGGGCGTGACATATTGGTATCAGAGCACAACTTCAAGTTCTTTTGACCCTCGTGTTGAAAAAGTTCCTTTAACGATCAAATCCTTGTGCGAACTCTTGAACTCATTAGGCCAAAATGAGATATGTTCATATAATGTATCCATAATACATTATGATCCTGATGTGAGTTACCTTCTTTTGAAGGAATGGCTCAAGCGCAAGCATCCTCGCTAGACACAAGCCCAAGAAAGCAGTTTCGGCACTTCGAGATGTTCTCGGAGCCAGCGAGCCATGTCCCGTGTCGATCCCATTCAGTAGATGATGCTGATGCTTGAGGCAAGCCAACAAAGGGATGAGGCTCGTTATGAACGGGCTGAGAAGCGAGCGGAAGAGAGGCAGAGTAAGTTCTAAGACAATCTAGAAGCCTGGCTTACAGTCCAACAAAAGCAGGTAGATACCCTGTAACATATCGTGCAGACCTTGGCCTCCAACCATTCCGCGGCAACAGCAGTGACACCGGTGGAGCAACCCGTGCTTGAAGTCGAAATACCACAAACTCCAAAGAAGAAGGATGTGACTACCTTCGACTTTGCCGACTTTACGAAGTTCTGCAACACCCCATTTAAAGGGACTGAAGATCCAATCGTGTCTCTAGATTGGTTGGCCGAACTTGAGGATCATTTCAAACTTTTAGAGGTATCCGAGCAGAAGCATGTCGCGTGTGTCTAACTGCAGCTTCGCTTGAACGCGTACGATTGGTGGGACGTGCATCGAAGATCTCTTCCAGTTGACGAAGAAGAGGAGATGATCGCATAAGCTACTTTCCATGGCGCGTTCAAAGAGGAGTTCATACCCCCTCTCGTACGTTGGCAAAAGGAGAACGAGTTCATGCAACTACGACAAGGCAACATGACAGTAAAGCAGTATTCTGCCGAATTCAATCGGCTCGCTAAATTTACAAGCTCCTATTTACCTGATGCGACGAGTCATGCCAGACGATTTGAAGGAGGCCTGCAACCTGCCATCCATGTGCACGTGGTCGTTCCCTAATACCAGATGATGCAGGAAGTTCTGAATTATGCTATTTCTCTTGAACCGCAGTATCCTTACGTTGCTGTCGGTACTGTGCATACCTCCAATCACAAGTGTCATGGCAACGAGAAAGAAAAGACCGTTGTAAAGCGTTAAAATAGCGGCGGTCAACAGAAAGGGAATTTAGACCAAATATGTAACTTCTGTCACAAGCCAGGGCACACCATCAACGGTTGTCGTATGAAGCTTGGGTTATGCATCACTTACGGTAAAGTAGACCATGAGATTCGGGACTATCCGCGCTTTGCAAATCGCCGCCCTTAATATCCAAATCCTGCCCATGCACCCCATGCCAATCGAGCCGTGCCTTAGCAAGAGCGTCGTCAAGCTCAAGGTCGGGTGTACACTATGACACGAGAAGAAGCCTTGGCCTCGGACACTATTGTGTCAGGTATATTACTTTTTAATAACATACCTGCACGTGTGCTATTTGATTCTGGTGCAACGTATAGCTTTATATCCATAAATTTTGCCATAGAAAATAATATAAAAATGATACCGTTGTATCTAGATCTAAGTGTCAGCACCCCGTCGGGCATGAAAATACCTGTCCGTTCAGTATGTCAAGGTGGTTACGTCTATATTGGAGGAAAGAAATTATCGTTAGATGTTTTAGTCCTAGATGTTCGGGATTATGATATCATTTTGGGGGTGGATTGGCCTGGCGCTTGCTCGACAACTATTGAATATGCAGAGAAACGAGTCATCTTTCGCATACTTGGAGAAGCCGAATTATGCTACACGAGTAGTCCAGCAACTGATGCGTCCAGGGCCAGTATGGTAATTTTGGCGATATCTGCTCAGCGGATGCTACACTCTGGCTACGAGGGATACCTAGCGTCAGTTCGGGACACGCAGCTGGATTACGCAAATATTGAGTCTTCTTCCGTTGAGGCAGAGTTCCCTGATGTATTTCTGAGCGAACTACATGGCATGCCACCTGACCGAGAGATCGAGTTCACCATTGACACATTCCAAAATACTCAGTCGATTTCCAAGGCTCCGTACAGAATGGCCCCTACCGAACTGAAGGAGTTAAAGTGCTAACTGCAAGAACTGCTGGATCGTAGGTTCATTCATCCGAGCGTGTCACCATGGGGCGCGCCTGTGCTCTTCGTAAAGAAGAAAGACGGAATGTTGTGACTCTGTATCGATTATCGTGAGCTAAATAAGGTCACTATCAGAAACAAGTATCCTCTGCCATGATAGATGACCTCTTTGATCAGCTGCAAGGGACAACGGTGTTCTCAAAAATCGATCTTCGCTCGGGTTACCACCAGTTAAAGATTAAGCCTGAGGACATGTCCAAGTCTGTATTCTGAACCCGCTATGGTTACTACGAGTTTTTTGTTATGCCGTTTGGACTGATGAACGCCCCTGCCGCTTTTATAGTTTTGATGAATCGTGTGTTCTGACCATTCCTTGATAAATTTATGGTAGTTTTTATCAATGACATCTTAGTGTACTCGAGGAATAGGGATGAATACGCATGACTCCTGCGGATGGTGCTTCAAACCCTTTAAGACAATAAGTTGTACGCGAGTTCTGGTTGGACAATATATCCTTTCTAGGGCACATTATTTATGTACAGGATATCTCAGTTGACCCAAAAAAAATATAAGCCATAGTGAACTGGAGGAGACCTGATTCAGCTAGCGATATTCGGAGTTTTCTTGGTCTAGCAGGCTACTACCGGAGATTTATAAAAGATTTTACAAGGATCACCTCGCCGCTGACCCAGCTCACTCGAAAGGGAGTAACATTCGCGTGGACGGACGACTATGAAGCTTCGTTTGTGGAGTTAAAGCAGCGGATCATCTCAGCACCAATTCTTACCCTTCCAGATGGACCTGATGACTTTAAGATATATAGTGATGCCTCAGGAAAGGGATTGGGATGTGTCCTTATGCAAAAAGACAAAGTGATAGTTTTTGCGTTGAGGCAGTTGAAGTCTCATAAGAAAAATTCTCCAACCCATGATCTGGAGCTAGCAGCAGTAGTGTTCGCGCTGAAGCTGTGGTGCCACTACCTTTATGGTGTACCGTACAAGATCTATACGGACCATAAGAGCCTAAAATATCTTTATATACAAAAGAATTTAAATCTTCGACAACGGCGTTGGCTGGAACTCCTTAGCGATTTTGACTTGATGATCAGATACACCCCGGGCAAAGGTAATATTGAACCTTATGCGCTGAGTCGAGTATTCGTTGGGAGCCTGGCTATTGATGAGTAGCTACGTCAGGATATTGAAGCTTTGGACATTATACTTTAAATCCGATATAAAAAGGGGGCACAAGTGGATCAGCTACACCTCGAACTTGACTTATTAGAAAAGGTCAAGTCCCCTCAGAAGGATGACCTGTTCCTGCAAAAGATGCGAGGTCTTATCTCAGCAGAAAAGGCAACCATATTTACGGTAGGCACGGACGGAATAATGCGAGTAAAGGAAAGATTGTGCATTCCTAACGATGCAACCCACAAAAAAAAGATACTCATGGAAGCCCACTATGAAATTTATACTTCACATCCGGGTAGCACAAAGATGTATCGAGATCTCCGTACGACGTTTTGGTGGCACGGCATAAAAAAGATGTGGCGTTGTTCGTGTCGCAATGCATGGCTTGTCAGAAGGTAAAGGCCGAGCACCAGAAGTCGAGCGGAGTGATACAGAATTTAGCTATACCGGAGTGGAAATGGGAATACATAACAATGGATTTCATTATTGGTTTGCCGAAGATGCAACGAAGGAATAATACCATCTGGGTCATCGTCGATCGACTCACCAAGTCAGCTTACTTTCTGCCTATCAAAAGTACTTGGAGTGCCGACCGCCTGGCCCAGATCTACCTCAGCGAGATCGTTCGACTCCACGGCGTGCCCGTATCCATTATCTCCGATAGAGATGGTCGATTCTTATCGCATTTCTGCGAAAGCCTACAGTAAGCAATAGGGACGAAGTTAAAGCTCAACTCCGCCTACCATCCACATACATACGGTCAAACAGAACGTGTCAACCAAATTCTCGAAGACAAGCTACGACTCTGCGCCTTGGACTTGAAGATGAGTTGGGACATGCATCTACCGTTAGCCGAATTTGCATAATACAATAGCTATCAATCCAGAATTCAGATGGCGTCGTATAAGGCATTGTATGGGCGGAAGT
Source organism: Iris macrosiphon (assembly GCA_036927795.1). NCBI lineage: Eukaryota > Viridiplantae > Streptophyta > Magnoliopsida > Asparagales > Iridaceae > Iris > Iris macrosiphon. Next base: position 139,695,279 of record JAYESA010000020.1, read on the forward strand.
GCAGATCTCCGATCTGTTGGGGCGATGTTGAAGAACGGCAAATTCTTGGCCCTGAACTTGTGGAGCAAACCGTCCAGAAGATTTGTTTGATCCGAGAACCGCTAAAGATAGCACAGAGTTGTCAGATAAGCTACTCAGACATGCATCGATGACCCCTTGAGTTCTTAAAAGGTGATCCGGTATTTCTTAAAGTCTTGCCCATACGAGGACTTACTAGATTTGGAGCAAAAGGAAAGCTAAATCCAAGATTCGTTGGTCAGTTCGAGATACTAAAGCGAGTTACCCCGGTTGCATATCAGATCGTCCTGCCACCGTCACTATCCGAAGTGTACGATGTCTTCCATGTTTTATAGCTTAGGAAGTACGTGTATAACCCGAGTCATGTAGTGGATCTTGATCAACTAGATCTTAAGGCAGACTTGACTTATGTTAAACAACCAGTGTGGATCTTGGATCGAAAAGAGAATCTGTTTCGAAGTCGTTTGGTTCCTCTCGTGCACGTGCTTTGGCAAAATTATTCGATCGAAGAATCCACTTGGGAGCTTGAATCTGAGATGAGGAAAATGTTTCTTTTATTGTTTCTTAGTGGTATATTCTATTCCTAAGTTTTGTGGATAAAACTTCCAATTAGTTGGTTAGGATGTGGTGCCCCGTTTCCCCTATTCGGGGAGCGCGGCTAAGAAATACAAGTAGTATCGTTCAATCGAGATAGATTGAAACAAGAAATCATCCTGTTATGGATTTGCTTCTTCAGAATCGATTCCCATATTCAGTGGACCGGGCCCCGAGGATGGACTTAGCGGTAGAGTCAAGAGGGACATCTCCGTTGCAAGTTTTCTTGCCTAGTTTTTACTGTCGCCTTGTTGCTTTCGTGCTTTGAGTTAGTTTTCGGATTTTTTTGCATTTTTTAAACTGTTTCGATGGATTTTATTATTTTCGTTCGTTGAACTGTATTTCAATTCTGAGCTTGGAAAGAGAGGAAGAGGTATTGATCAGCTGTTCGTGGCAATACATGTGATCGAGCGATAGACGACGTGCGAGCGGAGTCTTGAAGCACCTCTTTCCTTTCCTTCTCCAACCAACTTGTGAGTGGCTTATATTCGATCAGTTGGCCCTTCTTCTAAGTCTTTACATCTAAAAATCTTGCCTTCTTGCTTGCACCGATCAAACGATACCAAAGTAATAACTAAAAGATGTCAAGATAATAAGGAATAGACTTGGACTACTTTATGCTTGTCATTCAACTTGTGAACAGTTATCTTTTGCGTGCTAATTCGTTTGGAATGTTCTACACATGCTTCAATTTTAGTTAGAATTGCCTACTTCTTCTATAAATTGTACTAAGTATGGAACATACCTTGTTATGCAATAAATTATTCAGGGAGACTATGCAAAATGAATCATGCCATGCTACTTGTCTTGTACTCGTGTTGCCTCAACTTCACAAATAGATAACCTAACTTAGACGTCGTTTGATCACGGACAACTTGTGCACAAGGGTGTAGTTCCTGTGGACGGTCGCTGGCGCACTGGCACCGATCCGATCTAGAAGGAACTTCAAGTGTAGTCTTCTTGTACTGGACGGGATGATTTGTGGTGCCACTTGTTCTTTCTCAATGCATTCCATCATCGTCATTGACTAGTCGTCCATTTGGCATCACGCCAGTGATCCCCACATATATTTAAATCTGTGCAAGCTAACTTGTGTCTTCGTGGCAGGGAAGGACATGGTAAGTATTGTGCAGGTGGTTCTAACGGGCAAGTAAAAGTCACTGAAAGGTGACAAATTTATTTCAGTAGTTTCTATATATACTGCTTGCTTGCAAAATAAACTAAGGCAAGATAGAAAGACCACAATTAATATGCATGATTCATATAAACAATATGTTGATTGGTATAGTTGGGTTAGCTTGCCTTCACTAGTAAGTTTTGATGTACTAACCCTCGTTGAGACATATTTCTCGCACCAAGGAGATACTACGAGGAGCTGAAGTCACTCCCCAATCCAATCCAGCTATAGGCAAGCCCTGATCATGCCCTATTTTGAAGCATTTTTAAAGACCCAGGAGCTAGCAACTTAACTCATGCAGCTCAGAGGAAAAGCCATTGTTCCGCCTGGAGGTCCCTTATTTTGAAGTTTTAGTAAAGAATGTAATGTACAGGAAAGCTATCTCATTTTGTGTCAACTTTTGTAAGCCCGTGCGGCAACCTTCTGACTCGTTTAAGAGTTTGTAAAAAGATGTTCATTATCAATAAAGAGAACTTTTCCATGTTTCAACTTTGTGTTTCAATTATCTGCGTACTCTGAATATGTGCTCGTTATGCAAAATATCTTAGCCTTGTACGATGCGCAACCTAGGCACACAAGGCGTCACGCCCGGGGGACGACTATCGATTCCACGAAATTGGGGCGTGACAACATACATGACACGAGTTATAATTTTTATATAGTAAATGGACTTGTGTATTCAACTAGCCATCGGTATGTTCGGAATGTGCGATGGTTATGACGTAACTGCTATAATTATATTATGTTAGAGTACGAGTGGTGGATGCGACTTGGACAGTCTCATGGGGTAGAGGGAGGACAGTAATTATCGTAGGGTCTAGTATTATTTACTTTCTTCTAGATGCCACTAGTAACTCAGATGAGGGGACCTCATGATTATTTATTGCAGTACTATTTTGGCATGTTATTATGTATCTTGGTACGTTCCTCTGAGGGGCTGATAATTTCTTTAGGTGCAGACGATCAGGACTATCCGCAGGAGTACAGACCTGTATCTAATACTTCATTCTCTATTAAGGAGGTCTAACCCTCTTAGCTCATTTGATTCCTTTAGTTTATGGACTTATTAGTTATTTCTATTTCTTTCATTTTATTTTGGAGGTCGGACTCTAATTTTATTTTAGTTTTTATATAGTCGTTTGGTAGTAGATTTGTCTCCACCCAACTATTTAGTTCTCTTAGACTTCTTCATATTTGGTTTATTTGATATATTTGATTATTCAGTTCTATTTACTTATGTGGATGAGATATAGTGTACCCTTGATTGTGATATATCTGTTTATGAGATGTATTCTTAATACAGTGTACGTATGTATTCTAGGGTTCCATATATTAGGGTATGCTCCGTAACCATACCAGCTGACATGGTTGTGTATCCTAGTACTACATATTTTAGGACTTGGCATGACATATATTTGTGTTGGCCTATGCAGTTCGAGAATATATTATTTCGGTTACATTATTGTACGGAGCAAGCCTGCATATAGGATTAGAGTATAGGATCTCATCCACTTACTTGATCACCTTCCTTGATTTTATTTTTGAACTCTCATTTGACTGCTTGACTTACATCTTGATTGATCATTTTCTAACGTAAACCTTATTTTCTCATGCTTGATGGAGGTTAGAAATCTAGGTATATTTACCATAGGTCAATTACATTGTTAGACATATTACATTAAAAATCGAGGATGTCTTAGAGGGGATACAATCTAAGTTATGGAACACATTTAAATTTTCTAGGAGTGATGAATACTATTGAATGATTTGAGAAAATGTGATTAAAAGTATAATCTTTTGTTTATGAAAGATTTTGTGGATTCTAAGGTAAGTAAGAGTAGTATTATCAAATCCAAATTATACTTGAATTTTTATATATTGAATGTAAAACTCTTAGATGGTGATTAATAAGACAATCAAATAAGATCGAGAGATTTAAGTATTTTTTTATTTCAAGATTTTTTAGAAGAATAATTATGATTTTCTTGAAGTAATGTGAGAAAAAAAACTTGAGGATATGGATTTGATTTTGAGGATAAGAGTGTCTTGATGATTAAATTTAATTTTAGAATTTTGATATATTAGACTTAAAATTTATAATTTGAGGATTAGATTTAAAATTTTGAATTTTAAGGGGCACCAATTTAATTTAATGATGGAAATTAAATAGAAAAAAATGATGATGAATCAATAATGGTTATTAGTATAATAAAGTTTATCTTGAATCTTAACTAAAGACTACGTTAAAAAAGAATTTGAGGAATTGAACTATTGAATCTAATGTCACAAGTTTAAAAAGTATGAGACTAGAAATCAGAAGTTAAGTTAGAATCATTGACGATCAATAACTACTAAAGTTTTTTTGTGGATTTTATTTAAAAAGAAAATAGGGGAAGAAACCTTTGAGGACACTATATTAAATATTTGATTTAGTAAGTACATAAGTAATATAATATAAGAGTTGAGAGGAACTAACAATTTAGATTTTTGCCTGGATAGTTAGTAAAGTACAATATTAGAAAAGTAGAATGGAGAGACATACACCCTAGTGTGAGTAGTTCATTGTGAACCTAGCCATGTCCTCTCATCTAGAGTTACTTAATCCTTCCCTCAATTTAAGATCCATTGTCATTACTCTCCAATCGTTTGAACTTTACGAATGATTAGAATATTTTTCTTGATCATGCCCCAACCACGAAGACTAGCATATAATCTCCTCTTAAGAACTGTGTTATCATCATGTACCTATTTATTTTTGTCTTGATTCCCTTAAACCTTAAGTTTTGATACTCCTTATTTCGTGAGATGACTAAAAAAATTCTTAATCTTTCAAATCGTGCCACATCCTCTGAATCCAATAGTATATGAATTTTTTTTCAATTATTTTGCTTCCCTCCTTGAGGTTTACTCATTATTCTCTTTCGTGATTCTCGTAGTCTTTTTCCATAATTATTAACTCTAAGTGATGATGAAAATCAGATCGTACCACCTTACCCTTCTAATTGTTGTCCAAGTTATTCCTTTTGTTCTGTTAAGTATAAGAATATAAGCATTGTTTTAAAGATTAAGAGTTAAGAATGATAACATTCATAGAAAGTTTTAATGCACTAGGATTTACTTTTCCTTATATATGTAAATCAAAGTTATAAAAAAAACTTTATTGTGGAGGCAAGAAAGTTTTGAACAAGATAGATACAAGAAAAATTCCTTTATTGATGATATAGTTGAATGACATTGAAAATAGGCTAGCATAATGAGATAATGGTTGCTAAGGATGGAATCATACTGTTAAGGTTTTAGAATCAAAATTTATTAAGGAATAATAAATAAGGATGGATAGACGATAAACATAAAGTTAGGGAATAATATATGGTTTAGAGAATAGTCGATACGTAAGTTAAATAATTTTGATGGAGGTAGAACTAAGATAAATAAATTATAAAGAAAGTTAGGGTACGATTCTTTTATAAGGATGGTGCGATACGACATTAATTGAGGATTAATGGGTGAGTAATGATTTGATAAGAATATACTAGATGGATATTTGCTTGAGAGAAATAGATCGAGTAGTCGTGGTGGTAAAGGAATACAGTTAAATTGTAGTGGTCTTTTGAATAGTCGTATAGTAAAGGGAAAAAAAATTTGAGGACAAGAATAACAATGTAAGGACTTATGGATTAGGATAATGATTTTAACTATTAGTAGAAATTTTGTATGTTGGTTATCGTAAGGAGTTAGTGACTATCAAGAGTGCAGAGTAAAGATTGCATCTTATATTTGAGGATTTAAAATCAAACCTTGGTTTGGTTTTGATGGCTGCGTACGTATAAATTATACACATGATTCAAGAAGTAATATATGATTTTGAGAAGAGGACATTACAAAAAATATGGACAAAAGGAGTTTAGGGGATAATATAACAGTGTATAAAAGACAAAAGAGAAGAGTGCCAATTTATTGATTATGATCTAGTAGGAAGAACTGTTGTTGATATTGACATACTAATAGGCTAGTCAAAATTTAGGTAAGAAGGAAGTGACTATGAAGACTAAAATGATGAAGATACAAAGGAGAAGATGAATAATTCGAGGAATAGGATGGTGTGATAGTGGCTATAGTAAAATTCTTGATAAATTATGGGTTAGTTTTGAATTTCGAGATTTTTTTTTTTGTAATTTGGGTAGAATGTAAACACCCTAAATATTTACATTCTTCATATATATATATATATATATATATATATATATATATATATATATATATATATATATATATATATATATGAAGAAGGTAAATTTTTATTGATCAACAATAATTACAACTTAGATCTATACCAGATTATGAAATGAGTCATCTGGGATTTAAGATATCTATATCAGCATCTATATTTCTTTGTACAACAAAAGTACTAAGGGATTGGCCCTCAAAGATATACCGATTGTGCTCCCTCCATATGTGCCAAACCATCATCCCGAAAATTATTCTTAGACGGCGATAACTTCTCTCTCCTTTAACCTTATGAGCTTTAATATCATTGAAGACCGCAGCAAGATCTCTACAATGACCATTGGTTTGCCCCACTTTGTCTCTGAGCACTCTAAATCTCCCAAGTGACATCACAAGCGAAGATTAGATGATTCCTGGACTCATTATATTTTTTGCATAAATAATACTTTATATCCTTATAGGGGATGCCAAAATCGCTCAACCAGTCTCGAGTAAGCAGTTTGTTCCTGATCATTTTGTATAAGCACAGCGACATCTTGACTGCAACCCCTTTGGTCCAAATCATCTTCGCCCATTCAACATCCTCATGAGTGGTCCGTATATGATTCATGGTTGTTTTGAACTCGAAAGAGTCTTTCTCCATGTCTGTCCAGGTCTAGTAGTCCTCCTCTGTTTGCCTATCAATCTTTACCGTCCGAATATCTTTCGTATGGGCCGCTTCGATAAAATAGACATTGATATTCCACTTTCCTTCCTGAATAAGGCTGCTAAGCATTTTTATCGATCCCATCAGCTCAAAAACATGCCATCCGTCTCTCTCAATTAGGCTAGAGTGCGCAATCCAAGGGTCATGCCAAATGCTGGTTTGGGTCCCTGATCCTATGACTCTAGTCAATTTTCCCTTAGCCTTGCTTCGCGTCCTCAATAAAGCTTTAACGGTGACCGAGAAGTTGTTGCTGCTATTAGCTGACCAGAAATCCCCTTTAGGAAAGTATATTCTCTTGATCCATTCAGCCTAGAAAGACTTTCCATTGATGATTTTCAAAACTATTCGAGATGAGCAGTTTCCTTGAGTAGTCCCAACGATCGTAGACCAACTCCACCTTCCTTTTTAGGCTGACATAACTCCTCCAACTAATTGCATGTATGTCTCATTTCCATAAGAAGTTCGCGCACATGCTTTCAATTATCTTTATCGTACCATTGGGTAGCGTAATGGCCTGCAGCCTAAAAAGAGTAACCATCTTAATTACAGCCTTAATAAGTTCAATCCTCCCTCCAAAGGATAACATCTGCGCCTGTCATCCTTCTAATCTCGATTGCGTATAGTTGCGGAGACCTTCACATTCTACATTAGTAGCATATTTAACCGAGAGTGTAAGACCCAAGTATCTCACAGGAAGCATTCCTTCCTCAATGTCCATCTTTTCCAGCCATGCCTCCTTATTATCATATGTTCGATTCAGGAATATCTGGCTCTTATTCTTGTTCAGCTGTAACCCCAACCATTTTTTATGGTATCTAGTATATATTTAAGAGTTTCAAGGGATTTGTCAGAAGGCTCTACAAACACCAACAGGTCATCGGCATAAATAAGATGAAAAACTACCAGGACCACCTTCCGAAATATAGGAGTAATCAAATCATCCAGAATTGCATCATCCAAAAAACAAGTGAGAAATTTTATGACCATCGAAAAAAGATAAGGAGATAGGGGGTCCCCTTATCTCAGACCTCTGCTGCTTCCAAAAAATCCCTCCGGCTGGCCCCTATCCATAATCGAGAGTGGTACAGAGCAAACATGCTGCCTCACCCTGTCCATCCACCATCTGTCAAATCATATACAGATCATGATGTGGCAAAGGAAGTCCCAATTCACCATGTCATAGGATTTCTTGAGGTCCAGCTTTAGACATGCTTTGTTACCTTCCTGCTTATTGAAATCCCTAACGAGCTCATGAGCTAGCAGATAATTCTCCGAGATGGAGCGCCCTTTAATGAAAGCCGTCTGATTAGGGGATATAAGCTCCTTCATAATGTCCATCATCCGGTCACACATTATGTGGGTTATGAGCTTGAATAAGAAGTTACAACACTCTATCGGCCAAAAATCTCCTAACTAATTGCACCCTCCACCTTAGCAATTAAGACCACAAATGTGTGGTTAAGCTCCTTAAGAAGCTTACTAGAGATAAAGAACTCTCTCACCGCATCTAGGACGAAGAGATTAATCGTTTTCCAGTGTTTCTTGAAGAATGTCACCCCAAAGCCATCTGGACTTGGCAATTTGATAGGGTCTTTATTAAACACAATAGAATGTATCTCCTCCAAAGACAATGTTGCCATTAATACAGTATTTTCTCGTCAAGAAACCATCTTTTAAAAATTAATGTGAGGAAATACGTTCGGGTAGTCTTGCTGGTTGTAGAGATCCCTAAAGTACCGGACCCTCTTATTCCTGGATATCATCATCCCCAGTAATGGGAGCTCCATCAGGATCAAACAATCTGTAAATGGCATTCCGAGTCTATCTAGCCTTGAAAGTAGCATGAAAGAATTTATAGTACCTATCTCCATCTCTAAGCCAGCTGCATTTAGCTCTTTGACTGATATAAAATTTATCTAAGAAAGTTTTCTTGTGTAGCCGATCTTGTTAGGATACCTCCTCTTCAGTGAGAGCGAGATTAAGTGGGTCTAGCTGGACCCTCAGTTGAATATCAGCTACCTTTTCCTCCAATTCTTGGAGAGGAGTATGAGGTCTGTCTTTATCCCAGGTCTTGAGGAGGACTTTAATAGCTTTCATCTTTTGGACAATCTTTAGCTGAACAGTTCCAATCACCCCAGACTTCCAACCTTGCTGGACTACCTCCTCATAACCTTCCCTATGAATCCAAGCGTTGTTGAATCTTAAAGGTCTCCCTTTGATAACAAGCATTATTGTTAGTCTTATAACAATAGGGGAGTGATCACTAGCTCCAGGTGTTAAGCATTCCATCCTACATGACTGGAATATTTTCAACCATCTTCCGTTGCATAGAGCACGGTCAAGCTGAACAACAATCTGGTTATTAATAGCCCTGTTATTCTACGTCCATATGTGTCCAGTCTTATCCATACACCTTTGTCCAGAGGATAATAGACTGTGTTGAAATTTTGAGAGAATCGCTTGTTGTACTAGACCCCTCCAATTTTTTCATGGGCGAATAAAGCAACATTGAAGTCTCCCACCTTAATTAATGGCCATCTATCTCCAATAAGTGTGCTAGTCATAGTAATGTCATTCCACAATCTTAGATCCTTGATTATGTTATTATGACCGTACATCGCTCCTACCATAATCTGAAGCCCCTCTTTGTTCGTAAATTTAATAGTGAGAAGTTGGTCAGACCGTTGGATCACATATTCCTACCAGATCTTGGTGTCCCACATAACCTATATGCGAGCTATATCACTACAATTAAGGTTGGGAACAGAGGACCAGTGAGTCATAGTAAGCCTATTAATCAATAATTTTGATCTAACTTTAGATTCAAAAATGTTGATGATAGAGTACTTGGACATCTTGTTGTACTACAAAAATATCCCTCCACCTTCCTACCAAATTCTTCCCTCTCACATTCAATGTGAATATAGTCATAAATTATGATGATGGGTCCCGTTATTGATATATGAACTCTCACTAAGGGGAGTAGAGAGTCCATCTTGCTGTCGATTATTAGCTTTGCTATCTCAAGTTTTGAATACCACTTTAGCCTGCCAGATAGGGTTTGGGTACTGTCCGCCATTGCAAGTTTTGAACGTTGAAATAACAAATAAAGAAGTAAAAAGAGATCCTAAACAGAAAATTTAAGTACAATATTTTGATCTGGGTAGTGACGATGGAGCTTGAGCGCAGTAGCGTCTTCTTTACTCCGTTGACGGTCTGATGAGGGAATAAAATACTCTCTTTTCTTCTCTCTTTCGAGTTTGTTTGCACGTACATAGCTGGCTGGGAGGGTATGGTCTCTCTCTCTTAATCAGAAAAAAAGTCCACCTCTCTGAAGCAGAATAATAAAATTTCCCATCTTTGGGACGTCCAAGCTGCTCCTATTTATAGCCATCATGTTGAAGGGCTATAAGGGTTGTATGTCCTTCTGTTTGGTGGCCACAGGGGGTTCCTTCAATAGAATACGGTTGTAACTGTGGCCGCATAGTATGGGTTGAGTCCAGGGCAAGCTGCCATGCGGACATTTTGTTGGGATTTGTTGTTTGTTATTTGTTGGAGATCATGGCAGTTCTTATCTTATGTTTGCGTAACTTGGTCAGCTTGACATGTGGCCTGCATTCAGTTGGAGATAATTATAACAGAAAGATGGTCTCCGGGAACCTTGCTATGTTGGACGCAATGAGTCTGAGACGCATGAGACGCATGGGGCCAGAGACGCATGGAGCGCATGGAGTCTGGGATGCATAAAGCCCCATACACGTGCCGTTGCACTCTTGTCAGAAGTCATTATTATTATGACGAGAGCTTCTTTTTGCTTAGTGTGCTCACATCTTTTGAGGCGTTCAGAAAATTACTTTTGTCAGGATTCTGTCAGACGTAATCTTGGTGTCAGGCCTCTAGGCGGCCAATATTTGGGGACATGGATGCATCTTTTTCTCTGCGGCATGGTCATCCTTCGACCTAGTTTCTTTTGAGTGGAATATAGGGCACATGGTTGTTGGACGTATTGATCCAGTTTTTTCATGCTTCTACAAGACCCCCTTCAAAGTTTTTCAGCTGATAAGTTTGTGATACTTTGAATAAGAAGCATGGAGGAAATAACTTTGGGCCACATGGATGGCGGGTCGCATGGACAAGTCTTTGCTAAGCTATCAAATCTCTATTTAATACAAGATTCGGCTTGCTCCTTGAGTAGATTTCTTGGGATTTTGTTGTGCATAGGCACTTGCTGAGGATGAAGAACCAATAGTGTAGACACTGTATACCTGGGTTGCCCTGCTGGGGATAAGGGGAGTATAAGTCTAGCTTGGACAAAGTACTTTCTTAGGAACTTGTCATTGATGGTCATCATGAGCAATTCGCCATTGGATTTTGCTAATCGATAGGCGCCTTTGGATAAAATAGATTCTATGATGAACAGGCCTTCCCATTTGGGTTGGAAGTTATCGGTCATCTTTTGGGTCATAACCATCAACGTTCTTACTGTCAGGACGAGGTCACCCACTTGGTAAGTCCTCTTCTTGACTTGTTTATTGAAGACTCCCGAGAAACATGTTTGGTATAGCTCAATGTGTTGTTGAGCTAAGAGATGTTTCTCGTTGAGTGCTTCTAACTCTTGTAGCTGTTGGCGCTGATTGTCATCAATGGTTAGCCGGTTGGAGAGAGCCACTCGGAGTAAGAAAATTTTGACCTCGAGGGAGAGGACCACTTCGCTCTCGTAGACCAAGGAGAATGGTGTACTACTAGTTTTCGTCCAGAACGTTCTACGGTAGGCCCAGAGATATTCACCCTGCTTCATATTCCAGTCGCGCTTGTTAGATGACACAAACTTCTTGAGGAGCTTTTAATGGTTTTATTGAACGCCTCAACCAGACCATTTGCTGCTGGGTTGTAGGCAGTTGATGTTATATTCTGAATTCAGTTCTTGTCACAAAACCAGTAGAAAGATGGCTTGCAAACTATGGAGCATTGTCGTGGATGATCCTCAGTGGCAAGCCAGAGTTGTATATGACGTGATGCTTGACGAAGCTGATCACATATGATGTTTTTATTTCAGCGAGTGGTGCGACTTCTGCCCAATTAGAGAAGTAGTCGGTAATAGCAAGGATAAACTGATGTCCCTTGGACAAAGGCGGACTGATCGGCCCTATGATATCCATGCCCCAGGCTTTGAATGGCCATGACACAACGGTTGGGTGTAGAAACTCCGAGGGCTGGTAGATGAAGTCAGCATAGATTTGGCACGCTTGTCACTTTCTTGCGTAGTTGATCGCATCCGCGACCATTGTCGACCAATAGTAACCAATTATTCATAGATGATCCTGTTCCTTGGGCCCGGGCTGATAGGCACCACAAATCCCGTTGCTAGCCTCGCGGAGAGCCTGCTTCGCTTCTGCATTCGATAGGCATCGTAGCAGAAGATCATCATAGGAGCGGCAATACAGTATTTTGGTAGCCTTATCGTTAGAACCGGGAGGAATATCTTCTGATGGAAGTAGCTTCCTTTGGGTTCTCGGGGAGAAATCCATAGACGGCCTAGTCGATAAACATGATTCTCCAGTCTTGTGAGTCGAAGCTCGTCTCCACTGAGTAGCTCAAGCTCACACAGAGGTTATTCTTTAGGTAGACTAGCTCTTGGCTGACCACGGTGATCAATTGGTGAGTGTTGGCAGGGACGACCAAGGCTATAGCGAGACCGGCAAGGGTGTCAGCCTCGATGTTTTGTAGTCGAGGGACGTACTCTATGAAGAACCCCTCGAAGGTGGAGATGTAAAACCCCCTAATTTTAAATATTATATTTATTTAACTAATCATTGAATTTATTTATATATTTCTTACTTAATTAGAAAATATATTTTGTTGATTTAATTACCTAGATAAATACTCATTTAGAATTATTGCACAAAACTATTATTTTATTTTATTTTATTTTTAGGAATCCTTGTTAAAGGGTGATAGATTTTTAGAATTTATTTTTGTGTATAAATATTATTTTTGGATTTTTAACCTCATCTACATATGTAACTATATATAAATAAATATATAGTTAATAATAGTAATAGTAATAATAACAACAACAACAACAACAATAATAATAATAGAAATAGTAATAGTAATAATACTAGTAATAATAGTAGTAATAAAAAATATATAATAATAATAATAATAATAATAGCAATAATAATAATAATAATAGTAAGAATAATAATAGCAATAATAATAATAATAGTACTAATAATAATAATGATAATAATAATAACAATAAGTAATAGTAATATTAATAGTAATAATAATAGAAAACAAAACAAAATAAAATAAAACAAAACAAAAGCCCTAAACCTTAACCCTAACTAACAACCCCCCCAGCAAAATCGCCCCCCCCCTAACAGCAGCTAAAACCCCCGCTCTCCCATCTCTCTCTCTCCCTCTCGGTCAACATATATATATATATATATATATATATATATATATATATATATATATATATATATATATATATATATATATATATATATATATACTATAAACTACCAAACCATAAAAACCCTAACCCTAGCCCCGACCTCCGGCCGACCCCCCGACACCGCCGACCCACCGCAGCCGCCTCGGCGTTGGCGCCGCAGCCGTCAACTACCGCCGCCCGCCCATGCGCCCGAGCCCGCATGTGCACAGCAGCGCTACCCGAGTCCCCATCTTTCAGGGGATGTATCTCCCTCATTTCTCGTCCTTTTCTCGAGTAGTTTATCCGTGTATGTTCACAACCTAACCCTCTAGGATTTTCATTCAAGCGAGACGAGTTTTTGTGTCCCGGATTGGTCGAAAATTGACCAAAACTGTCCAGAATTTCAACACCAAACCCACATGTTCATGCCTAATTTGCCACCAATCTGTTTAATATTTTTGAAACCTATTTGAAGAATTTTTATCTCTATATAACCAAGAATTTAACTGTTCTTTTAATTTTTATTAATTTATTTTAATTGTTAAATTATTCGACATCCAAATTGACCAAAAACTTGATATTTTAAAACTAAGATTTTGTGATACGGAGTACGCCCCGCCAAATGGGACCGCCTCGTCGTTTACCAATTGTATCAAAAGGCGCGTAGGGTTTATCCTGACATATGGACATTCGAGAAAGTTGATTCGGACATGTGTGCACGTCGGAATCAACCCGTATCCGTAAAAAGTTTCCATATCGTGATTTTTGCAAAACACCACCAATTTTGTGTACGCTCGTTAGAATGCGACAAAACTTGCGATATTGGATTCGTGATATCACGCTGGTCCTGTGACCCATGTTTTACACAATTCTGAGATAGTTGACCAAGCCGCCTATTTACGGGCCCCATGGGTTGACTTGAAGGGCGAATTTGTGATCGGCTCACCGGAATCCAAAATTGGACATACCATTGAGTTTGTATCGACGTTTAGAATTTGTTTGACCTATAATTTGTTCTATTTAGAGACCTATACCTCTGTCACGCTTTTTGGTACAAAGTGGCCCACAGGTGGACCCCGCTTTGAACCAAAATTACTGTTTTGCCCCTGTGTTCAAATTGGACGAAAGGGTAGTATTTTCTAGCTATATCACTTATTTTGGGAACATTGGTGATGTTTATTTCAGCATCCGGAGACGTTCATTCTGATGCCATAGTTCTGATCCCTTGTGCTTGACGTTTGGACGCTTACACTTTGCAGCTTTCTTGCCTGGCAAGTTACCTTCCCAAATTGCTTATAGTACTTTGCATGCTTATCATATTTTTATATATTCATTATGTCACGCCCCAGTCCCAAAATGCCGAGGGACTGGAGATGCGTGGCAATGGCCAGCAGCACGCACCGATGGATAACCCAATTTAATGGAATTATCAGGGCGTACTTAAGCTGTAAATAAGGTCTACTACAACAAGTCACACTAATCTCATCCATAAAGATAAAGAAATAAACTGCATAATCAAATGGAAATAAGTAGCAACAATATCACAGCAAGTCAGTCGGAGGAACAATCCGACTATAGTCTGAATAAGCTGGCTCTATAGGCCAGGAACAAAAGATATAAACATGAAATAAATAAATGAGTACTGGGACAGGCACTCAGGAAAAGTCCTTGGCAGTCACCTCGTCTTCAGTGTTCGGTTCAGCTCCAGCAATAGCTTCAGCTCCGGTCCCGTATACCTCGGGATACTGCTCCTCAGCTAAACCTGGGGACATAATCCATTCCAGGTCCTCAGTGGATATAACAAGACACAAAATAAAACAAGCCAAATGAAAAAGTAGTGCAATAAATAAATGAACAGCAGGGTAAACTAAGTAACCATCTATGTGATATGCAAATGAGAGCAACACTAGTACTCAGGCTGAGACTGCTACAAGCTCTGTGTCGGGGAGCCGGTAGCAGTAATAACACGTAAAGGGTCTAGCTCTGCTGGAGAGTCTACAATCTCACAATAATAGTAGATATATATGTAGAATAGCCTGTAGCCTGTGTGTCTCTCCCCACCCAATGTAATCACGCAAGCCATGACCATAACGTCTCATGTCCATGTCAGCGGGATTATAACTAATGCAACAAGTCATACTGTCTATAATAAATATCTCTATCAAGTCCTGTATCCTATACAGAATCACCACGAATATCTCAGGAGGATTCTATCCATGATAGTGTCAAGTGTCCTGGGTTGTAGGGTACTTGATAGGTCAAGTACAAAGTAAGGGGATCGTAAATCCATCTCTAAATGACGAACCCAACACCGCGTACGGTGTCGGCACCCGACTATGATCGGACACTAGGTACGTCATACGTTCCCTAGATTAAGCAGTTTAAATCAGTTTATATGAATTTGCACAAGAAATCCAGCAAAGTATTTTTACAGAAAATATGAAAATAATGACTGCAAGATTGGCAAGGTGCACTTGCCTGATATTTGAATTCCACTTAGGTCCTGGTTTCAGAAATTTCCAGAGATGTCTTCGAAAGCTGAAATAAACAGTACCATCACGCTCAGAAGGTGTCAAACAGCTAGGATCGCCTGTCCTTGGGTCCAATTTGGAGACAAGGGCAAAAACGGCAATTTCGGCCCAAAACGGGGTCCACCGGTGGGCCCGCTTTGCACCGAAAAATGTGTCAGGGTCAATGGTCTCCAAGTTTACCAAACTTAGTGTCAACAGGTCAGGAACGCTGATATGAACCCAACGGAACTTTCAGATTTAAATTCCGATGAGCCGATCACGAAATCGCCCGTCGAGCGGGGCCTGTGGGGCGCACGACACGCGATTTCGTCAACGTTCTCATAATCGGACCAAACTTGACCCACAGGACCAGCGTATTGCTACGAGTCCGATGGCGCAAGTTTCCTCTCGATCTGACGTGTGTGCACGAAGTTAGGATGAATTGCAAAAAAGGCGGATACGGGGCGATGTCCGCGGATACGCGTTGATTCCGGTGTGCACGCACACCCGAATCAGCTTCCGCAAAATCCCACACGTCCGTATCAACAACGCGCACGTATCTGTGAAGACCGCGCGCGACCAAGTCATCCCGTTTGGTGGGGCGCACTCAGTTTCGGAGTGAAACAGGGTCTAGTTTTTTCTGTTTTTGGATCGCGGTGTGCGACCACCACAGGAAGCGATGCCCCGAGCGGTTTGTCCGGGCACCGAGAGGATTATACAGGCTTTGCGTAAAAATTTACGGAATCAAATTCCGAGCTACGAGGAGGAAATTAGGAGTACCTGAACAGGGCCTTGCAAACGGGTTTCCTCGTGTCCTCGTGTCAATTTTGACACTGTGTCCGACACGAAGGGCCGTGTCCGGCTAGGGTTCTGGGCTGTGTCCGCGTGTTCGGAGCTGCGCTGGACGGTTTCGACCGAGCCTCGCCGGGGAAGGGCGGCTCAGGGCGGCGGAGATGGGCCCGGGGGGGGGGGGGAAACGGCGGCGCGTGCTGCTCCGGGCGGAGGGGAGAACAGCCGGCGCGGGAAGAGAGAGGAGGAGGAGGGGGTTCTGGAGAGGGCTGGCCGGCGTCGGCGCTGGAGGAGTTGGGTGGGAGAAGGACGGCGCAGGGGCGGTGGTTCGGCGGAGGCAGCGGCTAGGGGAGGGGATCGGCCTAGGGTTCCGGCGAGGGGTCGGTTTGGGGAAGATGAGGGAGGAGGAGGAGGTCGGGGTATTTATAGGGGTCTGGGGCGAGGGTGAGGCCGAGGCTCCGGGGCAACGTGGGCGAGGGTTTCGGAGGGGGAGGCGGTCGTGGTGGCGCCTTTTCCGGCGGGCGGAGCGTGGGACGCGGGCAGCGAAGTGGGGGAGGAGAAGAAGAAGCGGGTCGGGTCGGGCGCGGATCCGGGTTGGCGGATCCGGGTTTTATAATAATAATAATTATAAAACAGTAATTAATTAATTTAATTATAAAAATAGTTTTTAGGCTTTTAAAAATAGGTCTGAGGCCCAATAAAATCCCAAAAAATTACCCTAAGTCCGGTTTTCTATTTTACATCATAAAATCATATTCTCATTTCATTTTAATGTTAGTTATTGGCATTTAAAAATTACAAACTCATCACAGGACTTATGTAAATTACTGAAAATTGCATATTAATTCCCTAAAAATTGATTTTAAAATATCTGAAAATTTTTGGGTGTTTACAATTTACCCCCCTTAAGAGGATTGCGTCCTCGCAATCGAAGGGTAAACTATAAAGGCAAGATTTACAGAATTAAAGAATGCTTAGGTTCTACCTGATTCTGCAAATAGGTGTGGATAACGCTGCCGCATAACATCTTCTCGCTCCCAGGTCGATTCGCCAGGAGAGTGCTGTTTCCAAGCTACTCGAACCAGCCTGATTGTCTGCCCTCGCAGTGTCTTCTCGCTGGTGTCGAGTATACCCACTGGCTGTTCCTTGTATCTCAGGCTAGGTCCCACCGAAATCTCAGAATGATCAACTATATGACTTGGGTCCGTCACATATCTCCTCAGTTGTGAGACGTGGAATACGTCATGCACTCCCTCTAAGGATGGAGGTAATGCAAGACGATAAGCCACCTCACCAATGCGTTCCAAGATATCAAATGGCCCAATGTACCTTGGGCTTAACTTGCCTCTACTGCCGAATCTGATAGTACCTCTAGTGGGCGAGATCCTCAAAAATACATGCTCTCCTTCCTTGAACTCCAGGGGTCGTCTGTGTGCATCGGCCCAATGCTTCTGTCTATCCTGGGCTGCACGAAGATGGTTCTGAATCTGTTTTACTTTCTCCACTATCTCCGTTACCAGCTCTGGACCTAGTAATTGACGTTCGCCAACGTCGCTCCAGCATATTGGTGATCTGCACTTCCTTCCGTACAACGTCTCGAAAGGTGCCATCTGAATGCTTGCCTGATAGCTGTTGTTGTAGGAGAACTCCACTAAGTGCAGATGATCTTCCCAAGATCCTCCAAAGTCCAGTATACATGATCGTAGCATATCCTCCAGGATCTGAATTGTGTGCTCTGATTGGCCATCTGTCTGAGGATGATAGGCAGTACTGAACTTGAGCCTGGTGCCGAGACTCTCTTGCATGCTTCGCCAGAAGTGAGATATAAATCTTGAGTCTCGATCTGATACAATACTAACCGGCACTCCATGTAATTTTACGATCTGACGCATATATATGTCGGCTAGTACTTCCGTGGATTGTCCGACTCTAAACGGCAAGAAGTGAGCTGACTTAGTGAGCCGATCCACGATGACCCATACTGCATCCTTACCACTAGGGCTTCTTGGAAATCCAGTGACGAAGTCCATGGTAATATGCTACCACTTCCATTCAGGGATGGGAAGCGGCTGCAACATACCTGCAGTCCTTTGGTGCTCGGCCTTCACCTGCTGGCAGACTAAGCATTTTGCCACAAATCGGGCAATCTCCCTTTTCATTCCATACCACCAGTAATATTGTCTTAGGTCCCGGTACATCTTGGTTCCTCCTGGATGAACCGAGTATATGGAGCTATGGGCTACTGTCATCAACTCCTGCCTTAATTCTTCATTTGGAACACATAGGCGATTTCCGCACCTTAATGTTCCGTCTTCGTGGATGCGAAGTCCCGTCTACAAGCCTGCTTCTGTTCTCTCTCTCAGCCTTCGGAATCTGGCATCATTAGGCAAAGCTTCTTTGATTCTCTCCACCAGCGATGATTTCACTTCGAGGTTAGCCAGAAAACCATTTTGTCCAGGTAGAACAACCTCTATCTGCAGATCTTACAAGTCTTATAATAGCTGAGGCTGCTCCGTTAAGAAATAAGTCGAGGGTTTTCTGCTGAGGGCGTCGGCTACAACATTTGCTTTCCCCGGGTGGTACTGTAGATCGATGTCAAAGTCCACCATCAACTCATGCCAACGCCTTTGCCTCATGTTGAGCTCCTTCTGTGTATAAACATACTTCAAGCTCTTATGATCTGTGAATATCTTGACCTTCTCTCCATACAGATAATGTCTACAGATTTTTAATACAAAAATCACTGCAGCTAGCTCCAGGTCGTGTGTGGGGTAGTTCTTCTCGTGGACCTTCAGCTGCCTCGATGCATAAGCGATAACCTTGCCATGTTGCATCAAGACACAACCTAGTCCACTACCGGACGCATCACTATATACAACAAAACCTCCTGACCCTGAGGGAAGAGTCAAGACTGGTGCTGTTGTTAGTCGCCTCTTCAACTCTTTAAAGGCATTCTGGCATTCTTCCGTCCATAGGAACTCCTGATCCTTCCGTGTCAGCTTAGTCATCGGCTCTGCGATCCTTGAAAAATTTTCTACGAACCGCCGGTAATACCCAGCAAGTCCAAGAAAACTTCTCACTTCCGCAACAGAGGTAGGGGTAGGCCAGGTTTCTATAGCAGTGACCTTTTCTGGGTCCACAGACAGTCCTTCACCCGAGATAATATGCCCTAAGAATGGAACCATGTCCATACAGAACTCACATTTGCTGAGTTTGGCATATAGCTTCTCCCTTCTCAAAGTTTCTAGCACAATTCTAAGGTGTTCCTCGTGCTCTTCGTGGTTCTTGGAGTAGACTAGGATATCATCAATGAATACCACCACGAACTTATCCAAATACTGATGGAAGACCCCGTTCATCAAACTCATAAATACGGTGGGTGCGTTGGTAAAACCAAATGGCATAACTAGGAACTCATAATGTCCATACTTAGTTCTGAAGGCCGTCTTTGGGATATCTTCCTTCTTCACCCTAATCTGGTGATAACCGGATCTAAGGTCAATCTTTGAGAATACCTTAGCACTACTCAATTGGTCAAACAAATCATCAATACGTGGTAATGGGTACCGGTTCTTAATAGTTACAGTATTAAGGGCTCTGTAATCAATGCACAGCCGTACAGATCCATCCTTCTTGGGTACAAAAAGTATAGGTGCTCCCCAAGGTAAAATACTGGGCCGGATAAATCCTTTCTCCAGAAGGTCGTCAACTTGTGTTTTCAGCTCCACTAACTCCTTAGGTGCTAGCCGATATACCGATGAAGTGATAGGTTCGGCTCCTGGAGTTAGGTCTATTGTGAATTCTATCTCCCGATCAGGTGGTAAACCTGGAAGGTCGTCGGGAAATACATCCACAAATTCCGTTATGACTCTTGGGTAACTTGAATCTTCTTCTACAGTCAATACCCTAAGAGTTGGCTGGACCCCTTGTTCTACAGCTCCTCGTAGGAATTCAAACTCAGGAAGGCTAGGGGGTCTAAATATCACTTTTCCAAGCCGGCAATCCAGTGTCGCATGGTACTGACTTAACCAGTCCATACCAAGTACAATATCTTAATCAGGCATAGAAAAGATCAGGAATTGGGCTCGCATCTCTCGGCCACAGACTACTACCGAACATGATCTACAAGTATCACTAACCGGGATAATTCTACCTCCCGTTAGAATTCTCTTCATCTTCGAGAGGGGTGCGGTAGCTATTCTATGTGTAGCTATGAAGCTAGCAGCAATAAATGAATGCGAAGCTCCAGAATCAAATAATGCTACAGCAGGAATTGAAGCTACTAATATGGTACCTGCTATCACTTCGCCTGCAGTAGCTTCCTCAGTGACTGCTAGTGCATATGCCTGACCTCGTCCCTGAGCGGGACCCCTTTGCTGACGAGCTTGCTGGAACAATGCTGCCTGAGGTGGTAGAGGTGGCCTGGCTCCTCCAGGCCCTGTCTGTGTTGCTCCCCCAGCTGGAAGAGCTGTAGGTGGAGCTGGTCGATTCGGAACTCCCTCTCGACGTTCCGAGCAGTCCTTTGAGAAGTGTTGTCCAGATCCGCAAACCAGGCAGAGTCCCAGCTTGCGTCGACATTCCTTTTCAATATGTCCTACCTTGCTGCAGTAATGGCAAGTAGGCAGGTTCTTAGTTGCTGCTCTTGGAGGCGGGCTCTTCTGGGGCCGTTTAGCAGATTCCCTTGCTGATGACTTGGACGGTGCGGAGGAAAAGGGACGTTTCAGGCTTGATTTCCTCCGAGTAACGCGCTCCAGCCGACGTGCTGCAGCTAGGACGTCGGTGTAAGAGGTGGGCACGACCGATCCGATTAACTTCTGAAGCTCGAACCTGAGCCCATCAAAGAACTTTTTTGCCTTCTCCTCTTCGGTAGGAATTAGCGAAGGGGCGAAGCGGCTCAGGCGAATGAATTCGGCGTTATATTCCTCCACCGTCATGTTGCCCTGGATCAGGCGGTTGAATCTGTCTCGGAGTTCTGACCGAGCCACAGCAGGGATGTACATTTTCTGAAAGAGTCTGGAGAACTCCTCCCAGGTAACCTGATCATGTCCGAGCCTTCTTTCTTCGGACAACCACCAATGATGCGCGTTGTCCGTTAGTTGCATCTTGACGGCAGTCATCCATTTGTCCCTTGGTAGTTCGGCGGCCTCCAACTGATGCTGTGTGTTCGTAAGCCATTCATGCACTTCAGTTGGTCCTTCCTTGCCCGAGAAGGTACGGGGCTTGAGTTGGCGGAAATATGTAATAGATCCCATCGCTGGCCGCCTATTTGGTGGATTTGCATGCTCCAATGCTGCGACTAGGCTGTTCCTTAGGTTCTCGGCCTCTCGGTGTTAGATCTCCTGTTGAATCTGTTGTTGTGCCTGCATCATGGCGTAGAACATCTGGAACATTTGCTGGCCGTCCATTGCCTGTCCTGGGGGAAAGACAGGCATCGCAGGAGGGAACTGGGGAGGAGGCGGGATGTCATCACGTCTGAACCTGGAACTTGGCTGGCCAGTTTGATTGCTCTGAGAGGATTGTCCTCTGGTATCTGGCATCGTTCCAGCTTCGCAAGTAAACCCTGCTTCAGTCGGTGTACCCAAGGGGGTCTCGTCATCACTTCTGGGATCCATAACTCTGCACCAAAAGGAAACAATGAGAACGTACAGAGGAATCAAAACAGGATACAATTCAAGCAATTAAATTAAATTCGACATAGAGTTCAAAAATGATTCAATCAATGGATGAGATCCTATAACCTATCTTAGTGCAGGCCTGTCCGGTCCCTAAGTTGAAACCGAACTATTTAGATCTGACCTGCATGGGCCACCACAAAAACCATGTCACGCCCCAGTCCCAAAATGTCGAGGGACTGGAGATGCGTGGCAATGGCCAGCAGCACGCACCGATGGATAACCCAATTTAATGGAATCATCAGGGCGTACTTAAGCTGTAAATAAGGTCTACTCCAATAAGTCACACTAATCTCATCCATAAAGATAAAGAAATAAACTGCATAATCAAATGGAAATAAGTAGCAACAATATCACAGCAAATCAGTCGGAGGAACAATCCGACTATAGTCTGAATAAGCTGGCTCTATAGGCCAGGAACAAAAGATATAAACATGAAATAAATAAATGAGTACTGGGACAGGCACTCAGGAGAAGTCCTCGGCAGTCACCTCGTCTTCAGTGTTCGGTTCAGCTCCAGCAATAGCTTCAGCTCCGGTCCCGTATACCTCGGGATACTGCTCCTCAGCTAAACCTGGGGACATAATCCATTTCAGGTCCTCAGTGGACATAGCAAGGCACAAAATAAAACAATCCAAATGAATAAGCAGTACAATAAATAAATGATAGTGTCAAGTGTCCTGGGTTGTAGGGTACTTGATAGGTCAAGTACAAAGTAAGGGGATCGTAAATCCATCTCTAAATGACGAACCCAACACCGCGTACGGTGTCGGCACCCGACTATGATCGGACACTAGGTACGTCATACGTTCCCTAGGTTAAGAAGTTTAAATCAGTTTATATGAATTTGCACAAAAAATCCAGCAGAGTATTTTTACAAAAAATATGAAAATAATGACTGCAAGATTGGCAAGGTGCACTTGCCTGATATTTGAATTCCACTTAGGTCCTGGTTTCGGAAATTTCCAGAGATGTCTCCGAAAGCTAAAATAAACAGTACCATCACGCTCATAAGGTATCAAACAGCTAGGATCGCCTATCCTTGGGTCCAATTTGGAGACAAGGGCAAAAACGGCAATTTCGGCCCAAAACGGGGTCCACCGGTGGACCCACTTTGCACCAAAAAACGTGTCAGGGTCAACGGTCTCCAAATTCACCAAAATTAGTGTCAACAGGTCAGGAACGCTGATACGAACCCAACGGAACTTTCAGATTTGAATTCCGATAAGCCGATCATGAAATCGCCCGTCGAGCGGGGCCTGTGGGGCCCACGACACGCGATTTCGTCAACGTTCTCATAATCGGACCAAACTTGACCCACAGGACCAGCGTATCGCTACGAGTCCGATGGTGCAAGTTTCATCTCGATCTGACGTATGTGCACGAAGTTAGGGTAAATTGCAGAAAAGGCGGATACGGGGCGATGTTCGCGGATACGCGTTGATTCCGGTGTGCACGCACACCCGAATCAGCTTCCGTGAAATCCCACACGTCCGTATCAACGACGCGCACGTATCTGTGAAGACCGCGTGCGACCAAGTCATCCCGTTTGGCGGGGCGCACTCAGTTTCGGGGTGAAACAGGGTCTGGTTTTTCCTGTTTTTGGATCGCGGTGTGCGATCACCACAGGACGCGATGCCCCGAGCGGTTTGTCCGGACACCGAGAGGGTTATACAGGCTTCGCGTAGAAATTTACGGAATCGAATTCTGAGCTACGAGGAGAAAATTAGGAGTACCTGAACAGGGCCTTGCAAACGGGTTTCCTCGTGTCCTCGTGTCAATTTTGACACTGTGTCCGACACGAAGGGCCGTGTCCGGCTAGGGTTCTGGGCTGTGTCCGCGTGTCCGGAGCTGCACTGGACGGTTTCAACCAAGCCTCGCCGGGGAAGGGCGGCTCAGGGCGGCGGAGATGGGCCCGGAGGGGGAAACGGCGGCGCGTGCTGCTCCGGGCGGAGGGGAGAACAGCCGGCGTGGGGAGAGAGAGGAGGAGGAGGGGGTTCTGGAGAGGGCTGGCCGGCGTCGGCACTAGAGGAGCTGGGTTAGAGGAGGACGGCGCAGGGGCGGTGGTTCGGCGGAGGCAGCGGCTAGGGGAGGGGATCGGCCTAGGGTTCCGACGAGGGGTCGGTTTGGGGAAGATGAGGGAGGAGGAGGAGTTCGGGGTATTTTTAGGGGTCTGGGGCGAGGGTGAGGCCGAGGCTCCGGGGCGACGTGGGCGAGGGTTTCGGAGGGGGAGGCGGTCGTGGCGGCGCCTTTTCCGGCGGGCGGAGCGTGGGACGCGGGCAGCGAAGTGGGGGAGGAGAAGAAGAAGCGGGTCGGGTCGGGCGCGGATCCGGGTTGGCGGACCCGCCCGACCCGCTAGGATGGCTAGGCGGGCTGGGTCACTGGGCTCGGCCCACTGGGCCGGGCCGGGCCCAACGAAATAAAAATAATAATAATAAAAATAATAATAATAAAAATTATAAAACAGTAATTAATTAATTTAATTATAAAAATAGTTTTTAGGCTTTTAAAAATAGGTCTGAGGCCCAATAAAATCCCAGAAAATTACCCTAAGTCCGATTTTCTATTTTACATCATAAAATCATATTTTCATTTCATTTTAATGTTAGTTATTGGCATTTAAAAATTACAAACTCATCACAGGACTTATGTAAATTACTGAAAATTGCATATTAATTCCCTAAAAATTAATTTTAAAATATCTAAAAAAATTTGGGTGTTTACAATCTACCCCCCTTAAGAGGATTGCGTCCTCGCAATCAAAGGGTAAACTATAAAGGCAAGATTTACAGAATTAAAGAATGCTTAGGTTCTACTGAAAATTTCATATTAATTCCCTAAAAATTGATTTTAAAATATCTAAAAAATTTTGGGTGTTTACACATTATATATGTTTTTTTTCAGTCATAGTTATATACTATATATATGTTGACACATAGTATCATAGGAGGGGAGGGCAATCAGTAGGCGTATGGGCTACCCACGCTGGTAAACCATAGTAACTAGCACGTACTACAGGAGTTATATCGTAATGGTCACTACCCTCGTGGTATGTCGGCTTCTGGTGTCACGATGGTCGCTACCCTCGCGTTATGACGGCTTATGATGTTCATGGACATGTGTGTGAGTTGTGAGATAGATAGAGTATCCTACAACTACCCATACGTCGAAATGGTTGTCCTCACTATGCATTTTCATATAGATTGTCTAGTACAACGTACTTATATATTTTTTGTCTATTATGCATATTTTATTGTATTGTAACAACCTATTTTTTAAAATGAATTTATGAATTTTCTGTGATTTTTAATTAATTATTATAAATATCCTTCAGGAATTAATATTTTTATGTATTAAATTAAGTATTATAATATTGCAAAAATTATATTTTTGTGTGTATAATTAATTATTGGTTGTTGTGAAATTTTTTTAAAATTTATTGGGCTCAAAAACTAATTTTTAATAGCTAAAAACCCCTATCTTAATTAAACCAACCTAAACCGGGTTAAACCGGATTAAACCGACCTAAACTGAACCGGACCGGACCCAAACAAACCCAATGACCCAAATCCTAAACCTAACGGGTCAGTTCTAGACCCGACCCGCCTACCCGCTAACCCCAACCACAGACCCACGATTCCCCCCCCCCCACCCGCCTACTCGGGCGGCCCACGACCCCCGCCTCCGCCGCTCGACCCCGTCCAAGACCCACGACCCCTACTCCGGCCTCCCCGCTCCACCGCCTCTCCCCTTCCCTCTCCTATTTAAACCCCCCAAGACCCTACACCGCATCCACCACCGCCATCACTACTCCACCTCCACCGCCACTTCACCCGACGCCTCCTCCATCGCTACCCCGAGCTCCGACAACGATTACTCCACTATGACCCTCGCCGCCCCGAGCTCCTCTAGCTCCGCGGTCAGTAGCCACCTGCCCGACGGCCACAGCAGCTACCAACGACAAGAGAAGCCGCTGCAGCACAAAGTAACCGTCGTGCCGTACCGTCTCCTAACGACAACATATGTCATCAAGGTACCTGCCTTCCCGCACATGTAACACCCTGCTTATTGATCCCTATTTCGTTCTGTCGAAACCTACGCGTAGACTGCGTGACCCTCTCAAAACCCGTACAATTCGTTCAGGGTATCGCGTCCTGTATCGGATGCAAATTGTGACGCAAAAACAAGAAACTCCCCCATTTCTGAAAATTCAGAAATTTGTCCCGAACTCGCAAGTTCACGGCAGTTTTGCGTGCAACCTGTTAACTAATTCTGAAATTCACTTGAACAGAAATTTAGACCGTATAACCAAGTTTTAAAATCCTGTATTAGATTATTTTATGGTGCTGCATGTTGTGTTTTATTCGCAGGTGATATCGACCAAAAACTTGGTCTTTAAAATCCTAATTTTCCCGGAACTGGGTGCGCCCCGATAAACGAAGCAACTTGGTCGTGTGCGAACTTCACCAAAAGGTGCACACCGTTACTACGGATGTGTAGGATTTTACAAAAGTTGATTTGGATGTGCGTGCACACCGGAATCAACGTGTATGCGTCGACAACGCCCTATATCGACCTTATTCTGAAACTCATTATAACTTCGTGTGTGCTCGTTGTTTCGAAACAAAACTTACGCCATCAAAATCGTAGCAATACACTAGTCCTGTCACCCAAGTTTGGTTCGATTCTGAGAATGTTGACAAAATCCCGTATCATGGGCCCTACGGCTCCAATTGATGGGCGATTTTGTGATCGGCTCATCGGAATCCAGTTCTGGATATTCCGTTTGGTTCGTATTATTGTTCTAGACTTTTAGACATTAAGTTTGATGAATTTAGAGAACTTTGTCTCTGGCACGCTTTTCGGTGCGAAGTGGGCCATATGTGGACCCCGCTTTGACCAGAAACTGTCAATTTTGCCCCTGTGTCCAAATTGGACTTATGTGTAGTCAATCCTAGCTATTTCATATCTTCTGGGATTGATGGTAATATTAGTTTCAGCAACTGGAGGAGTACTTAAAGATCCCACGAATACCGGAGCAATTGTTGGAATCCAAGCACCAGGCAAGTGTACCTTGCCATACTTGCAGCATTTGTATTATATTATTCTCTTGAATTATTCATATGATGTATCTATTCAACCTAGGACCGTGTGACATTGGTTAGCGTCCGAATAATATTCGGAAGTCAACGTCGTATGCGGAGTTGTGTAACGTCACTAGAGATTGACATCGCGACCCCATATATCTCGTGCTTGTATTATCAAGTACGTCATACCATAGGACACTTGACACTGTTCATTAGATAGAATCTTCCTGAGATATTCATGGTGATTCTGTATAGGCTACAGGATTCGGACATAGATATTACATATGCTTAGCTATCATTATTACTCACTGCATCAGTTACAAGTCATGATCTTGCGTGACATGGACATGAGACATCGTGGACATGAGATGTGTGATTACATTGGGTGGGGAGAGACACACAGGCTACAGGTTGATTATATTATTAAGGTGCCATAGCCACGCCGAGCTAGGCTCCTACATAATATCACTGCTACCGGCTCCCCGATACAGAGCTTGTAGTAGTCTCAGCCTGAGTTCTAGTGATGCTCTTATTTTGCATATCACTTAGCTGGTTACATAGTTTACCCTATTGATTCATTTATTATTATAATGCATTTATTTGGCTTGAGTTATTCTTGTACCTTGCTATGTCTCCTGAGGACCTGGAATCCGGATTATGTCCCCAGGTTTAGCAGAGAAGATCTACCCCGAGGTGTACGGGACAGGATTAGATATTTGAGCAGTACCAGAACCAGAGGACGAGGTGATCGCCGATGATTTCTTCTGAGTATCTGCTTTATCTATACTCAGTTATTTATGTTGTTTCCTGTTTATTAAATTAATGTATCAAACTCATTATCGGGTTGTTCCCCGAGATATGTTTCACTGAGACTTGATGTTGCTTTATATTTCATATTGATTGTATTTATTTCTGTGGATGAGATCAGTATCATAGACCTTTATAGTTGTTTTACAGCTTAAGTGTCACGCCCCAGTCCCAAAATATGTAGGACTAGGAACACGTAAGCATGCCAGTCGTATGTATATGGCAACTCCAATATGTGGATGCCATAATACATATGTACGCTGTAATATGAATATAAACTCACATGTGGTATAAATATTATCACAAGTCACCGATATACTAAATCTCATCCACACAATAAGTCATAAAAAGGAAATAAATAAACTAGAATAATGAGTCTGAATAATCCAAAATAATAGTCAGGTGGAGACAAATCCACTACCAATGACTATATTAATACTAGAATGAGGGAGAAGGGTAAATCTCCAATATATATAAGATGATGATATAAAGGTATCAGTGAAGCGATCCGTCGCTAGAGATAATCAAGATGCTCCGAAGGTAAGACCTCCTCGGAAGAGATAAGTGGTAAGTCCTGATCCGTGCTCCTGCGAAAAGTCATGAACATCTACACCTGGAAAGGTACCAGGTCCTCAGAGGGACGTAACAAGATACATAGAAGCAAGACAATTTGAATACAGTAAACATGCATAATGTTTGAAAATATATAAGTACGTTGTACAAGGCAATCTATATGAATGCAAATGAGGACAACTTTTCGACGTATTGGCAAGGGTAGGCTACTCGATCTAAGCCTCACAACTCACGCACCCATCAGTGGACATAATCAGTCGACATACCGCGGGGGTAGCGACCATCGGACATGACTACCATAGTGTGTGCTAGTTACTACGGTTCACCAGAGTGGTTAAAGCCCATACGCCTACTGATTGTCCTCTATGATGCTAAGTGTCAAGTGTGTGTCAACATATCTAATATATAGTATTAACTGAAAGAAAATATACATGCAATGAATATACAGAAATATAATAAATATATAGAAATATACTAAGTATGCAAAATACTGTAAGCAATTTGGCAAGGTACCTTGCCTGGTAAGAAAGCTGCAAAGTGTAACGTCCAGAAGTCAAGCACACAGGATCAGAAGCTACGGCCTCAGAATAGACATCCCCAGATACTGAAATAAATATCACCAATGTTCCTAGAATAAGCAAAATAGCTAAAAAATACTACTCTTTCGTCCAATTTGGACACATGGGCAAAACGGTAATTTTGGGTCAAAGTGGGCTTCATATGTGGGCCACCTTGTACCGAAAAGCGTGCCAGGGGTAAAGATCTCTAAATGGGACAAATTATAGGTCAAACCAATTATAAACGTCAATACAAACTCAACGGTATATCCAAATATGAATTACGGTGAGCCGGACACAATTTTACCCAAAAAGTCAACCTTGGGCCCGCCAATTGGCGACCTGGTCAACAGTCTCATAATTGCATGAAAATTGGGTCACAGGACCAGCGCGATACCATGAGTCCAGTGGCGCAAGTTTCGTTGCATTCTGAAGAGCGTACACTAAATGCGCAGGGCTTTTACAAAAGTTGCGACACGGGAGATTTTCTGCGGATACGGGCTGATTCTGACGCGCACACGCGTCCAAATCAGTTTTCGTAAAAATTCACACGTACGGGTATACTGTGCGCATCTTTGGTACACTTGGTACACGATGGGACGGTCCCGTTTGGCGGGGCGCGCTCCGTATCGCAATTTCTAGAATTTGCCAAAATATATATTTTGGGGTTTTTTTATCTGATTTAATTCTACAAAAAACAACTAATAAATTAATGTATTTGACAAAAAAAAAACTAGGTCAAGTGGTCTTCGCATACCAAAAAGAAAACCCCAATTCGGATCTCTGTGGTGGGAGATACGAATCCGTGAACATAGGTAGTTACCGTAGTTTTCTGCAATACCCAAAAGTTATCGTTTTCTGTCAACTTTGTCGCTGTTTTCGCCTAGGTTTACGTGCTGTTCGAGGTCAACTAGCATACAAATATTGAAGGGGGTTAAGTGGTGAATGTATCGGTGAAGACGGGGTCGAGTTTGGTCGAGCGAGGAGACGGAAAACAGCCCGTGAACACAGGTGCATCGCTGGTCAAAACTGCAGTCGTGGGGTTGTGTGTGGGGTCGATGTCGGCCGTGCGGCAGTCCAGGCGGCTGAAGGCGGCGGTTTTGGGATGGAGGTACGGTCGAGGTTGGCGGCGCTCTGGTCGAGGGTGGAGGGATGAATTAGGGTTAGGTTTTTATAACGAAGAGATGTATATATAAGTATAAGGAAGGGGGGTTGTATACGCGCGGGGGTGAAAGGGAGCGGCTGCTGCTGCTCTCTTAATTTCGGTTTGGGATAGTTTAGGATATTGGGTAGGGATTATAATGGGTTTTGGGTTAGGGATCCATTAGGAATTTATTTATTTGTTTTTTTTCTTTCTTTATTCTTTTTCTTTTATTCCTTTTCTATTTTTTTTCTAATTTCTTTTCTTTTCTAATTTCTTTTTAATAACTCATTGCATATATATATATATATATGTGTGTGCGTGTGTGTGTGTGTGTGTGTGTGTGTAGAAAATTCTAGAAATTGGTATTAGTTCGTACAATTAATCTATCAACTGTCCATAGGGTCTCCTACATGGAATTAATTAGGAAAAATTTATAATGGCTCCATAAATTCCCTAAATGCACAAACACCTAAAATAAAAATTAAATAAATTATATTTTCTCTAATTGGCTCATAATTACTATAATTTAATTAATAATTAATTAAAAAGGTAAATACGATTTTTAGAATTAGGGATTTTATATTAAGTACACCATGATGGGTCCATTAAATTGGGTTTGCCCATTGGAGTGTGCTGTTAGCCATTGCCACGTTTCTAGTGCCTTGGTATTTTGGGACTTGGGTATGACATGTATTCAATTGACATGCTTCTATGTATCTTATTGCGTCCCTCTGAGGACCTGGTCCCTTTCCAGGTAAAGACGATCATGACTATTCGTAGAAGCACGGATCAGGACTTGCTACTTATCTCTCTTTCGAGGAGGTATTCTTTACGAGTCTCATTATTCATTAGATGTATTGATGTAGTTTCTCTTATATTCAAGTTGGTAGTAGATTTGTCTCCACCCAACTACTTGTTCTTATCAAGCATCTTATACTTGATTCAGTTACATAGTTTATTGGTTATTTGATTCTATGGATGAGATCTAGTTATGCCCTGTGACTTATAATAATATATATACCATATGTGAGTTAATATTCATAATACAGCGTATGTGTGTGTTATGGTATCCATATATTGGAGTTGCCATATATATACGGCTGGCATGCTTACGTATTCCTAGTCCTACATATTTTGGGACTGGAGCATGACATATTTTTGTGGTGGCCCATGCAGGTCGAGAGCATATTGTCTCGGTTATGTTACTGTACCGAGCAAGCATGTGCATAGGATTAGAATATAGGATCTTATCCACTTATTTAATCACCTCCCTTGATTCCATTTCGCATTCTTATTTGATTGCTTGCATTGCATCTTGCTTGATCCTTTTACGTCAATCTTATCTTTTCTTTCGTTCTTGATAAGGGTTAGAAAGATGACTTGTACTAGGTATATCCACTCTAATGTTCAATAACACTATTAGTTAAATTATTGTAAGCGGGGTAGTATGCCTCATAACCTAGTATCACATAGCCCTTTTGACCCATTAATGAAGTATAATTGAATGACACCAACTATAGGCTTGCATAAGAAGTTAGTGTTTATCTATATTGTAGAACTTAGAGGCCCATACCCCCATTTGGTCGACTATAGACTTAGACAAGAAGTTAGTATGGCAACTGTAGAGGCACAACAACGGTCTTCTTGGTGAACTTAAATTATTTTGTACCTTCCTTCATCATAATCTATCGTACTTATATTTTTCTGGACTACCTCCGCTTATGCTGCTATCCGAGTTCGGAACGAACTAGGTACCCCAAGCCGAGTTTGGTACAAACTCATTCTGGGTGCTCCAGAAGCTCCAGAGAGCTACTGTTTCGTTTACCCGTAAATCATCGACTCGGGCCGAATTTGCTTCTAGTTCGGACGGCGGGCTGAACAAATTTTTTAAGTATTTTATATATCGTTGGATCATATCCTATGGTACAGGTTGGTTGTGGGATTAGGGAGTTTTAGTTAGGTTTTTTCTAACCCTTACATATGTAACAAAGAGAGAAAAAGGAGGTAAGAGTACCATTACAACTTTGAGAAGGAGAAAGAAGGATTGGAGGCTATTTCGGAGGAGGAGATCAGTTTTGGATAATTTTTCCTTATCTTCTATCTTTGTGGTGTAATCTATTTTCTATTCCTAAGTATTGTGGTGATCCGTGTTGGATCGGGAAGAGCTTGTAGAGGATGTATTATCTTTCTTCTATTAGTGGAGGTTCTTCAGGGTTGGACTCCGATCATCCCATAGTTTTTTCTATCAAGATTTTCACATAAAAATCTCTGTCTGCGATTTGTATTTGACATTTTTGGATTTTTTTTATTTTGCTCGGTTCTCTCGCAGGTACTCTTTGTTTTGGGGAAAGATTTTTGCGCTTTCGTTCCTAACAAAGTGGTATCAGAGTCAAGTTTTGGAATTTCAGAAGGGTGTCAGGAGTTGATAGGCAAACCAGGGAGGAGAGATGGACACGAAGCCGATGAGCATGGTGAACCTGAATGGTACCAACTATCATGATTGATGGAGCAAGATGAAAGACTTATTATTTGTCAAGAAGCTATATCTACCTGTATTTGCTTTCGAGCGACCAGTTGATAAATCTGAGGACTGAAATTTTAAGCACATACAGGTGTGCAGGTATATCAAGTAGTTTGTTGACAAGAACGTGTACAACCATGTTTCCAACATTGAGTACGCGAAGACGTTGTGGGATAAGATAGAATCTTTATATGCTAAGAAGGTCGGGGTGAATAAATTATTCCTGATCCGGATGATGATGGGTCTGCGGTACAAGGATGGGACGTCCATTACGGATCACTTGCGTGAGTTTCAGGATGTGGTCGACTGACTATCTTCGATGGGAGTCAAGTTCGACGATAAGGTTCAGGGACTATGAATGTTGTGTACATTGCCAGACTCATGGGAGACCGTATGAGTATCTATGATCGCTTCTTCTCCGGAAGATGTGGTCAGTCTGGAGTTTGCCAAGAGCAGGCTTCTGAATAAAGAAATGTGGAGACGTTCTCAGGGAACTTCATCCATATCCCACTCAGAGGCGATTGTTTCAGAGAGCCGCGGAAGGGGTAAAAGCAGGGGTCCAGGGGTGACATAGACAAAAGCAAGGAAAAGTCCAAGGGTCGGTACGAGGACTCGGAGTATTATCATTGTGGCAAGAAGGGCCATATCAAGCGAAACTATTTTGCTTGGAAGAGAGAAGAAGGGCGACAAAGGAAAGCAAAGTGAGAACACTACAGCGGCGACCTCGACACATGGAGGCGATGCGATCATTGTAGGTGATGAGGTTGTCATGAACCTCGCCTGCGATGACAACTCTTGGCTGGTGGACTTAGGTGCTTCAGCACACGTATCTCACAACAGGGTACTATTTGCCACTTATACGACATGCAACTGTGGAGTATTGAAGATGGGCAACAGAGATGTGTCGAAGGAGATTGCCAATGGAGATGTGCATTTGAGGACGAAGATGGGTGCAGTTCTTATTCTTAAAGATGTCCGTCATGTCCCTGATATCCGTTTTAACTGGTATCGGTTGGAAGGCTGGATGACAAAGGATTCTTTAGTCTCTTCGGGAACGATCAGTGGAAGCTTTTTAAAGATTCGATGATGATTGCCAGGGGAAGCAAGAAGTCTGGTCTCTACTATATGGAGGGGAGTGCACAAGGAGCACAACAGGTGAACGTAGTTTCTGACGCGACCTCCAAGCTATGGCACAGGCGGCTTAACCATATCAAATAGATGTGGAAGAGATACTTGGTGAACATGAAGGTTATTCCAGGGCTCAATTCTATAAAGTTGGAGAAGTGCACGCACTATTTAGTTGGGAAGCAAAATATGGTACCTTTCCAAAGTTACCCAAGTTCGAGAAAGTCGACGTTGCTTGAGTTGATTCACTCGGATGTCTGCGACTCTATGAAGGTAAAATCTATTGGTGGTGCTTCTTACTTTATAAATTTTGTTGATGATTATCCCCGGAAGGTTTAGTACTATACCTTAAAGACCATGGATCAGTTGCTGGCCACTTTCAAAGAGTTTTAGGCCTCTGTTGCAAAGGAGACGGGCAAGAAGCTGCTATATATTTGATCCGACAATGGCGGCAAGCACATTGGTCCCTTTGATGCTTATTGTAAAGAGTAATGGATACGACACCAGAAGACTACGCCCAAGATATCTCTACTCAATGGTGTAGCGGAGCACATGAATGTGACATTGATGGAGAGGGTACGGTATTTACTGTTAGAAGCAAACTTGACATGCAACTATTGGGGTAAGGTTCTTTACACTACTGCTTATTGTAGAAGCATGAAAAATACGATGAAGAGTTATACGCAGCATTTTGATGCTGGAAAGCATAAAATATGACTTCGGAGCCATCGGCGTACAATAGAGCTTTTTTGCTAAGTACAGCGTAAAACATAAGCTCATGGACTATCCGCATAGTGCAGTATGTCCAGGCTGCTTCAGCGTAAAAGTGATGTTACATCACCTTTAAGGCATAAAACTCATCCACTTTTAATGCAGCATAAAAGTGTACGAGGGACGCTTCGTATTCCTCGAACGAACCGATCAAATTATGCAGTGAACCTGACGTCTGACTCCTGACAAAGAGTACTGCACGACTATGCAGACGACGGTTGTAATGATGGCGCAGCATAGCGACCCAGGCCATCGTTTAGTGACATTTCCTCGGTGTAAACTGCTTTTACGCACACAAGGGAATACGCTGCCTAGTTTTACACAGGCAGATGTGAGCTTGTTATGCTCCGCAGAAGACAAACAGACTGCCACGTCAAAAGCTGCTCTTCGTATAGAGCTCGAGGCACGTCTTTGCATTTAATGCGCAGGATGGTGGCAGATCTTCAAGGCACGCCTCTGTATTTAATGCGCAGAATGGTGACAGATCTTCGAGGCACGCCTCTGCATTTAATACACAGAATGGTGATAGGTCTTCGAGGCACGACTCTGTATTTAATGCGCATGATGGGGGCAGATCTCTGCATTTAATATAAAAGATTTGATTATATCTCCAAAAGCCATAATTTCGGCTAAAACGTCCACATCATCGCTTTTGCACATTACGCTATCAGGCTATTTACAACTATGGGAGCACGCTGTACGCTATCTTCTTGGAATACGCCACCAGGCTATTCTCAGCTTTGAGGAGCATGTTGTACGCTATCTCCTTGAAATACGTTGACTCGGGCTACATTTGCATTAGTGTGTATTAAGGCTATTTGGTCCAGAATTCGCTCAAAGCCTCAGTCAAGGAAGAAGGATCAGCTATTTTCTACGCTAGCTACCTGTCTATGCAGCATCAGGCTTCTACGCCTGCTAGGCTTCTATGCCTACTCGGCTTCTATGCCTGCTCGACTTCTACGCCTACTCGGCTTCTATGCCAGTTTGATGACTATTTAACTTCTACGCCATGGTGACAGTTATTGGCTTCTACGCCAACCTTTTCTACGCGAGGGATAACTACCTACGTGGCTTTTATGCCGTGATCTTCACAGCCGTTATACGCATTATCTCTTAATGGGACACGCGTCACACGCTCATTCAAAAGATTATTTATACGTGGGTAACAGTTATTGTAACCGTCGCGTAAAATGGTGCCATACCCTCCACTACCCGGCTTCTACGCCGACTGATGGTCACTGTCACTAAAACCCTATAAATAGAGACCTCTATTGACAGAGGTCCAAGGGTAAAAAGGTCAAAAAAAGGTCAAAAAAGGGGAGAAGAAATTAAGATCGAGAATTGAAAAGTCTTTGAGAGAGAAGAATCCAGAGCTCTGGCAAAGAGTAGTGATCGACGACTTTGGCATCGAGCACCCACTCTCCTTTGCAACCTTCGAAGCTTCTTTTTTTCTTCTACGACACTTCTTCATCATCGTGTGGTCCAAGGAACAAAGTGAGCGACTGCAGATCAGACTCCTATAGCAATATTTACCCAAATTAAAATTGTACTTGACATCCTCGTATAGGATTAATTGTACTTCTTATTTATAAACCAAAGAGCGGGTTTCGTATAAACCTTGTTTTATTTCTTTCGTTTATTATCAAACACAAGATAGTGACTCTGCTGGGGACGTCTTTCTCTTCTGACGAAAAAGCTATTGCTCAACACGATGCAGTATCCGTGGGATCCGTGAAGAAGACCCTGGTCATCCAGTTCGACCAGTCTGCCTACGAAGATATGCTTCGAGCAGGGGGTAGCTCTCACACTCTCTCTGTCCAAGACAACAGAAAGCTGCGTAAGGTCTGCATGCCCAAGACATCCCCTACCATTCCTGCCGACTCTCCGATCTTTCCGACCAACCAGGTTGTAGCTGCACAACCTTCGCCCTCCGCGCATAAAACTCTGTCTTCCGTCCGTGACGTGGCAGACAAAACTTCGGACAATGCCTCAACGCTAGTCCAGAAGTCTACTTCGTGCTCCATGCGTAAAACTCTGTCTCTTGTCCGTGACATGGCAGACAAAACTTCGGACAATGCCTCAGTGCTGGTCCAGAAGTCTACTTCGCGCTCTGCGCGTAAAACTCAGTCTCCCGTCGATGACGTGGCAGACAGGATTTCTGACAATGCCTTAGCGCCAAATCAGAAATTCCAAACGTGCTCCACGCGTAAAGATGCATCTGCCCTCCGCAGAAAAGCAGACGATCCCTGCAGTCTACGCAAGGGAAAACAAGTGGCAGACTACTCAACTTCTCGGCCTTTACGCCACCAAGGGAAGAATCTGCCCGCCCTACGCATCACGCGAGAAGCTGATGGCCGACTGAGGACCTCCTCAGCTTTACGCCAGCCTGAGCAGAGCTCCAAATTACGCCAGGTGAGGCCCCTCAGCATAAAGAAGGCCCAGTTCATGGAAAGACGCACTCCTCAGGGATCATCCGCTACCCAGATGGCCAGCCTGTTGTATACGGGTGGCACAGGGAGAACTATGGTTCCCAACATCTTCATGCCCACTGATGTGAACAGAAGGAACAAGCCTTCTTCTTCTTTCATTAATACTCCTGACTTATGTGAATTTTTGATCCAGAAACGCAAAGACATGAGTCATAAATAGGGTTCATTTCCCCTAACTGTCAAACGCGAGAAGATCATGTGGGAAGATGCATCAACATCTAATGTCGTCATGACACATGGGCCACATGAAGATTCTGTCTTTATTGTTCCTCCAACTCGCGACGACCAGCATCCAATAGTCTTCAGTCGCATACGGAGCAGACCGATTGTACAAGAAGAACTTCGCGAGTCTGAAGATGGCAAAATATAAATCCACAGATATAGCCCACAAGCTTTAAAGATTATACAAAGCATGGGTTATGATTTAAAGTCAAAACAAGGCCTCAACTACGGGAAAGGCAGACGAACACCGTTGCATGGTAATCCTCACCATCAACAAGCTCGTTTTGGGTTAGGGTATACTGCATCTCTTGCAAATTCTAAACCTTCAGAGTCTAATCCTGTACAACCAGAGGCAGGTCCTTCTAAATCAACTTCTGTGGACAAATCCCACAACATGTCTGGGGGTAGCCTACCTCGACGAAACAGGGCAGCATCCAAAGCTGGGGGTAGAATTCCCTCAGAATTCGAAGATGATGCGACGATGACGATCTTCCCGGAAGACCGTAAAACTCAGGCATCGGGAGCCCGAAGACCAAAAGGGACTTTTGTCATGCCCCAGTCCCAAAAATGCGTAGGACTAGGACACGTAAGCATGCCAGCCGCATGGATATGGCAACTCCAATATATGGAAACCAAATCCATACGTACGCTGTAATATGAATATCAAATCCACAAGTGGTATAATATAAGTCATAAGTCATAGGGTATAATCTAAATCTCATCCATGAAAATCAATATAAATATATAACCAGTATCTATGGAACTAGATCTCAATAAGAAGTATCTAAGGATGATAGTTGGATGGAAACAAATCCACTACCAACTCGAATATAAGATCAACTACAATATGAGTACAACACAATAAATACTATATAAGAATATCAGCTATAAATTACGGCTCGTAGAGAAGACATCCACGAAGCATATACAACCATCCAAATCTGCGCTCCTGTAAATACTCAAGAACAGATACACCTTGCAGCGGACCAGGTCCTCAGAGGGACATACCAAGATACTTAAACACATGCCAATAAAGTAATGAAATAAATATCCAATGGGGTCGCCTAACCATCTAAGTGAATGCAGTTAAGAACAACTTTCCCCACAAGTGAGCTATCTGGCTGAAAACTGGGATTTGGCATGGTTCTCTATTGGAGATCCAGGGGCCTACAAAGGCCCGACGACTTTCGAATGCCGGAGGCCCACCTGATAATAATATAATATATAGTGGTCATCACCGCCCGTATCTCCAACTGAGAATCCGGCCGCACAATAGAAAAAGTGCAAAGGAGCTCAAATACGGTACTTGTTGTTCTCCCCACCCCCATGCTCTAAGCATGTCACATCCATGACACAATAACACCTCTAATAACTGCCAAGTCTACTAGCATACAAAGTTTCTAACGGCAGTTATTCCTAACGCACGGCCCATACGTACAGGAGGCCAGACCTGTCACGCAGTCCTTGATCTACATGAGACTCACACTCGTGTAACAACTGTGTCACAGCCAATGAACCTAATGATGCTACATGATAATGGGGTAGTCTCATGAACATGGTCAATGCAATACATAATTAAAATACATCGCGACGACACCGTCGCGCGTATTTTATATTACAGTTAAATATATGAGCTAAAGACAGAAAATAAAGATGCATGCAACATATAGAATATGAATAACAGTACAATAGCAAGGTATACTTGCCTGGCAAGGAAGCTGCAATGTACCAATAACCTGCTCCAAAAGTCGCACAGAATAAATCCAACATTCTATGTACATATGAATATAATACAAAAAAATTATTAGTCATTACACTAGCACACACACAATAATATTTATACTGGACTCGGGGTACACTAGGGGTGGCACTAGTCATCTAACACGGTCAATCATGCATTAGATTACGCGGGTGTCGGGTCTTTAAGTAATGTACACAATAAGTCAGTCAACTAACACGGTCTCGTCAGTACGTCGGTGTACGCCAGGCAGACACCAACATTATTTCTTAGGGTCAACAGGGTCAAGGGCAAATACGGGATAGTCCACGGTGTCCTAAGGTCGTACAGTTTGAATACACCTACTCCTAATTATTATTTAATTACATATATCCATTATAATAATAATACTATAACCAGCAATTTATTTACATAACTAATAGAATACATATATATTAAATATGTACATAAACATATACCAATTAATACTAAGCTGATGATTAACTCAATATACATATACTAGATTGAATCATGTCTGCGTACGCGTACGTGTATGAATGCGCGTTGGGTTCTCTGACTCAGGGTCTGATATAAACTAACAGTGGTGACTAAATACGAATATCCTACTGCAACACACTCAAACACACATAACGAGGAGAAGACGGGACAGGTTCATACCTTGGTGTACGCGCACGGGATCGGCTGGACGACGACGAAGAGAGGTGACGATGATGATGACGACTATAAAAGCGATGATGGTAAGGACGACAATGCTGATGATGATAATGACTGGTAGGGTGACGATGAGGTGATGGTGATGAATTAAGACGAGGAGGATGATGAGGACGATGGTGTGATGGTGAGGCTAATGATGAGATGACGATGATGCGATGATGCTGATGGGTGATGGCGAGGATGATGTCGATGCTCAAGGTGAAGATAATGATTGCAAGGGCGTTAATAGCAATGGTGGAGGTGATGATAATATATGGTGGCGATGTGTTAATAGATGATGATGATGGGGATTATGTATGATGAGGATGATGAATTATAATGATAATGGTAAAGATGATCGATGACGACGGAGTTGATGATATTGATGAGTGATGGGATGAGGTATGCCGGAGTCCGGCCAGGGAGGTGGTCCGGCCAAGGAGGACAGCGGGGGTGCCTCAGGTTATGGGGGTCCGGTGAGGCCGATACAGGAAAAGGGGTGGCTGACAGGCGGGGAGTCTCGGCTAGGCGGTGCCCGGGGTCAGGTGATCCAAAGTCGGGGAGATCACCGGAGGAGGGAGTGCTGGTGGTGTTAATAGAGATGGTGGTGATGGTTCAACAACGTAGGATTCGGGGTGGTCGACTGCTGGCTCGAGAAGGAGCAGCGATTCGAGGCTCCGGCAGCGGAGAAGAGGAGGACGGGGGAAGTCGACTGCTGTGCTCCGGCCAGAGGGAAGCGTCGGGTCGAGGTGGTGAGAGGATGTGCTCAGAGCGGAGCTTGGTGTAGAGGCGGGGCTTAGTATTCTCAGGTAGTGGCAGAAGAAGAAGGAGATGATGATGGTGGAAGAGGTGGTTGTGGCTCGTCGGAGACGTCGTTGGGAAGGAGTGGAGGTGGCAATGGTGGTGGTGTATATTCGTGCAGCGGGGGAGATCGTGGTGTCGGGTTGGCTGGTGCTCGACTCCGGTGAGTCGAGTCGAGCAGGGAGTTCTTCGACGAAGGGAGACTTCAGATGGCCGAGGTCGGGACGGCGGCTTCCGGCAATCCATGGCTCGGTGAGGATTGGGAAGTCGAGGATGTGCAGATGGGGAGGGAGGCGGACAGGCTGCTCGTGGTGGCTCCGGTGAGTTTCAGTCGAGCTAGCTCGGCGTTAATGGCGGAGGAGTCGGACTGGTGCGGCTGTGCACAGGAGGAAGACGGTGAGGGAGGTGGTGGATCACCTCCGGCGTGGGTGGAGAAGGTGAGGCGGAGGGATGTCGATGGGGGAAGGCCACGGTAGCTGGGGGCTTCTCCGGCGAAGAGGCCGGCAGGGATGGCAGGGATGAGGGATGCACAGGGAGGGAGATGTCGACTACTGGAGTTTAGGTTTGGAGAAATAAGAAAAATAAAGAAAGGGGAAAAAGAATTATTTATATACACATGTAAAACTTGGTTTGGGTTGACCTAGGGCAATGTGGGCTTGGTCAACTCTTCTTGGAGTGGGCCTTGGGCTCACATGAGGGTGATGGGCTAGAAATTATAATTATTTAATTGCAAGGGTTGGATTAAAATAGGAGGGCGATGTTGCGCGTTTGCACATCCAAAAAATTATGGGAAAAATCCATGTGAAGGAAAAATTGAGTTTCTTCATAAATTGTCCAATGGTGGGGACACCTCAGTGCATTTTTGCATAAAAGCCCTCAACAATTGGAAAATTGCACAACGGCAGAAATTGGATTTAATTAATTAAATTGAACCGTGCACGATGTTCTGGAATTAATTAAGAGTACATGGGATTTGATTTAGGCGGGGCACAAGTGTCAGGGCGTAGAGGGGACAGTGTAGAATATTAATAAAATTTGAGATGCACAAGACGGGCAAGATTGTGTCTCCAATTCTGATTGGAACGTACAAGGGTATTGAGTTAAAATTTATTTATAATTAATGAATAACGTCCGCGACATTTATTGTGCGACTAAAATGTAGCACCTGAAAACATGATTATGGGTTACACAAGGTCAGAAAGGTAGGCGGGCATGTCCAGGATAATGTTGTAAATTTTGTAGAAAGGCAATGGCTAGTGAGGTTCTCCAATTATTGTAGCAATGGTAAGGTACGCTACACGATATTTCATTATTGCATAATTAAATAAAAGTCGTGTTCTAATTCTAATTGGGTCAATCTAGCGCTAGTTTCACTATCTAAGCAAATTAGGCTTAAATTTGGGTGAGGGGGTTTACAATCTACCCAACTTAAAACAATTTAGTCCTCGAAATTAAACTAGGGTAGGGTTTTCCTATCTAACCTTACTTTATTACAGTCTAAAGAATTCTTCTTAAATTAACATTGCAGTTTCTACCCAACTTAGAATTTACCCATCTATCCTCTAAGGTTGTACATCTAAGAAAGCTATGACCCAAATTATTGAATCATGTTATTTAATCCTCAAAGTCTTGTCTTTAACACCAAACATATCGTCGATGATATTCCCTTAATCATTTATAAAAGATAGTCACCAAACAATGCGACTGGCCTGTGGGGTATATCTAGTACTATCTATATATCAAACTTATACCAAGCAAGATGTTTCGTCTTTCCGAGATAAGGAAAGACGAAGATCAATAATAAAGAGTTCAAGGGAGAGGTAATAGAATGCAAGTATGGGGATCAAGGCGCTTTAAAGAGTTCAATTGGGAATTTGTCAAGGCAGTTGTGGATTAAAGTCCTATTTTGGTGGTTCCTATTCACATGCTCGTATTAGTACGATTGTGTAACAGATCTGATGGGCTCAGATATATCTAGAGGGCAAGTACATTCGTCTACTAATCACTATATATCTTAATCCACGTAAAATAGTTTTGTGAACGGTGAATCGAGCGCACTATAGTTGATCAGACCGTAGTACACTGATTCTGAAATGTATTAGTGTGCGCGCCCAATAATACATATGTAGTAAACAAGCTTGATAAAGAATAAGCTTGCAAAAACTAGGCTATAATAGCAGCATGAGTCAAGATAGTACAACAAATATAACTACGCTGGAATATGATGAAAGAAGGTGCAAATTAATTCAAGTTCACAAAACAAAACAACATAAGCAACAATAATAAAAAAACTCTACAATCTCTACAGTTATCATACAACCTTCTTGTCTAAGTCGCTAGTCGACCAAATAGGGGCATGGACCACTAAATTCTATCACTTGAATAAACACTGTCGTCTTATGCTATCATACAATTAATGTCATTCAGTTACACTACCTCGATGGGTCAAGTGGAATATGTGATACTAGGTTGTGAGGCATACTACCCAACTTAAAAGAATTAAGCTAATACTGTGACAGTCTTAAGAGGATCCTACAAAACAACCTTGCACATGTAAATAAAACAGGAAATCTTATTAGGGTATATAAGGAAAGATCTTGATACTTATTAGGGTCTCCTATTGCATTATATAGGTAAGGGTCACCTTAAGTCTTAATCATAGTACTTATAGAACATGTGTCAATCGTAGGGATAGAAGAGTTACTAGCCGTTAAGGGGAAAGGGATCTAACTTGTATCGAGACGAGGGTACAAATTATGTGGTCTACAACTAGGGGTAATCATCGGATCGCAGTCTGCAAGAACAACTCAAACTTATCAAACTTTAACTACCAAGCACAAAATGCTCAAATTCTAGACTACAACTATAATCCTAGCAAACTATGTGTCCTTAACATAGGATAACATTACTTGGCCTACTATCAGGAGGATCAGGTGACACGAGTTAAAAGATGAAGAAGAGAAAACATGATTAGTCGTCGCACAAGTAGCGAGCGCTAGGGTTTCAGGAGAACAATATATGAAATAGAGGGGCTCTAGATAGCATCATGGTTTTCCAAGGGGAGTGGTATGCTAGTTGCCATGTTCGGGGTATGATCAAGGGAAAGTGTTGATTACA
This sequence comes from Iris macrosiphon, assembly GCA_036927795.1. NCBI lineage: Eukaryota > Viridiplantae > Streptophyta > Magnoliopsida > Asparagales > Iridaceae > Iris > Iris macrosiphon. The sequence goes on from JAYESA010000020.1 coordinate 139,739,059, forward strand.
TTCCTCTAGGCTTCCTAAGGTGATGTCTACTAATAACAAGACAATGACATAAGTTTTATAGTTCTCCAATACTATCCAATTATGAAGGTTAGGTTCAGTCCTAATGTTCAATATTGGTTCTCCATTGGTTCCTCAATACTAGGGTCAAACATTATGGTAAAACTTTTAACTAACTATAGTAGTGTCTAGACTACTCACAGGTCCTCATAATACATCAAGGGGTAGTGGTAAACCAATCTAAAAATAATGAATTCTAGGGTTCACTAGATATTCTAAACTTAGTGGTGTGTCTATATTCTCGTTGTATTCTTCATAGGTGTGCTACTCTAATTATTATCCTAATAACAGAGATTCCTATATTCTAGCAGAAGGCTATATATGCTCAAGGAACTTATTAGGGAAGTACAGGAATCAAGCAGGATACAATTGTTCGAATAGAACAGAGAGGAGGAAGATGAATCATAGTCAATTATGGATGAGATCCTATACTCTAGTCCTATATGCAGGCTTGTTCGGTACAATAATGTAACCGAGACAATATGCTCTTGACCTGCATGGGCCACCACAAAAATATGTTATGCCCCAGTCCCAAAAATGCGTAGGACTAGGACACGTAAGCATGCCAGCCGCATGGATATGGCAACTCCAATATATAGAAACCAAATCCATACGTACGCTGTAATATGAATATCAAATCCACAAGTGGTATAATATAAGTCACAAGTCACAGGGTATAATCTAAATCTTATCCATGAAAATCAATATAAATATATAACCAGTATCTATGGAACTAGATCTCAATAAGAAGTATCTAAGGATGATAGTTGGATGGAAACAAATCTACTACCAACTCGAATATAAGAGCAACTACAATATGAGTATAACACAATAAATACTATATAAGAATACCGGCTATCAATCACGGCTCGAAGAGAAGACATCCACGAAGCATATACAACCATCCAAATCTGCGCTTGCAAATACTCAAGAACAGATACACCTAGCAGCGGACCAGGTCCTCAGAGGGACATAACAAGATACTTAAACACATGCCAATAAAGTACTGAAATAAATATCCAATGGGGTCGCCTAACCATCTAAGTGAATGCAGTTAAGAACAACTTTTTCCATAAGTGAGCTATCTGGCTGAAAACTGGGATTTGGCATGGTTCTCTATTGGAGATCCAGGGGCCTACAAAGGCACGACGACTTTCAAACGCCGGAGGCCCGCCTGATAATAATATAATATATAGTGGTCATCACCGCCCGTATCTCCAGCGGAGAATTCGGCCGCACAATAAAAAAAGTGCAAAGGAGCTCAAATGCGGTACTTGTTGTTCTCCCCACCCCATGCTCTAAGCATGTCACATCCATGACACAATAACACCTCTAATAACTGCCAAGTCTACTAGCATACAAAGTTTCTAACAGCAGTTATTTCTAACGCACGGCCCATACGTACAAGAGGCCAGACCTATCACGCAGGCCGTGATCTACATGAGACTCACACTCGTGTAACAACTGTATCACGGCCAATGAACCTAATAATGCTACATGATAATAGGGTAGTCTTATGAACAAGGTCAATGTAATACATAATTAAAATACATCACGACGACACCGTCGCGCGTATTTTATATTACAGTTAAATATATGAGCTAAAGACAGAAAATAAAGATGCATGCAACATATGGAATATGAATAATAGTACAATGGCAAGGTATACTTGCCTGGCAAGGAAGCTGCAATGTACCAATAACCTGCTCCAAAAGTCGCAAAGAATAAATCCAAAATCCTATGTACATATGAATATAATAAATTAAAATTATTAGTCATTACACTAGCACACACACAACAATATTTATACTGGACTCGGGGTACACTAGGGGTGGCACAAGTCATCTAACACGGTCAATCATACGTTGGATTATGCGGGTGTCGGGTCTTTAAGTACTGTACATAATAAGTCAGTCAACTAACACGATCTCGTCAGTACGTCGGTGTACGCCAGGCAGACACCAACATTGTTTCTTAGGGTCAACAGGGTCAAGGGCAAATACGGGATAGTCCACGGTGTCCTATGGTCGTACGGTTTGAATACACCTACTCCTAATTATTATTTAATTACATATATCCATTATAATAATAATACTATAACCAGCAATTTATTTACATAACTAATAGAATACATATATATATTAAATATGTACATAAATATATACCAATTAATTCTAAGTTAATGATTAACTTAATATACATATACTAGATTGAATCATGTCTGCGTACGCGTACGTGTATGAATGCGCGTTGGATTCTCCGACTCAGGGTCTGATATAAACTAACCGTGGTGACTAAATACGAATATTCTACTGCCACACACTCAAACACACATAACGAGGAGAAGACGGGACAGGTTCATACCTCGGTGTACGTTCACGGGATCGGCTGGACGACGACGAAGAGAGGTGACGACGATGATGACGACTATAACAGCGATGATGGTGAGGACGACAATGCTGATGATGATAATGACTGGTGGGGTGACGATGAGGTGATGGTGATGAATTAAGACGAGAAGGATGATGAGGACGATAGTGTGATGGTGAGGCTAATGATGAGATAACAACGATGCGATGATGCTGATGGGTGATGGCGATGATGATATCGATGCTCAAGGTGAAAATAATGATTGCAAGGGCATTAATAGCAATGGTGGAGGTGATGATAATGTATGGTGGCGATGTGTTAATAGATGATGATGATGGGGATTATGTATGATGAGGATGATGAATTATAATGATAATGGTGAAGATGATCGATGATGACGGAGTTGATGATATTGATGAGTGATGGGATAAGGTCTGCCGGAGTCCGGCCAGGGAGGTGATCCGGCCAAGGAGGACAGCGGGGGTGCCTCAGGTTATGGGGTCCGGTGAGGCCGATACAGGAAAAGGGATGGCTGACGGGCGGGGAGTCTCGGCTAGGCGGTGCCCGGGGTCAGGTGATCCGAAGTCGGGGAGATCACCGAAGGAGGGAGTGCTGATGGTGTTAATGGAGATGGTGGTGATGTTTCGTCGACGTGGGATTCGGGGTGGTCGACTGCTGGCTCGAGGAGGAGAAGCGGTTCGAGGCTCCGGCGGCGGAGAAGTGGAGGACGGGGGAAGTCGACTGCTGTGCTCCAGCCAAAGGGAAGCATCGGGTCGAGGTGGTGAGCGGCTGTGCTCAGGACAGAGCTCGGTGTAGGGGCGGGGCTTGGTGTTGTCAGGTAGTGGCGGAAGGAGAAGGAGATGATGATGGTGGAAGAGGTGGTTGTGGCTCGTCGGAGACGTCGATGGGAAGGAGTGGAGGTGGCAATGGTGGTGGTGTGTATTCGTGCAGCGGGGGAGATCGTGGTGTCGGGTTGGCTGGTGCTCGACTCCGGTGAGTCAAGTCGAGCAGGGAGTTCTTCGACGAGGGGAGACTTCAGATGGCCGAGGTCGGGACGGCGGCTTCCGGCAATCCATGGCTCGGTGAGGATTGGGAAGTCGAGGATGTGCAGATGGGGAGGGAGGCGGACAGGCTGCTCGTGGTGGCTCCGGTGAGTTTCAGTCGAGCTGGCTCGGCGTTAATGGCGGAGGAGTCGGACCGGTGCGGCTGTGCACAGGAGGAAGACGGTGAGGGAGGTGGCAGTTCACCTCCGGCGTTGGTGGAGAAGGTGACGCGGAGGGATGTCGATGGGGGAAGGCCACGGTGGCTGGGGGCTTCTCCGGCGAAGAGGCCGGCAGGGATGGCAGGGATGAGGGATGCACAGGGAGGGAGATGTCGGCTACTGGAGTTTAGGTTTGGAGAAATAGGAAAAGTAAAGAAAGGGGAAAAAGAATTATTTATATACACATGTAAAACTTGGTTTGGGTTGACCTAGGGCAATGTGGGCTTGGTCAACTCTTCTTGGAGTGGGCCATGGGCTCACATGAGGGTGATGGGCTAGAAATTATAATTATTTAATTGCAAGGGTTGGATTAAAATAGGAGGGCGATGTTGCGCGTTTGCACATCCAGAAAATTATGGGAAAAATCCATGTGAAGGAAAAATTGAATTTCTTCATGAATTGTCTAATGGTAGGGACACCTCAGTGCATTTTTACATAGAAGCCCCCAATAATTAGAAAATTGCACAACGACAGAAATTAGATTTAATTAATTAAATCGAACCGCGCACGATGTTCTGGAATTAATTAGGAGTACATGGGATTTGATTTAGGCGGGGCACAAGTGTCAGGGCGTAGAGGGGACAGTGTAGAATATTGATAAAATTTGAGATGCACAAGACGGGCAAGATTGTGTCTCCAATTCTGATTGGAACGTACAAGGGTATTGAGTTGAAATTTATTTATAATTAATGAATAACGTCCGTGACGTTTTTTGTGTGACTAAAATGTAGCACCAAAAAACATGATTATGGGTTACACAAGGTCAGAAAGGTAGGCGGGCATGTCCAGGATAATGTTGTAAAGTTTGTAGAAAGGCAATGGCTAGTGAGGTGCTCCAATTATTGTAGCAATGGTAAGGTGCTCTACACGATATTTAATTATTGCATAATTAAATAAAAGCCGTGTTCTAATTCTAATTGGTTCAATCTAGCCCTAGTTTCACTATCTAAGCAAATTAGGCTTAAATTTGGGTGAGGGGGTTTACGACTTTCTCTTTCAATAAAGATGACATCATTGAAATCTTTAATATGTTGATGGAGGAACACAAACTTTAGCTTCCCAACATCAGATATCCTGAAAGGTCCGGCAAAGTTGATGACCCAGATTATTGTCTCTTTCATCGGTATATTCATCATCCTACAAAGGCGTGCTATGTACTGAAAAGGAGAATCCAGGAATTGATTGACGCCAAAGTCATCACTTTGCATCTGTAAATGACGGGACGATCATTGCAAATTGGTTTTTCTCTAAAATGACAATTTGCTCCCCTCAAGAATATGCCTGATGATGAGTCCCTAAGAAATTTCCCCAGTAGATTCTTCAGGACTATCCTCACTCGGGAAAATTGCTCCATAGTGAATCGTTCAGATATAAGTTCATGTCCATATTACCTCTGAACTATTGTCCAAATATTTCATTTCTTTCCCCAGAGAGTTTGTCATGTTCATATTACCTCTGAACAAACCTTCCTAATCTGGCTATCGATTATCATGTCCATATTACCTCTGATATCGGTTGTCATCTCAACTTAGCACCCGTACTTAACTCTAAGTACGCTAGTGGTGTTAGGTCCACAAAAACTATCATGTCCATATTACCTCTGAGCAGATGTATGCCTCCATCCCCGATGGAGACACAACTCAAGAGTTTGTCATTTTCATATTACCTCTGAACAAACCTTCCTAATTCATCTATCGATTATCATGTCCATATTACCTCTGATATCGGTTGTCATCTCAACTAAGCACCCGTACTTAACTCTAAGTACGCCAGTGGTGTTAGGTCCACAAAAACTGCCATGTCCATATTACCTCTGAGCAGATGTATACCGCCATCCCCGATGGAGTCACAACTAAAGAGTTTGTCATGTTCATATTACCTCTGAACAAACCTTTCTTGTTTGGCCATCGATTATCATGTCCATATTACCTCTGATATCGGTTGCCATCTCAACTTAGCACCCGTACTTAACTCTAAGTATGCCAGTGGTGTTGAGTCCACAAAAACTGCCATGTCCATATTACCTCTGAGCAGATGTATGCCTCCATCCCCGATGGAGTCATAACTCAAGAGTTTGTCATATTCATATTACCTCTGAACAAACCTTCCTAATCCGGCTATCGTTTATCATGTCCATATTACCTCTGATATCGGTTGTCATCTTAACTTAGCACCCGTACTTAACTCTAAGTACGCCAGTGGTGTTAGGTCCACAAAAACTGCCATGTCCATATTACCTCTGAGCAGATGTATACCTCCATCCCCGATGGAGTCACAACTCAATAGTTTGTCATATTCATATTACCTCTGAACAAACCTTCATAATCCGGCTATCGATTATCATGTTCATATTACCTCTGATATCGGTTGCCATCTCAACTTAGCACCCGTACTTAACTCTAAGTACGCCAGTGGTGTTGAGTCCAAAAAAACTGCCATGTCCATATTACCTCTGAGCAGATGTATGCCTCCATCCCCGATGGAGTCACAACTAAAGAGTTTGTCATATTCATATTACCTCTGAACAAATCTTCATAATCCGGCTATCGATTATCATGTTCATATTGCCTCTGATATCGGTTGCCAGATCAACTTAACACCCGTACTTAACTCTAAGTATGCCAGTGGTGTTGAGTCCACAAAAACTGCCATGTCCATATTACCTCTGAGCAGATGTATGCCTCCATCCCCGATGGAGTCACAACTAAAGAGTTTGTCATGTTCATATTACCTCTGAACAAACCTTCATAATCCGGCTATCGATTATCATGTTCATATTACCTCTGATATCGGTTGCCATCTCAACTTAGCACCCGTACTTAACTCTAAGTACGCCAGTGGTGTTGAGTCTACAAAAACTGCCATGTCCATATTACCTCTGAGCAGATGTATGCCTCCATCCCCGATGGAGTCACAACTAAAGAGTTTGTCATATTCATATTACCTCTGAATAAACTTTCATAATCCGGCTATCGATTATCATGTTCATATTACCTCTGATATCAGTTGCCATCTCAACTTAACACCCGTACTTAACTCTAAGTACGCCAGTGGTGTTGAGTCCACAAAAACTGCCATGTCCATATTACCTCTGGTAGGGCTTGTCCCAAACCTATTATTTGTACTCTCGTGCGCAACAAATGATAGGTCCACAAAAAATTTCCCTGTGGAATGCCCGTAATGGAAAACGAAATGTTCACGTCCATATTACCTCTGAACTATCCTCATTTTCCTCAACAGAGAAAAAGTCAGTTCATGTCCATATCACCTCTGAACTATGTCTCTCCACAATCCCCACAGAGTCTATATTACCTCTGTCAGGATTTGTCTCAAACCTATTATTTGCACTCTCGTGTGCAACAAATAATACGTCCACTAAAAATCCCCCAGTGGGATATCCTCGACAAATACGGTATCGTACTATGTCCATATTTCTAGTATGATATCCAAAATTTGCGCAAACAATCATAAAGAAATGGAGGGCCCGTATGTAATTGCAAATTGCGCTTACAAATTAGCTAGGCCTAAAATAGAAATTTGGCAATGGCTACTGTCAACTGCAAATTTTCAAAGAAGTACTATACTTGATCTCCTTCGTTTAATGGAGTATGACGAAGATCTTGTTCTGACAATACCATGCACAAAGGTTAGCTGGATCATATTCTATCAAGTTCATGTGACCTCCGAATAGATATCCTTAACTAATTTGTAAACCTGTCATGTTAATGATACCTCTGATAGTGTTTAGTGTACAAATTTAGTTGGATTATATTCTTTCAGGTTCATGTTAACTCTGAATAGATTTACATTCAGCAAAACCTTAACAAAAAAATGTCATGTGAATGATACCTCTGATATCACTTTTACCCTAGCCTATCATATTCTAAAATGATGGGCCCACAAAGTCAGAAAATGTGCCTTTATCAGCTCTGAGAAATTACAGAAGAAATAAAATAGTACATCATTGGAGAGGAGCAGTCAAATTACGGATCTGCTGTACCAGTACGGCCATCCTCTCAGTTCTGGAGCTTAAAATGGTAGCGCAGGCCCACTCTAGTCGTACCTCGTCATTGCTCAAGAGGGACAGTTCGGATCTAGCCTGAACAAAACCGGCACAGGCAACTCCTGCACGCGCCAAGTTCTGCTGATATGTATCCAGTCGGTCATTCACCACGTCTAGGGCTGCCGAAGACTGGAGAACCTACTCCTTTGCCTGAGCGAGTTTGGCTTCCTGTTTGCGGACCCTCGCTATATTTTCTTCATGCTCGGCCTGGCACCTTGTTTGAAGAGGAATAACCTCCTCTAAGACGTCTTTTTCTTCATCCATCTCCTGCTGATGTGTTTGGATGGATTTATCAAGGCCTTCCATCTGTTCAGCAAGCTGCACAGTCAGGGAGTCATATTCAGCCTGAACGAGACCGTCGATGTTGCCTCAAGATAGCTACAAATATTCGTTGATGGGTTGCTCCAAACTATTAACTATCTGCTCTAGCGTGTCAGCCCTCTCAGCATCGTTGAAGTCCCTAATCGGCAGTATCACAAACTGAGAGAACCTCCTCAGCGCCTCGAAGCCTAGATTCTTCTCCAGCACCATTGATATTAGCATTTTCAAGGTGGTGTAGAAGATACCACTATACTGCTCAGTCAACATGGCAAGGTCCGAATGGACGCTGGGGTGGCTGCAATATTGGCAAATCTTCCTCCAGGAATGACTGCTGACGATGTTGCCACAGTCGTCGCCTCAACAGATGGTGCAACAAAAGAAGATACGCCAATAATGGACGAAGTGACTGGCGTACTCAAAGGAGGCATTGTCGTAATGACAGGCTCATCCTCCTCTTGAGATATCGGAACCATTTAGGGCGAGCCGGCACCCGAAAACATATCCTCTTCGAAGTCGGGCACCTCCATATCATCGCCAGGAGCTAAAATGGTGCCAAAAGGTGCGTCAACACTGCCCTCCCAGTAGATGTCTTCCCCTAAAAAGAAGACAAAAGAAAGTTAATATCAACATGATGTTAATTTTTCTAAAAAAGAGGCATAAAGACGATATTTACCTATGGCCGATGGTATATATGTCGCATCTTCAGCCAGTACAGCTAAATCATTTCTTAATTATGCTAAGCAAGTTGTCATACCTGGAGAAGGGGGTGTGCTAAATGACATCGGCAGGTATTCTTCCGAGTCTTCACCCAGATCCAATCGAGGTTCATCAGGTGAAATCTCGCTGGGTGTACTTACAGACATGGCAGGGGTCTCTCCCGATGCTGATCTGGATAAAGATATCCTTATTCGGCTCGGCCTCGAAGGCGATCTCGTACCACTACCTGAAGCAGTAGCAGCGACAACAGCCTCAAATAGGGATTCTCTGGCACTGCCAGCCGAAACTGTAGAGGTTCCCTCTCTAAAAGGCGAGGAACCTCCAATCAAAGAATCGTCCCCAACGGGGGCAACAACAGGTTCACTTCTAGGAACCTCAGAATGGGGAGTCCTGACAGGACGAACAACCATCTTCTTCTTCTTGCGAGGGGAAGTCTCCTTCAGAACAGGAACCCTTCGCTTGCTAGAGATGACCAGAGGCCCTGCAGGCGGAGGTATTTTACCCCTCGGTACTGCCAACAAAGGTTCATCTGGATTGACAAAATATTCACCCTCATCAGAGGAGACTGATGGGACATCGTCTCTTCCCGCGGACTTAGAGGAGGGCATCCTAAAACTTCTACGCATATCAAAATCATGATGGAAGGTGTTGGTTGCCACATAAAACTGGGCATACGAGTAGAGGATGCGCAGCTCCATTGAGTGAAGTTACGGGCACAGTAAAAGTTGCTTCAGTGCAACCCTTGATAAAGTATTGCCACCCTCTCACTCCGTCAATAAGTCTACCTCTGGACTTGAAGCTAGTGATGGCATTGCCCACATGCAGTTGGTCATATCCAAACTACCTGGCAAACCGACTAGGCAGGTAGGGTTCCAAGAAGCATTGGTCATCACTCATGTATAGTAAATAGGAAGGTCTGATGCAGACCAACCAATTAAAAACTTCAGGAGAAAGAACGGTCTTCCCTTCGCCTAGGTCCTGAAGTCTGTGCCCCTGTTGATTGAGATGTACAAAGGGGACAGTGCAGAAGAGCTTCCAGCTGTGACTGAAATTTAGTGCCCGCCGACAGTCTAAAAATGTGGTCACGTTCCAGGCGGAATTCTTGTAATTCAACAAGAAATTACTCCCCGAACTACTGCCATAGCCGGGAGACATCACCCTGGTGTTATGGAGAATTAACCATCCCATCAAATACAGGTACGGTAATTCTACCCTGGGAAAGCTATCACGCCGAGTTTCATCGGCAAGCAGCCCATCAGTAATGGCCCTCAGGCCAGCTTGTATGCGACATACCATGGCAGGGAGCAAACCCAGTCTTGCCCTGAACACCAGACGCACTGCAGGCCATAAGGTTATGCGGTGAATGCGATCCACAGATGTAATATCGGGTACTACCAGTCGGCGCAGCCATATGGAGAGAAAGCCAGCCAGTTGAGCTTCCTTGGATAGAGGCCTGCGAAAATATCTCAGATAACTGTAGGCCTTAGTGCCTGCAGGATATTTCCCTATCCCTTCGTCGAGAATCTGATTTGGAGCCCCAACGTCTTCCATAAGATCATCGACTACCTGAGCACTAAGCACGCTCAGACAACTCAGAGTCTGATCCTTGCTATCCAAGACTTTCTCTGGCTTAGCAGCCCTGGCCCAGTGAAAGAAGAGGTAGGACGCCCATTTGTTGGTATGAGCCAAATCTGAGGGCTCATTATAAAAGGCGGTGCAAGCAAGGTAGTGGCACTTCAACTCCTGGTACACTGCCACCACCCGAGGGTCTGAATCCTCCAGCTCCCGATTTGTGGGAACATACTCTTCATAAGGAGTATCCCCCATTGGCAGTCTCAAAATCTCTGCCATTTCGTGAAGGGCTAATCCTAACTCCCCTAGTGGATTGGCGAAAGTCCCAGTGAGCGAGATATATCGCTCCATCAAAGCCAGAAACGGGCTAGGGTTGAGAGGTAACCCAACACTGGTAGCGCTCACAGCTGCATACAGACCAGTGCTCTCCAGCTCGGTCTGAAAATGCTTCAGGGTCCAGTCAACCAAACGAGCCCATCGAAGATTTGTAGGGGTGACCCACTCGTTAGTCCGAGGATTAACCTTAGGGTACACTCCTCCATGCCCCATGAAGTCATTGTAGAAGGTCGGTAATTGGACCGGTTGGAGCAGTGAAGTGTCCTCACTCGGGACACTGCCCGGATACAATCCCCTGAACGGCATCACAGAACCGAAAGGGCGGCTGACGAATGACCCTTGGTCAGATCCTTTCTGGTAGAATATCTTCCCCAGCTGTCCATGAAGATTGGGAGTCAGCGTCCACGACATCCTCCTGGGATGAGTGGCATAGAAGAATGCCGAGATAGGGTAGTCTCTCAGCATCTTGGGCAGGTACATGACCAAGCCCCCGGCAGGGAAAACCCAAAGCTCTTTCTTGGGCTTCGTCTAGGACTGTTTGTCAATCATGTCCCCGAAGAGAAAAGCTGGCTTTACATATTGTGCCCCGTCTATATGCGTCAGGGGCTCCCCGTTGATCATGCTCAACAGCATTTGTTTCCCTTGGGACGATATCAGGTTTGCCTTTCCTTCAGGATATTGGGGTCCGGAGATAGGAAATGTCACATGGGACAGATCCTCCAGGTAGTTGGAATGCAGCATCCCAGCAGCTGAACCCATCACCTCAGCCAGTGGAGACATATGCAAGTTGACTACAAAGTGCAAGAAAAATATGTCAGTTTCTATACTAGACCTCACAATCTTGCAGCATATGCCGAAAATCAACAGTCTATGCTTTACGCCAAGACTGTAAAAACTTGACCTTTTTCGCTGGAATCTTATTCCAAGGCATAAAATTCAAGACTGGCAGTATACGCAAAAAAACCTGACAGTCTGTGCTTTACGCCAGACTGCCGAGGTTCGAGTTATTACGCAAGAATTTTTATCCAGAAGCGTAACACTCGAAGTTTATAGTATACGCCAAGTTTCGACAGTCAAAGCTTTTACGCCAGACTACGAAAATATGGAGTTTTTACGCTGACACATTAGAAATATGGGCGTAAAAGATGAATCATCTCTGTGCATCATCTTCCTCGAAGAGGCTATCAGCACAGAAGACGACCTAGCGCGATCTTGTACAACGTGTGCGAAGGGTCTTCTTTGTTCTTATCATCCCAAAAACTTTACCTATAATGCCTGGCGCACAGCTCGTCGGCGGGACACTTCGTTCAGAGCGAGGTTCGCCTTGCCCGACGGAAGTCGCCCTTGTTTGGGCAGAGGAGCGAGAAGAAGAGTTAGCCTTCTTTCCCTTAGAGAAGGGGATTGGTTTTGGTGCCATTGCTGAAGACTCAGGTTGCTCAGAGGGAACGAAGGAGAGAACTCGAAGAGACGAAAGCTTTCTTTTGCAAAAAGACGGGTGAAGAGTCTTCTCTCTGAAAGCCTTGGGATATATATATAGAGTTCGGATGGACTGCTCGAATCCCTAACCAAATACGATATTTAATATTCAGTTATGATTGGGGACCACGTCAGCCTATTACTTAGGGAAGGCGGACAGTCAGCAAATTCGAAAAGTTTTCGTGCAAAGCAGATTCGTGGTTTTACACCAAGGAGCTTTCTACGCTCGGCAGCTACAAATCTATGGTTTTACGCTCACAGGCTATAAGTCTATGGTTTTACGCCCGAATGCTTTTATGCTAGATAGCTTTTACGCTCGAGAGGCTACAAACCTACGACTTTACGCTCAGAAGCTACAAATCTATGATTTCACGCTCGGTGGCTTTTACGCTCAGAGGCAACAAATCCACAACTTCACGCTCGGAAGATTTTCTTTTCAGAGGCTACAAATCTACAGTTCTACGCCCGGATGCTTTTATGCTCAGCAGCTTTTACGCTCGAGAGGCTACGAACTTATGATTTTCTGCTCATCCACATTCACAGATCTATGACTCTCCGCATATTTGAAAATACGCAGGCCAGACCACGCGTATATATGAACAAATCTCAAGGTGGTCAATTACAAGGGTTCACGCAGAAGATACTCCTTCTTGGCCTCAAAATATCCCAAGTACCCAAAGCATACAGAGTTCAACATTGAAAATGACTCTTCTTCTTGGGTCGGTTTGAACTTCATCCAGACTTCAGTCTGAATATTTCAGCTATAGTTCAAGATGGCAACTCAGTTTTGACAGCCATTTCTCGCCCTGTTTCAAGGGATTTTCGGGAAATCATTCTTGAAGATGATGGTCTGAACAAAAATTCTCTCTCTCAGAAGGGTAACAGTTCAGAATTTTACGCAGTTCCCTATTCCTAACAGCAGGACAGTTCGAATATTCGACTTAAATGCTAAAGCGGCTTTCTGTGCATCCTCAGTTTTGCGTAAAAGACAGGACGGGACCTAATGCTCTTTCTATCAGAGTCGGCGTAAAGTTATCAGACGTGTCAAAGCTACACATATTCAAACTTCATCATAGCAAAATATATGGCAAATAATCATATGCATAAAAGAAGACGATTTTATTAAATCATGATTACATATGAGGGAAATCCAGTCTACAAAGGGGTTTTTCTTTATTTTTATGATTACATATAAGGGAAATCCCGTCTACAAAGGATTTCCTCATCTTCGTCGAAAGATCATCCCCAGAATCTATTGTGTCAGGTTCTCGTATTGGTGGAGATCTTCTTCCGTCTTCTTCAGTAGTTAGTCGATTTCCGCGGCCGATTAACAAAAAAATGATTAATGGAGGGAGGATACAAAACTGGGCCTGCTAGCCCATCCTCCATACGCCATGACAGATTGAGTTAAGGTTTTAGACCCAACTCAATACTCGAGGACAGAGCTAGTTTGTCTGCTCTCGTCCACGAATGATAGAAGAAAATACAGCTTGCAAGCTGTGTGGTCGAATGTGACCCTTCCTCTCTCCTGGACAAATTGCCATATGAAGTTGCTGATTATCCCGAGTAAAGGAAGCTATGATGTCCTTCCATGATCCATCTTTGTAGAGGATATTTGCTCGAAGATGCCTTCTTTTTTGGCTTCTTACATGCTGGAAGAACATGGTCTTCTTCTTCCTCAAGTCGACCCGACGAACTCCGGCAATCATCTCTGTGTGGTGAAGGAAATATGGGAAGAACAGGTTAACTCCTCAGCCTTTATATAAGCCAAAGATAACACACCAAATCCCAACAAATCCCCAATAATCCGCCAAGAAATCAGCCTTGAAGAATGAGTCAGACTTGACCATTTCATGCTTCATTCAAAGTGTTTCAAATTACGAAGAATTTGAAAACTTTGAAGGGGGTCTTGTAGAAGCATGAAAAATACGCTGAAGAGTTATACGCAGCATTTTAGTGTTGGAAAGCGTAAAATATAACTTCGGAGCCATCGGCGTACAACAAAGCTTTTCCGCTAAGTACAGCGTAAAACATAAGCTCAAGGACTATCCGCGTAGTGTAGTATATCCAGGCTGCTTCAGCGTAAAAAGGGTGTTACATCACCTTTATGGCATAAAACTCATCCGCTTTTAATGAAGCATAGAAGTGTACGAGGGACGCTTCGTATTCCTCGAACGAACTGGTCAAATCATGCAGTGAACCTGACGTCTGACTCCTGACAAAGAGTACTGCATGACTATCCAGACGACGGTTGTAATGATGGCGCGGCACTGCGACCCAGGCCGTCGTTTAGTGACATTTCCTCAGTGTAAACTACTTTTACGCACACAAGGGAATACGCTGCCTAGTTTTACACAGGCAGATGTGAGCTTGTTACGCTCCGCAGAAGACAAACAGACTGCCACATCAAAAGCTGCTCTTCGTAAAGAGCTCGAAGCACGTCTCTGCATTTAATGCACAGGATGGTGGCAGATCTTCAAGGTACGCCTCTGCATTTAATGTGCAGAATGGTGACAGATCTTCGAGGCATGTCTCTGTATTTAATGTGCAGTATGGTGACAGGTCTTCGAGGCATGCCTCTATATTTAATGCGCAGGATGGGGGCAGATCTCTGCATTTAATGCAAAAGATTTGATTATATCTCCAAAAGCCATAATTTCGGCTAAAATGTCCACATCATCGCTTTTGCACATTACGCCATCAGGCTATTTTCAGCTATGGGAGCACGCTGTACGCTATCTCCATGGAATACGCCACCAGGCTATTCTCAGCTTTGAGGAACACGATGTACGCTATCTCCTTGAAATACGCCAACTCATGCTACATTTGTATTGGTGCATATTAAGGCTATTTGGTCCAGAATTCACTCAAAGCCTCAGTCAAGGAAGGAGGATCAGCTATCTTCTACGCTGGCTACCTTTCTATGCAGCATCAGACTTCTACGCCTGCCAGGATTCTATGCCTACTCGGCTTCTATGCTTGCTCGGCTTCTACGCCTACTCGGCTTCTACGCCAGTTTGATGACTATTTGGCTTCTACGCCATGGTGACAGTTATTGGCTTCTACGCCAACCTTTTCTACGCGAGGGATAACTACCTACGTGGCTTTTATGTCGTGATCTTCACAGCCGTTATACGCATTGTCTCTTAATGGGACACGCGTCATACGCTTATTCAAAAGATCATTTATACGTGGGTAACGGTTATTGTAACCGTCGCGTAAAAAGGTGCCATACTCTCCACTACCCGGCTTCTACGCCGACTGATGGTCACTGTCACTAAAACCCTATAAATAGAGACCTCTATTGACAGAGGTCCAAGGGGAAAAAGGTCAGAAAAAAAGGTCAAAAAAAGGGGAAAAGAAATTAAGATCGAGAATCAAAAAGTCTTTGAGAGAGAAGAATCCAGAGCTTAGACAAAGAGTAGTGATCGACGAATTTGGCATCGAGCATCCACTCTCCTTTGCAATCTTCGAAGCTTCTTTATGTCTTCTACGGCACTTCTTCATCATCGTGTGGTCCAAGGGACAAAGTGATCGACTGCAGATCATACTCCTATAGCAATATTTATCCAGATTAAAATTATACTTGACATCCTCGTATAGGATTAATTGTACTTCTTGTTTGTAAACCAAAGAGCGGGTTTCCTATAAATCTTGTTTTATTTCTTTCATTTATTATCAAACACTTATATTATTTATTTATCTTCTAGTGCTCCTTTGCAATGTGATGTGCCTAACAAAGTTTGGTATGACAAAGTGTTATCATACAATCACCTGCGAGTGTTTGGTTGTAAAGCCTTTCAGCTTGTACCGAAGGACGAAAGATCCAAACTTAAGGCAAAGATGAGGCAATGCGTCTTTGTCATCTATGGTCAAGATGAGTTTGGATATAGAATCTACAAACCAGTGGGAAAAAAGCTCTACAGAAGCAGGAATGTGGTATTCGTCGAGGATCAGACCATGACCAACACTCAGGATTTTGAGATACCTTCTGAGGCTGAGAAATTTCCTGAGTTAGAGTCATTTCGCTTCGAACAGTTTCTAGAGGACATCGTAGAGGATCCAGTTATGGGGGAGCCAGTACATGGAGTTTCTTCCAACCTTGTTCATCAGCATGCTGATGGTGGTCAGGGTGACCCTTAGAAGGATAAGCATACCGAGGAGACAGTTCTTGAAGGGGAGGAGGCTTTTGATATACAGCCATTACCAGTGGTTCCGTTGAGGAAGACCGACAGAGCGTAGACTATCTACAAGAAACTCAATAGGTGAGTATGTGCTATTGACTGACAGGGAAGAGTCCAAAAGTTTTGCAGAGGCTATGGAAGACGAACACAAGCAGGAGTGGATAGAGGCTATGCAGGAGGAGATGTTCCTTACAGGCCAATTCTACTTATGATCTGGTGCAGTTGTCAAAGGGCTAGAAGGCTTTGAAAAATCGATGAGTATTCAGAGTGAAGCAGACAGATAATGCTACTCGCCCTTGATATAAAGCAAGGCTGGTATTTAAAGTCTACGGTCAGTGGAAAGACATTGATTACGCTGTGATCTTTTTGTTAGTCGTCAAGCAGTCGTCTATTTGGGTGGTGCTAGCATTGGCAGCCAGTTTATACTTGGAGGTTGAGAAGATGGACGTGAAGACGTCAATTTTTTATGGTGATCTTGAGAAGGAGTTTTACATAGAGAAGCCAGAGAGATTCTGTAAGAAGGACAAGTCATACATGGTCTGCCTGTTGAGGAAGAGCTTGTATGGTCTGAAGCAGGCTCTGAGGCAGTAATACAAGAAGCTTGAGTCGTTTATGGTGGAGCATGGTTATGCACGGACGACGTCGGACCACTGTGTATTTGTGAGGTATTTTGTTGAGGATAATTTTTTTTTTATTCCTCTATATTGATGATATGCTACTGGTGGGTCAGAATGCCACTTGGCTAGCAAAGTTGAAGCGCCAACTCGGCGCGGCCTTCTGTATAAAGGATTTGGGCACATCAAAGATTATTATTGGGATAGAGATCAGCGAAGAGAGAGAGAGAGAGAGAGGGGGGGGAAGGAGGGAGAGATTCTAAGCTATTATACTTGTCCTAAAAGAAGTTCATTCACCAGGTACCTCAACGTTTTGGGATGAACGAGTCAAAGAAATTGAGTTGCCCCCTTGCGGTTCAATTTAAGTTCACTTAGGAGCATTGTCTATCTATCGAGGACGAGAAAAAAAATATAGAGCGGGTTCCATATGCCTCGGCTGTGGAAAGTCTTATGTATGCTATGGTGTGTACGAGGCCAGACATCTCTCATGCAGTTCGCACAGTTAGCAGGTATCTTTCCAATCTTGGAATGGTACATTGGAGTACGGTCAAGTGGATCCTATGATACCTTCAGGGCACTGCCAATTGTTGACTTTCTTTTGGTGGTGATGAGCCAAAGCTGGTTGGGTATACCAACTCTAATATGGCTGGAGATGTAGACACAAGACAATCGACTTTGGGCTATGTGATAATATTTGCTGGTAAAGCGGTATCCTGACAGCCACAGTTGTAGAAGTATGCTGCCTTATCGACAACAGAGGCAGAGTATATTGCAGCGACGTAGGATTGTAAAGAGTTATTGTGGATGAAGAAGATATTACAGAAAATGGGGCTAAAGTAAGAGCAGTATCATTTGCTTTGTGATAGTTATAGTGCAATTCACCTTGTGAAGAACCAGATATTTTATAGCCGGTCCAAGCAGATTGATACTCGGTATCATTGGATACGGGATGTGGTTGATAATAAAGAAGTAGAACTTGAGAAGGTTCATATAGATGACAATAGTGCAAACATGTTCACAAAGATTCTTCTAAGGAGAAAGTTTGAGTACTGCAGATGGATCGTCGGGATGATGATCCCCTCCACATAGTTATGAAGGGGGAGATTTACTATAGTGGTTTGGGTTCCCAACCTATGTGGAGAACACCCCAGAGTGCGACATGTCACACCCCGATCTCCTGCAGGCTAATCGGCCGTCCCCGCTAGGCGAGAATCACCGCGCTAGTGCTCCCACGGGACGATCGCTTGACCCATATGGGTGTGATACCGCACGAGCGTGAGCCGCGACCGTGCAAGGCCATGGTTCATTGGCTGGCAGTAAGAGGTCTAAGCCACAGAGTCGCACAGATTGTCCGAGTGCAGCAGAATTATAAACGCATAGGCAATTTGGTAACAAGTTCACTGAGTCGACAATAGTGGAAGCATTGAATAACACCAGTTGAAGTAAACTCTTTATTGATACAAACAAGTGTTACAGACGGTGCTTGGCCGAGATTTTAATTCGCTCAGATCTCTCTCTTTCTCTCTCTCTCTCTAAAACAGTAAAAGTGTGCCAAGTGGCTACAATTGTGGAATGATTGTACAAGCGATATTTAGGCAATGTTCCAATATTAAGTCTTATATATGTGCTTCAGTTCCGGACGCAGCGCCCCAAGGCTCCAGAGTGAGCTCTAGGCCTTAGTATGCACGAAGGAGGCATCTACACCGAACGAGGTTCTTCCGTACCCTGCAATGATCTGGTGGATTATGAGTACATTGAATGCACTGGTGGGGAGGCTACTCGCCCGCTTGAAAAATCCAAACACATAATATAGGTTCCGTGCATGAACTATTTTTTGTCTTTCTAGTTGCCTTAAAATCAGTTACATGGCATAGATGAGTAGCCTAACTCGTGTGGTAGTACGCCGTACGATATAAGAAAAAACACAACGAGACTTACCAACTTACCATTTATCATTTCCTGTATAAGGCAAACCACGTCAATTCAAGCACGAGCATGTATAAACATTCAGGGCAATAACATATGCAAACACTTGTGTTGTGAGCGAGATTATGCTTCGGGTGCACGAGTTACGAGGAATATCAGGTATGTTGCATAAAATGTTCAAGTGCTCTTTATGGACAAGTGTTATTATACCATGATCATTCAGGTATTTTTGACATTCTTGATGCGATGCAATGACTCGCACGCGGATAGCCACTAAGCGAGGATGACTTATCTATATGAACAGGAGTCGCTGGCATAGCCATAAAGGACGAGTGTAGCACATGAAAGAAAATAAAATACAACGCACGGATCAGGAGCGCTACAGATCATTCCTTCCGACGCAGGCGGATACTTAGTCTGAGAGCAAGAATGGCGTGAAGGATAAGTTCACAGGCGCTACACGCCATTCTGCCCGAAACATGCAGACTAACAGGGTTCCTGTCTGGATCGGATCAGCCCGGTGCCCCGGAGACCATCCGCAGTAACAGAGATTCGAGGATCTCACTTGCTAACAAGTTTTCCGCGACGTGCAGGTCAGGGTCTTTCCAATTTCCATCACTTGATATGATAATCCTTTATTTTTATTCTAAACCAAGCGTTTTGCTCCACGAGCTGTAATTCTGACAGGGATTCTAGTTCAGAGGTAAACTTGATGTGATTATCATTCAGGTATTTCTTGACATGATTCTTTCTCAATGAAAAACATGCCTTGATGCATTCCCTTGGTGCGGGGACTGCCTTAGCAACCAAACAGTCCCGGATACTTGCAGGTTCATTTGCACAGAAGAACTATTCGATAGTCTTTTGGCTGACTCAATGCATGAACGATACGCGATAGTGTAGTTGATTGTGGCATAATCTTATTATGGTGAGTATTGAGTCGAGACAACATTACAAGTTAACATATAAGTAGGCAAGCATGCATTTGTATAAACATAAGCATTCATATTATCTCGGGCCCGAAGGTAAGCCGATGAGTGAAACCGTAAAGGGACTTTACGAGTGACATGGTCTAGAGTCGTGCATTGTAAATAGGTGAAGAGTGTACTAAGAAGAGCATATACGTATCGTTCTATCGAGGCATAGCAGGGTCCAGTTGCACAAGGCAAAGGTAGCATACAATGGTCTGATTATAAGCAAAGTTTTATTTCCATGTTCCAGCATGAGCAATACAAGTCAGGATTATTCTCTTAGATAGGTACGTTGTATTCTTATTAGCATGCTGGGGGTGATTCACCTAGCGACTATCATGTATCCTTCCATATTTTAAGTGTGCTGGCTAAGCAAAGACAAGTTTATCGTAGCCACCCACCTTAGCGATGATTCGCCTCCGTTGATCGATACTCCGAGCGAGCCTCTGAAAGCCTAAGCCAAACTCCTGTAGGGACAAGTCTGGATATTCTTTGCCTCAAACAAGTATTCTCATCTGAGCAAAGCAGGTCAGGACGTTGTACTTTTATCGTTTGAATCGGCAGTCCGCTTGAAAGGAACGGGGTGTTACATCATACACCACTCAGAAAAATTCTCGTCCTTGAGACTTACTGAGGGCAGGCCGTACTATCGCATTATGGAATCTATCCCAAGCATAGTAATCGGTACCACTAAATCTATTTAAACATAATCCCCTACTCGATCCTTATGTCGTGTTGCGTGTATGATGAGCCAGTCTTATTGCGCCTTAGCGCGGGACATGTTGCTTAACGCGTGGTATGTTTCAATCGATCTTGATTAACGATCTAGGGCTGAGGCAACTTATACAAGTAGTTATACTTGTTCAGATGGATATTCACTTGCTCTAGCATCGAGATCAACATATCGCGAGTCTGGATCGTGCACATATTCGAAGCGCTTCAAGCACATGCATGTCACCCGACTTTGAAATAGTGAAGTCTTAGCACTAGAGTTTCACATCTTTTTGAGTCTTGGATCGTGTACACGTTCAAGGCGTCCCTCAAACATATGCATTCAACCAAACTTAGAGATAGTGAAATCGGACAAGCTACTTGTGAAAATCTCAAGGGTTCTCGTCTTCATAAATCATATGATACTTTCGATAGGGTCAATCCAATTCCTTATCATTTACATTCCAACTCAATCTTAAGTGTTTGCACTACCGTTAACCATGATTTATTCGGTTTACCGACCAACGTTCATCCGTTCTGGTCAAACTTAGCCCACGTTATGGTTCCCAAGTCTAACCCTAAGTCTTGCTGCCCTACTTTATAGCTTATTCAAGCAATATGGTAAATTCGGTAACACAGGTTCGTTCACTCGGCACAGGTCGTCAGTCTAATTACTAGGTCAGCTCACAAGGTCATGGGTACAAGTTCAAGCACAATATAATTCATAGTATAATTTTGTCGTACGATGCTCGCCCTAATTCCTATGGTCAAACCATTATTCATTTTGCACAGGGTATTCTACCCAAAATTATTTCACTCAGATTTTAAACATCGAGCATAGATTTATCCAACTCTCAATAACACATTCGTTTGTACGGGGGGTTCAAGTCCGTTCAATAAAATTCCTAATATATTTAGGATGCAGGACAAGCCTAGTGATATGCATAGTCTATCTTCCCAAACATGCTTTAATAGAATCCCTATCCATTCCAAGTCTAGTCCACCAAGCCAAGATTCAAATCTAAGCCCTTAGTTTAACTCCAATTTGTTCAACCTGATTCATGTATCCGTTCACGAAACCATCAAGCGTGATTTATTTCAAGTTCTAGGCTAACTTATTCATCGAAATATTTTTTGATCACTTGTATTCCAAATTTGTCTTATTGTGTCAAACCAAAAGTCAAGACGATCTATTGGTTGTCACGGCTCGGTCTCCCGTAAGTTCGATCACCCTCGTTGGACGGGGGATTCCCACACCAATACTCCCGCTGGATAATCGTCCTAATCCGGGTATAACGCATGTACGAGCATAGAATTACGCTCGCATAAGGCAAGAAAGTTTGAATATTATGGTTATCTTCGACACGATCGAGACATCTTATCATCCATCAAGTCAAGTCCGTTTATGCAGTGATTATAGTTCGTCTAGCAAAATCATCCAACTTTAATGTTACCGTATGGCAAATCGTCCAAGTCCATTCAAATTCTGATACGTTCTATTCATCGAGTTCATTTAGAATAATCACCGAACATGTTCCCGTGAGTTCGATCATTCTCGCCGTACGTAAAATTACCACGCCGACGCTCCCACAGGATAACCGTTCTCGTTGGGACTGATTTTGAGAGTTATTATTTTGATCTTGATTCAAGATCGTTCTTCCAAACTCTAAGCAAAATCCATTATTCGTTCATCTCTTTCATCGAAACACGATATTCATTTCGGACTAACTTCTATTCAAGCTATATTGTATTCAAGTTTAATCTGTTTGTTTCCATCCGAAATTGCTCGTACAATCCTCTAAGGTTCCAACAAGTTTACTTAACGAGATATCGATTTCCAATTCCAAGAATTTCAATTTAATATAATCCTTATCATTTGTTCAAGATGTCTTAAATTGTTCAATCCGGATATCGCACGAGACTTATGGAATCATTTGAACATTTCTAAAGGATCTATACAACACTCGAAATTGAGTCATCCAATAAAATCTATATCGATTTGTGGCTTCCAATACGAAATATTGTTCTAGCTATTTCTTAAAATTAAAGCACGATTCTCAATATTCGCCTAAGCAATAAATCCGAGAATGTTTCTATCGGTTGGCATTCTAAGTCTGACTCACCTTATTCCTGAACGATATTCATTTTTGTTGCAACTTAGCTTGCACCAAAGGGTCTTGGCGTGCGATACTCTACACAACTTAGCCGAAAGACTGTGTGTAAAGCTAATTGTTCGGACAATATTCATTTTCATACAAACTATTTGGGCAAACATGTATAGACACTTCGGGTTTACACATAAGTCGTATTTCTAGCATGAGTCAATTCCTAAAGGCTAGCACAGGTTGGCACAAGGCCAAGCATTTCGATATCATACAAGCAATCAAATCATTCAAATGCATATTTTTGAAAGTATTCAGACTCATTATTAGAACATTTTGTTTGAGACATTGAGAGAGAATGTGCACATAACCCACGAACGAGCATTTGAAACTGAAAAAATCGAAGTGAAGTCCTGTAAAATCCCTATCCTAGAAAATCGTATATACCCTTTTTATTTATTAATTATTAATTTAATTGTAGTAATTAGTGGCTAAATAGGAGAAATAGATTTTTACTAATTTTTATTTTAGGTGTTGGTGCACTTAGGGGACTTATGGGGCCATTGAGAATTTTTCTGAATTTATTCCATGTAGGAGACCCTTTGGACAGTTGCTAGCTTAATGATGTGCACAAATATATTTTTTAGATTTTTTTTATGTATTTATATATATATATGTGCATTTAGGGGATTTATGGAACAATTATAAATTTTTCTGAATTTATTTCATGTAGGAGACCCCTTGAGCAGTTGCTAGCTTAATGTTATGTATTAGTGTAATTCTAGATTTTTTTCTATGAGTATATATGTATATATAAATATATATATATATATATATATATATATATATACATATATATTTTAAATAAAAAAAGTTATAAAAGAAAAGAAAAGAAAAGGAAAGAAAAGAAAAGAAAAGAAAATAATAATATAATTAATAACTAACTAATAACTATTACCTAAGCAAACCATCACAGCAACTTAAAGCTACCAAACCATAAGCCTATAGCAGCCCCTAGCAAACCCGCTAAGTTGCTTCTCACAGCAACTTAGCAAATAGCAGCACCCGTCCATTTGCTAATAGCAATAGAAACCCCCCTGCAGCCTATTAACCGAACCCACTATCTCTCTCTCCCATTCATATATATATATATATATATATATATATATATATATATATATATATATATATATATTTATCTTTCATAAAATCCTAACCTAAAATCTCCAGACCCTCCTCTTCTCATCTAGACCTAGAGAGAGCCGTCACCGCAACCGGAGAACCCCACCAGGGCGTCCAAACTGATCCCGACGACCGCGACCCCGCGCACTGCAGATTTCCACACGAGGTACCTTTGTTCCGGAGTTGTTTCCCATCGACTCGCTCAACCAAATGCTGCCCCATCTTTACCGGTATGCTCACCCCTTAACCCTCTTCCATATCTGTGTGCTAGCAGACCTCGAACAACACGAAACCCTAGGCAAAAATAGCGCCCAAGTTGGCACAAGCAGACCGAATTCTGGGATCGCAGAAAACTGCGGTGACCACCCATGTTGCCGAGTTCGTATCTCCTACCACAGAGATCCGAATTCGATGATTCTTTTTTGTATGCATAGACCACTTGACCTAGTTTATTTTCTGTTAAATAACTCAAGATATTTAACTGCTGTGGATAGAATTAAATTCGTCACAAAACCCCGCGAACCCACTTTTCTATATTTTCAAAAGTTGTGAAACGGAGCGCGCCCCGCCAAACGGGACCGCTCCGTCGTGTACCAAGTATACCGAACGGTCTATGCAGCGTAACCGGACATGTAAAAATTCATAGAAACTGATTCGGACGCGTGTGCGCGCCGGAATCAGCCCGTATCCACGGACACATTCCATGTCGCAACTTTTGTGGAAGTCGCACGTATTTTGTGCACGCTTGTCAGATTGCGACAAAAATTATGCCACTGGACTCGTGGTAACGCGCTGGTCCTGTGACCCAATTTTCATGCAATTCTGAGATGGTTGACCAAATCGCCAATTGGCAGGCCCTACAGTTGACTTTTTGGACAAAATTGTGTTCGGCCCATCGGAATCCACATTTGGACATACCGTTGGGTTCATATTAACATTTAGAGTTATTTGACCTATTTAGAGACTGTTACTCTTGGTACGCTTTTCGGTGCAAAGTGGGCCACACGTGGACCCCACTTTTACCCGAAATTACCGTTTTGCCCCTGTGTCCAAATTGGACGAAAGGGAAGTGCTTTTTAGCTATTTTGCTCATTATGGGAACATTAGTGATGTTTATTTCAGCATCCGGAGACGTTCATTCTTAGGCCGTAGCTTCTGACTCTTGGAGTTGACATCGGGACATTACATTTTTGCAGCTTTCTTGCCATGCAAGATACCTTGCCAAATTGCTTACAGTATTTTGCATGCTTAGTATATTTTTGTATATTTACTGCATTTTGTATATTTATTTCATGTGTAGTTCCTTTCTATCATTACTATATATTAGATATGTTGACACAGACATGGCACTTAGTATCATCGAGGACAATCATTAGGCGTATGGGCTTTTAACCACTCTGGTAAACCATAATAACTAGCACGCACTATGGTGGTCGTGTCCGATGGTCGCTACCCCAAAGGTATGTCGATTAATGGAGTCCGAGGGTCGCTACCCCAGAGGTATGTCGGCTGATTATGTCCACTGACGAGCGTATGAGTTGTGAGGATTAGATCGAGTAGCCTACACATGCCCATACATCGAAAAGTTGTCCTCATTTGCATTCATACAGATTGTCTTGTACAGCGTACTTATTTATTTTCAAATTATATGCATGTTTACTGTATTCAAGTTGGCTCACTTTTTCTGTATCTTGTTACGTCCCTCTGAGGACCTGGTCCTCTGTCAGGTGTATTTGTTCTTGAGTATTTGCAGGAGCGCAGATTGGATGGCTATATATGTTTCGTGGATGTCCTCTCTTCAAGCCGGTGATTGCTAGATGGTGTTCTTATATGGTGTTGTTGTGTTGTACTTATTTTGTATTTGCTCTTACATTCGAGTTGGTAGTGGATTTATTTCCATCCAACTATCATCCTTAGATACTTATGTTGAGATCTAGTTATATAGATGCTGGTTATTCATTTATATTGATTTTTTGTGGATGAGATTTAGATTGTACCCTATGACTTGTGACATATGTTTATACCACTTGTGGATTGATTTTCATATTACAGCGTACGTGTGGATTTTGGTTTCCATATATTGGAGTTGCCATATCCATACGGCTGGTATGCTTACGTGTTCCTAGTCCTACGTATTTTGGGACTGGGGCGTGATATGTTTTTGTGGTGGCCCATGCAGGTCGAGAGTATATTGTCTCGGTTATGTTACTGTACCGAGCAAGCCTGCACCTAGGAATAGAGTATAGGATCTCATCCACAATTGACTATGATTCACTTTCGTTCCAATCCATTCTATATGAATAATTGTATCCTGCTTGATTCCTTACTTCCCTAATAGTTCCTTGAGTATAGCCCCCTCCTAGAATATAGAAACCCTATTATTAGGATGATAATTATGGTAGCACACCTATTAAGAATACAACGAGAATATAGACACACCACTAAGTTTAGAATATCTAGTGAACCCTAGAATTCCTTATCTATAGATTGGTTTACCATTACCCCTTGATGTATTATGAAGACTTGAGAGTAGTATAGACGCTATTAAAGTTAGTTAGAAGTTTTACCATAATGTTTGACCCTGGTATTGAGGAACTAATAGAAAACCAAAATTGAATATTAGGACTGAACCTAACCTTCATAGTTAGATAAGTATTGGAGAACTGCAAACTTAGATCATTGTCTTATTATTAGTAGACAGCACCTTAGGAAGCCTAGAGGAATATAATTAACACTTTTTCTTGATCATACCTCGAACATAGCAACTAGCATACCACTCCTCCTTAGAAAACCACGATGCTATCTAGAGCCCCTATTTTAATTTCATATATTGTTCCTCTGCGACCTTACCGTTCGCTAATTGCGCGACGACTAAATTTTGTTCCTCTATTCTTCATCTTTCAACTCGTGCCATCTGACACTTCTGATTATAGACCAAGTGATTTTATTCTATGTTAGGATATATATAGCTTGCTAGGATTTTGGTTGTTACTCTTGAATTTTTAAATTATGTGATTGGTAATTAGAACTTGACAGTTTAAGTTATTATTGTAGATTATGACCTAATAATTACTCCTTAGCTTTAAGTCGCGTAATTAGTATCCCCACCTCGATACAAGTTAGATCCCTTCCCCTTGACGGCCAGTAACTCTTCTATCCTCACTATTGATACTTGTCCTATAAGCACTAAGACTAGGACGTAGTACGACCATGACCTATGTAATATAAGAGGATACCCTAATAAGTACCAAAACCCCTTCTCGTAGACCTTAACAAGAGTTTCTACGGTACCCTTAAGACGATTACACTATTAGTTTATTGTTATAAGTTGGGTAGTATACCTCACAACCTAGTATCACATAGTCTTTTGCCCTATTATTGAAGTGTAGCTGATTGACATTAACCGTGTGCTAGCATAAGAAGATAATGTTTCATCAGACTGTAGAGCTTAGAAGCCCATATCCCTATTTGGTCGACTATCGACTTAGACAAGGATTCAGTATGACCACTGTAGAGATTATGGAGTCTTATGTTTTGTGAACTTGAATTGTTATGTACCTTCTTTCATCATAATCTAGCGTATTTATGTTTGATGTACTACCTTGACTTATGCTGCTATTATAGCCTAATTTTTGTAAGCTTATTCTTTTATCGAGCTTGCTCATGGCATATGTATTATTGGGTGCACACAATGATACAATTGCCTAATCAGAATCGGTGTATTAAGGTCTAGCTAACCTTAGTGCGCTTGGTTCGCTCTTCGCATGACTACATTAAGTGGATTAAGATATATGGTAGTAGACGGATATACTTGCCCCTAGACCTGTCTGACACATCGTATCGGTTACATAACTGTACTGATACGAGCATGTAAATAGGAAGTTACCAAAAATAGGATTTCAATCCACAACTGTCCTGACAACTCTCTTTTCGAATTCCTTAAATCTCTTTGAACCTCGTACTTGTATTCTATCACCTTCACCTTGAGTTTTTTATTATTGCTCTCCGTCTTCCCTTATTTCGGAAAGACGAAACCTCGTGCTGGTATAAGTAGACACACTGATAAGTACTAGATATACCCCATAAGGCTAATCACATGACTTAGCGACCCTCTTTTATAATTGATTAAGGGCATATCATAGGTGATATATTTGGTGTTAAAACTTTGAGGATTGAATAATATGATTAAATAATTTGAGGAATAGTTTTCCTAGATGTATAGCCTTAGGTGATAGATTGATAAATTTTAAGTTCGGTAGATTGTGAACCATCACCCAAAATTAGACCTACTTGGCTTAGATAGTGAGACTAAGGCTAGATTGAATCCAGTTAGAAATAGAACACGATATTATTTTTATTTAATTTTGCAATAATTATATCACTTAGCGCCCCTTATCGTGCTCCGATAATTGGAGCACTACACTAGCCATTGCCTTCCTACAAATTCTACACCCTTATTCTAGACGTGCCTATTATCCAATTCTCATCTTTGTGTAATTTTCTAATTGTTTGGCACTTTTATGCAAAATACCATTTAGGTGTCCACACCATTGGACATGACACATGAAGAAACAAATTTTTCGCTCATGTGGATTTTTCTTATGATTTTTCGGGATGTGCAACGCGCAACATCGCCCACTCCTTTAAACCTAACCTTGCATTTTAAACAATGCAAATCTTATACTACCATTGACATTCTATCATGGCTTAATTTTAATTTCGAGGACAAAATTTTTATAAGTTGGGTAGAATGTAAAATCTCTTCCTAGAAAATCGTATATATCCTTTTTATTTATTAATTATTAATTTAATTATGTCTAAATAGGAGAAATAGATTTTTATTAATTTTTATTTTAGGTGTTGGTGCACTTAGGGGACTTATGGGACCATTAGGAATTTTTCCGAATTTGTTCAATGTAGGAGAACCTTTGGACAGTTGCTAGCTTAATGATGTGCACAAATATATTTTTTAGAATTTTTTCTATGTATTTATATATATATGTGCATTTAGGGGATTTATGGAACAATTATAAATTTTTTCGAATTTATTTCATGTAGGAGATCCCTTAAGCAGTTGCTAGCTTAATGTTATGTATTAGTGTAATTCTAGATTTTTCCTATGAGTATATACGTATATATAAATATATATATACATATATATTTTAAATAAAAAAAAGTTATAAAAGAAAAGAAAAGGAAAGAAAAGAAAAGAAAATAATAATATAATTAATAACTAACTAATAACTATTACCTAAGCAAACCATCACAGCAACTTAAAGCTACCAAACCACAAGCCTATAGCAGCCCCTAGCAAACCCGCTAAGTTGCTTCTCACAGCAACTTAGCAAATAGCAGCACCCGTCCATTTGCTAATAGCAATAGAAACCCCCCCCCCCCCCCCCGCGGCCTATTAACCGAACACACTCTCTCTCTCTCCCTTTCATATATATATATATATATATATATATATATATATATATATATATTTATCTTTCAGAAAACTCTAACCTAAAACCTCCAGACCTCCTCTTCTCATCTAGACCTAGAGAGAGCCGTCACCGCAGCTGGAGAACCCCACCAGGGCGTCCAAACTGATCCCGACGACCGCGACCCCGCGCACTGCAGATTCCCACACGAGGTACCTTTGTTCCGGAGTTGTTTTCCGTCGACTCGCTTAACCAAACGCCGTCCCGTCTTCACCGGTATGCTCACCCCTTAACTCTCTTCCATATCTATGTACTAGCAGACCTCGAACAATACGAAACCCTAGGCGAAAACAGCGCCCAATTTGGCGCAAGCAGACCGAATTCAGGGATCGCAGAAAACAGCGGTGACCACCCATGTTGCCGAGTTCGTATCTCCCACCACAGAGATCCGAATTCAATGATTCTTTTTTGTATGCGTAGACCACTTGACCTAGTTTATTTTTTGTTAAATAACCCTAGATTTTTAGCTGCTGTGGACAGAATTAAATTTGTCACAAAATCCCGCGAACCCACTTTTCTAGATTTCCAAAAGTTATGAAATGGAGCGTGCCCCGCCAAACGGGACCGCCCCGTCATGTACCAGGTGTACCGAACGGTGCACGCAGTATAACCGGACATGTAAAAATTTGTGGAAACTGATTCGAACGCGTGTGCGGCCGAAATCAGCCCGTATCCGTGGATACATCCTGTGTCGCAACTTTTGTGGAAGTCGCACGCATTTTGTGCACGCTTGTCAGATTGCAAAAAAACTTGTGCCACTGGACTTGTGGTAACGCGCTGGTCCTGTGACCCAATTTTTATGCAATTCTGAGATGGTTGACCAAATCGCCAATTCGCGGGCCCCACAGTTGACTTTTTTGATAAAAATTGTGTTCGGCCCATCGGAATCCATATTTGGACATACCTTTGGGTTCGTATTAACATTTAGAGTTGTTTGACCTATACTTTGACCTATTTAGAGACTGTTACCTTTGGCACACTTTTCGATGCAAAGTGGGCCACACGTGGATCCCACTTTTATCCGAAATTACCGTTTTGCCCCTGTGTCCAAATTAGACAAAAGGGAAGTGATTTTTAGTTATTTTTCTCATTCTGAGAATATTGGTGATGTTTATTTCAGCATCCGGAGACGTTCATTCTTAGGCCGTAGCTTCTGACTCTTGGAGTTGACATCGGGACATTACATTTTTATAGCTTTCTTGCTAGGCAAGATACCTTGCCAAATTGCTTACAGTATTTTGCATGCTTAGTATATTTCTGTATATTTACTGCATTTTTGTATATTTATTTCATGTGTAGTTCCTTTCTGTCATTACTATATATTAGATATGTTGACACACACATGGCACTTAGTATCATCGAGGACAATTATTAGGCGTATGGGCTTTTAACCACTTTGGTAAACCATAGTAACTAGCACGCACTATGGTGGTCATGTCCGATGGTCGCTACCCCAGAGGTATTTCGATTGATGGAGTCCGAGGGTCGCTACCCCAGAGGTATATCGGCTGATGATGTCCACTGACGAGCGTATGAGTTGTGAGGATTAGATCGAGTAGCCTACCCATGCCCATACGTCGAAAAGTTATCCTCATTTGCATTCATATAGATTGTCTTGTACAGCGTACTTATTTATTTTCAAATTATATGCATGTTTACTGTATTCAAGTTGGCTCACTTTTCTGTATCTTGTTACGTCCCTCTGAGGACCTGGTCCTCTGCCAGGTGTATCTGTTCTTGAGTATTTGTAGGAGCGCAGATTGGATGGCTATATATGTTTCGTGGATGTCCTCTCTTCGAGCCCGTGATTGCTAGCTGGTGTTCTTATATGGTATTGTTGTGTTGTACTTATTTTGTATTTGCTCTTACATTCGAGTTGGTAGTGGATTTGTTTCCATCCAACTATCATCCTTAGATACTTATGTTGAGATCTAGTTATATAGATGCTGGTAATTTATTTATATTGATTTTCTATGGATGAGATTTAGATTGTACCCTATGACTTGTGACATATGTTTATACCACTTGTGGATTAATTTTTATATTACAACGTACGTATGGATTTTGGTTTCCATATATTAGAGTTGCCATATCCATGCGGCTGTCATGCTTACGTGTTCCTAGTCCTACGTATTTTGGGACTGGGGCGTGACAAGTCCAAAGGCGTATAGCCAATCTCTGATACCAATTTGTCATGCCCCGGTCTTCCGTAGGCTAATCGGCCGTCCCCGCAAGGCGAGAATCACCGCGCCAGCACTCCTGGCAGACGATAGCTGACCCATCTGGACGTGATGCCATATGAGCATGAGCCACACCCATGTAAGGCCGTAGTTCATTGGCTGGAGGTAAGAGATATAAGCCACAGAGTCGCACAGATTGTCCGAGTGCAGCAAAATTATAAATACATAGGTGATTTGGTAACAAGTTCACTGAGTCGACAATAGTGGAAGCATTGAATAATACCAGTTAAAGTAAAACTCTTTATTGATATAAACAAGTGTTACAGGCGGCGCTTGACCGAGATTTCAATTCGCTCAGATCTCTCTCTCTGAAATTGTAAAAGCGTGCCAAGTGGCTACAATTGTAGAATAATTGTGCAGGCGATGTTCAGGCAATGTTCCAACATTATGTCTTGTATATGTGCTTCAGTTCCGGACGCAGCGCTCGAAGGCTCCAGAGTGAGCTGCACGCCTTAGCACGTACGAAGGAGGCATCCGCACCGAACGGGGTTCTCCTGCACCCTGCAACGATCTGGTGGATTATCAGTACATTGAATGCACTGGTTGGGGGGCTACTCGCCCGCTCGACAAATCCAAACACATAATATAGGTTCCGTGCATCAACTATTTTGTTGTCTTTCTAGTTGCCTTAAAATCAGTTTTATGGCATAAATGAGTAGCCTAACTCGTGTGGCAGTGCGCCATACGATATAAGAGAAAATACGATGAGACTTACCAACTTACCATTTGTCTTTCCCTGTCCAAGGCAAACCACGTCAATTCAAGCATGAGCATGTATAAACATTCAAGGCAATAGCATATGCAAGCACTTGTGTTGTGAGCAAGATTATGCTTTGGATACACGAGTTACGAAAAATATCAGGTGTGTTACATAAGATGTTCAAGTGCTCTTTATACACAAGTGTTATTATACCATGATCGTTCAGGTATTTTCGACATTCTTGATGCGATGCAATGACTCGCACGCGGATAGCTGCTAAGCGAGGATGACTAATCTATATGAACAGGAGTCGCTGGCATAGCCATAAAGGACGGGTGTAGTACATAAAAGAAAATGAAATGCAATGCACGGATCAGGAGCGCTACAGGTCATTCCTTCCGACGTAGGCAGCTACTTAGTTTGAGAGCAAGAATAGCGTGAAGGATAAGTTCACAGGCACTACACGCCATTCTGTCCAAAACAGGCAAACTAACAAGGTTCCTGTCCAGATCGGATCGGCCCAGTGCCCCAAAGACCGTCCGTAGGAACAGAGATCCAAGGATCTCACTTGTTAATAATTTGTCCGCGACATGTAGGTCAGGGTCTTTCCAATTTCCATAATTGACATGATAATCCTTAATTCTTTGTTCTAAAAAGAGCATTTTGCTCCACGAGCTGTAATTCTGACATGAATTCTTGTTCAGAGGTAAACTTGATGTGATTATCATTCAAGTGTTTCTTGACAGGATTCTTTCTTAATGAACAACTTGCCTTGATGCATTTCCCTGTTGCGGGGACTGCCTTAGCGACCAAACGGTCCCAAATACTTGCAAGTTCATTTGCACAGAAGGACTATTCGATAGTCTTATGGCTGACTCAATGCATGAACGATACGCGATAGTGTAGTTGATTGTGGCATAATCTCATTATGGCGAGCATTGAGTCGAGACAATATTATAAGTTAACATATAAGCAGGCAAGCATGTATTTGTATAAACATAAGCATTCATATTAGCTCGGGTCCGAAGGTAAGCCGAGGAGTGAAGCCGTAAAGGGACTTTACGAGCGACATAATCTAGAGTCGTACAGTGTAAACAGGCGAACAGTGCACTAAGAAGAGCATATACGTATCTTTCTATCGAGGCATAGCAGGGTCCAGTTGCACAAGGCAAAGGTAGCATGCAATGGTCTGATTATAAGCAAAGTTTTATTTTCATGTTCTAGCACGAGCAATACAAGTCGGGATTATTCCCTTAGCTAGGTACGTTGTATTCTTATTAACATGCAGAGGGTGATTCGCCTAGCGACTAGCATGTATCATCCATATTTTAAGTGTGCTGGCTAAGAAAAGACAAGTTCACCGTAGCCACCCACCTTAGCGATGATTCGCCTCGGTTGAGCGATACTACGAGCGAGCCTCTGAAAGCCTAAGCCAAACTCCTGTAGGGCCAAGTCTGGATATTCTTTGCCTTAAACGAGTATTCTCGCCTGAGCAAAGCAGGTCGGGACATTACACTTTTGTCGTTTGAATCGGCAGTTCGCTTGAGCGAAATAGGGCGTTACATGACGAGCGATGTCTGTGTGTCAGAGGAGCTCGGGGAGGTGACGAGGGCCATTCGAGAAGTCAGAGAAGCTCGGGAGTAGAAAATAGGGGAGTAGGGGCTGCTGGAAATAAGCCTACCGAGTTCGGACTGAACGCGGTCCTCCAGGCTGAGTTCGGACCAAACTCGGTCCCCCAGGTCGAGTTCGGGCCAAACTTGGTCTGGGTGCTCCAGAATCTCCATAGATCTGTTGTTTTGTTTACTCGCAAATCACCTAATCTGGCCAAATTTGGTCCAAGTTTGGTCCTCGGGCTGAACAAAATTTTTATGGTATTTTATACACCTTTGGATCGTATCCTACGGTCCATGTTGGTTGCAGGATTGGGGAGTATAAGTTATGTTTTTCCTAACCCTAACATATGCAACAAGGAGCGAAAAATGAGGTATGTGTGCCATTGCAACTTTGGGAAGGAGAAAGAAGGATTGGAGGCCATTTCAGAGGAGGAGATCAATTTTGGACAATTTCTCATTATCTTCTATCTTCGTGGTGTAATCTATTTTCTATTTCTAAGCGTTGTGGTGATCCATGTTGGATCAGAAGGAGCTTGTAGAGGGTGTATTCTCTTTATTCTATTAGTAGATGTTCTTCAAGGTTGGACTCCGATCGTCCCGTGATTTTTTTATCTGGGTTTTGCACGTAAAACTCTTCGTGTCTGTGATTTGTGTTTGGCAATTTTGGATTTGTGTGTTTTGCTCGATTCTCTTATAGATTCTCTTGCAGGTGCTGGTTTTCGCGCTTTCATTCCCAACAAAAGTTGTTGAAGAGCTTCTCAATGGTGGTGAGGACCTTCTTAGGCAAGGATCATGCGAAGATGGTATAAATGGGGATAGAATTCAGAACGTGTTAGATCAGATTGAGCTTTCCTCCGAGAGAAATAAGGTTATTATGCCATCCCCCGATTGTCTTCTAAATCTTGGATATAAGAGGTTTATATAACGCTTACTAGAGGTTTATATAACGCTGACTTTCTACGACTGATCGGCGGGGGCAGCCCAAGTAATAGAAAAGGCGACGATTGGACGGCAAATCCGAGAGCGTTGACCCACTCTTGACAGAATATAGGAGAAGCTTTGATTTGAAAGTAAGTGCGGCTCTTCAAGTGGCTGACTTTCTGCCCCGAGCACCGCTCGTACCGTATCAAAAGACGACAAATAGATCGGGTGGCCCATTTGTCATCTGACGGTAAGATGAGGATGTCGTTGGCGTACGCAAGGTGGGTAACGAGGGGGTGCCACTCGTAGTGCGAAACCAAGAGATGGTGGATCTGTTGCCCAGATCGATGATGTTGTGACTCGGAGCCTCGGACGCTATTAGTCCCATGCGGTCCTTACTACCTCCAGGAAACCCACATGACTGGGCGGGCAGAAACTCAAGAATTTGAAATTGTTGCTAAGGGAGGGCTTGACTGGATTGATCTCTAGTAACATAAGGGAGTGATCAGATTCCGACCAACTTTGATTCACATGGATCCTATCTAGTAGGGACTGTTGTCTCTCGGCACCAGTCCATGAGTTTGACTAGGTAACTCATTCACAGAGAATGGGAGGGGACTGAGTCTGTCTTCACAAGTGAAATGGTTGGATTCGAAAATGGATCTTGATGCCAGTGGGAGCCCACCGGACTTCTCGGGGATCGTGGAGATTGCGTTGAAATTGCCATCGCGTATCCAAGGCGCGTTGGGGAACCTGTCCTGCAACTGCAAGAGGAGTTCCCAAAGTATTTTGGTGACGCCGCCATGCACAATCGTAAGGAGCGGCTTTTTTGCTAGTTGCGGGTGAGAGAACTCCACAGAGAGAGCTTGCTCGGAGTCTTCCAAAAGAGTGGTCGAAATATCGTTGGAGAAGAAAATACAGATGACGTTGTCGCTAGCAATGGCATGAGGGAATCCCAGTTTGAGTTTGAAGAGATCAATATCATCTTCATTCTCTTCATCTAGCTCTACGGTGCTTTACGGTTTGTCGAGTTTGTTCTATTCTTGCCTTGCCTTGCCTTGCCTTGGGAGAAATTTCTTAAGATATATGCTCTTTACCTTTCCTTGTCGCTGCTGCTTTTTGGGCTCTTTGTAGTTTGGATTTGCAAGAGGAGTTGGAGTGACCTTGGTGAAGGCATATGGAGCAATACTCTGCATGCTTCAAAAATTCTAAAGGTTGCCACAGACTACCTTCTTCAGGAAGGACGATGTGCATGTTAGGGGGGAGGGGTTTGTTGATGTCCATCTCCACAAGGATGTGAGCTCTGCTTGGGTGAGTGTGGCGCTTTGTGGCTGTGTCGATCTTGAAAGGGGAGCCGATATTTTCGACCAGGGTGAACAAAGCCTCCCGCGTGAAAAAGTGTTAGGGATCCCGGGGAGGGAAACCTAGACAGGAGCCACAAGAGATTTACGGCTAGGGAGAAATATGTCGTCCATCTGAAAATGTGCATCGGAGCGTTCACTATGTACCACATATCACAAGACCTCAGCCGAAGGAAATCGATCTCTAAACTCGGGCGGATGAGCAGGTGCCTAGCGTCAATGAAGCCAACAAAAATGAGACCTGCAAAGCCTAGGCTAGCCACAACGCGACGGATGACGTCGACTTGCGACCTGGAGCGAGAGAACTTGCCGACGAGGGAAAAACGGAAAGGGACGAGGATAGAAGGAAGTGAGGGGGAGGGGAAGTCGAAGATGGTAGAAATTTTCTAGAGGAGGAGGGGAGGAATGTGTGGACGCGGCGGCCGGGAAGACGGGGCACGACGACCCGTCTTTGCGGCCACAGCAGAAACAAGCAGGAAAAAAAAAAGGGGAAAAGGGGAGCAGAGAGCATATATATATATATATATATATATATATATATATATATATATATATATATATATTTATGTGCGTGTGTACACGCACGTGAACATATTAAATTGTAGTTAAATAATAAATCCTATTAGATTCTTACATAATAATAAGTAAATAAATAATTAAATAAATAATTGATAATAAAATAAAATAATTTTTTGGGAATTTTATCATTAATTCAGTAAATCAAAGAAAAGAAATTAGAGTTAGAAATTAAAAGAAAAATATAAAATATAAAATATAAAACTTTGGACTGTTCATTCACCGTCTTAAATATGAGAACCGGAGTGATGGAACTGGGGATCCCAAGGACCGGAGATTGGTGTGCATATCGATCAATAAAATATTAATAGGTTTAATACGTGATATAAACCTTCAAAGACAGAAACTAAGGTTCACAAATTATACCTAAAGTAACAAGAAGAATATGAAGGTTTTTAACAATCTCGATCAGTTAGTGACCCCAAGATCTTCTGTACGTATTTCTTTCTCGGGTTTAACGTCGTGTGGACGACGATCTTCCATCCTTTTTTTTCTTCTTGGCTGACCTCTCTTTATCTCCTTACGTGAAAATGAGTTTTGAGAAAGCTGCACTTTTCTGATGCAATGACAGCCAGAGAATAAATGATATATAGGCTACGGCAAGGACCATGAGAAGAAATTAGGGTTAGGTCTCCTAACGGATATAGGTATCTCATGTACAGTCCGAACACACAACCCAGGCCTGTTAACAATAGCTTGGTCTACTAAAGAGCTATTGTTGCACTACCGTCCTAATCCTAAATTATGTTTTTGGGCTCCTTCTTATTATATATCTGTTCGTCTTTCCATGTTAAGATATCGAATGTCCATCGATCAAATTAAGTTACTAACTATATTATTTGATATATTTTATCTTTAAGTAGTACCACTCAACTTTATTTGTCATGTCGAATATAATCTACCTACAGGGTTTACATGACAATCCATATGAGTTTCTTAAGGGAACATCATCAACCCAACGTTTCGTGACATGGATTCCTTTTATAATCAACAGTCCATCAAACAAAATATTATTACTCAATTTATAGTTGTTATTGACACATAATGAATCTCACTCTTTTATGAGTCAAACTAATACATACTGTATATATATGTATGTTATTATATTCGAATTAAGAGCATAAGCATCCATAATAACAGAGGTATTTGTTCTCTTATGTAGTCAGTACAAAGCGAACAAGCTCAAGTGGTCATGTTCAATGCACACAAAGTGTACTAGTGTAAACCTATAGTCAAGATAGAATAATATCAGATTATACGGTGAAATACATTACGAGATTTTTTTCATACTTTTCGTACAACCTTACCAATGGTTTGTCCAAATTTATCTAAGTTATGAACTATTTATATATTCCACAGGGTACTGATAATATAATCTTTTGTGTGACATCACACACCATATTATCTATAATATATAATATTAGACACTTGCATTAACATTATAAAAATTACAATATGCAAACATTTGTCCATATGATTCTTATTTAAAAATAGAAAAATATAGTTAATACAAAGTGATACTTTTAGTATATAACTCTAACGAATATTTCACTTATA
Organism: Iris macrosiphon; assembly: GCA_036927795.1. Taxonomy (NCBI): domain Eukaryota; kingdom Viridiplantae; phylum Streptophyta; class Magnoliopsida; order Asparagales; family Iridaceae; genus Iris; species Iris macrosiphon. The sequence continues at coordinate 139,777,376 of JAYESA010000020.1, forward strand.
CTCAAAGAATTACTTTTTAGTATACTATTACAAGCTCCTGTTATTAGGAAACAGACTCAAAGCTCTATGAATCTTGTCAAGCCAAGATTTCCTCAAATCTTTTCCTAACCTAATCTAATTCGATTCTCGGCCGATCCGAATCGATGTAATCTCGATCAGAATGATATTCGACAAACAAACTTATATATAGTTTGAGATTCAAATCTCAATGACCTTATCAAATCCTAAATTCTGAAATAATTCGTGGCTATTCCCCGAGCACCATAAACCATCGAGGGGAATACATCGACCCTTTCTCCACTTTTATCGATCATCCGCGATGAGCATCGTTGTCGAAAAATAGCTGCTACACCGTAGGCGACTTCCAAAAACAGAGGATCCCTTTGTTTTCTCTTTCAGTTTCGGTTACAGGTACTATACTTGGAAAGCTCATAGCTCCATCATTCTTCGATCGAATTTAGATCCTATTGCCCAGGTATACCCTTGAGATATCCCCCTTTCAAAGCCACTATTTCTGATCAAAACCCAGATAGAAATCGATATAAAGTTTTTAAAAAACTTGTTTTTGTAAAACTAAATTTTTTTGATATGGATCCGCTCCGACAAATCGGACTACCCCGTCATGTCTTGATTGCATGGAAACGAGCATACAATAAACATCGACGTGTGGGATTCTAGGAGCAAGTGCAAGTCCAAAACCACTCTAAGTCTTATCCTAAATCCATTAATGGTAAGAACACTGTGATTTTTTCCACTTCTACCCCGCCTTGCCCAGTTCTGGTAATTTCTTGCTAGCTTTGACAGAATTTAAAATGGTGGAAAGAAAATAAAGTTTGTGATTCCGAAGAAGAAGAATGTACCAACATACTACAGACTAATGCTTAATGGTAAGCGAGGTAAAAGAAAATCCTTTATTTGAAGAATTTTCTTATGATGAATTGTTTGATGCTTTCAATGAATTATTTGAAGATTGTTAGAAGCTTAAAAGCAGGTACAAATAAGCTAGAAAAGTTATTCAGTCTTATCAGCTTGAGAATAAAAAGCTTACTTATCTACTAAATGAAGCTAGAGAAACTTCGTCTTCTAACAACTACGATAACATATCCATACTGAAGCTTAGCTTACAAGAAGCACTTGATTGTGTTAAAATCAGTGCACATGAAAATGCTAAACTTAAGGAGGAATTAGAGTCAGAAAAGAAGAAGTTTTCTATAACTTAAATTAGAATTGATGATATTACTTCTAAATATTATGAGTTATATAATGCTAACAAGAGGTTAGAAATTTTATTGAAAAAATAGATTGTTGAACCTGTAACTCGATCAAGCACCAAAAATGTACGACACGTGACTCAACAAAAAGTCACCACCACGAGAACCTCTGAAAAGAATGACAAGAAGGCTATTAATTCTCAAAACCATGCTTTTATTTATGCACAATATCAAAATAGTGTTCATATCACACATCGCACATATACACCTATTTCAAAAATAAACGTACATGATACGTGTCCTTATTGTGGTTTGAAATGACACAGATCTAGTCAATGCATTATTAGAAAGCAAGTAGATATGAATATTCTCAAATGGGTTCCTAAAGCTAATCAATATGGAACAAATCTTGGATACCAAAGTCTCTGCCTACTAATGCAGGTAGAACGTCTTGTGTCAAAATCTAGCACCAAGGAGTACGTTGGTGATTGCACTTCTACAAAGATGATATTCAAAGCAATTGCACCAGCATAAGTATGGTCATTAGAATTATTTCTTGTAACGTGCTAAAACATAATATTGCTTAATTAAGTTCATCTAGATTGTTATTATTTTATGTTTAGATGCGATTTATTATGAACATGCTTTAAATAGTTATAATTTACCTAAATATTTCTCATGTATGTCCTATATAAATATAACATTATACATATTAATCAAGTTTAGTTATTGAACTATGAATCTGATAATGTATGAGAATATAAGTTACTTTTAAATTTTTTTAAATAAAATCTAAGTTCTTTAAAGTTAAGATTATTTTGCTTACAAGCCGAAAGATCCCTTCTGTCAAAAAGGCATAAACAGCCTAAGTGATACGATACTTAAGTCTCTTCGGACCACCGCTAGCTGGGATCCGGACCCTACCATTAAATCAAGATGATTAAGACAAGGATTTATAGAGAATCATTCAAAACTATCTCCAGAATACAATATCGTATCAAAATCATATTTTCTGTAACTATAATGTCATATATACTGTGATTTTGATTATTGTCTCTAGCATGCTTAACATTTTTTTTTTACGATTTTATCTTCTGGATTTCATAGAATATTTCTTGTATATATATGATTGCACAAGTATTTTATGTAAGAAGTTTATATATATATATATATATATATATATATATATATATATATATATATATATATATATATATATATATATGTGTGTGTGTGTGTGTGTGTGTGTGTGTGTGTGTGTGTGTGATTTTTGTTATATATAAATATACTTTTCTTACATATTTATATAAGTTTTTTTTTTTTGAACAAAGGAAGCACAAAAACTGACTTTGGATATATATAACGAAAATCATATATATATATATATATATATATATATATATATATATATATATATATATATATATATATATATATAACGAAAATCATATATATATATATATATCTGTGTGTGTGTGTGTGTGTGTGTGTGTGTGTGTGTGTGTGTGTGTGTGTGCAAAGGAAGCACAAAAACTTATATATATATATATATATATATATATATATATATATATATATATATATATATATGATTTTTGTTATATATTAATATACTTTTGTAATATATTTATATAACTTTTTTTTGTGAACAAAGGAAGCACCAAAACCGACTTTGGCCAGTTTTGGAAACCCAGGGACAGAACTCAGGGCCGAACTCAGTTACCTTATTTTTTTTTAGAATAGCAACTATTCGAGCTCCTATTTTGAAACATAGTTTTAATCACAAACTCTATTCCTTTTCATCTTTCGACCCAAGAGCAGCCCCCTTACCTTCTTTTCTTTCCTCCAAACCCCAAAACCCTAGGTAGGTGGATCTCTCTCCTCAAGTGGTCTTCTCTCTCCAAAATTCAAATTTGGGTTCTCCTCAAAGTCCTCTTCCATCTTCACCATCTTGTTTGTGGTATAATTTTTTCTCTTCCTAAATTCTTAAATGACTCCTAAGTTCTTTGGAAAGAAGAAAAGAAAGGTTGGTGATGTCTCATCATCCAATCATCCTCAAGAGGATACCCCTCTCTCTATCTTTAGTCCTCAAATATCCGAAGAGGGTGATTTCGATGGTTTTCTATTTACATTCCTTAATGCATCTATTATGTGGTTTGACGATTTTCGAGAACAGACCATCTAAACCGAAAACCCGTTAAACTTTACTGTGTTTCCAACATATCTTCACCACTTTCAGGCACCGGGCTTAGAAGAACTAGTCGTGACACCCCACGTATCTCAATGCCATTCACATGTTTTATTTTAATATGACTTCTTCACACAGGACTATACGAATATGAATCGGCGAGATTGATATTAAATTTGATGATGACGACTTGGGTGAAATACTTGGTAATCCTAATAAAGGCGAAGCCCTAGTCGACACGTATAACTTTCAAGAAGACATGACTTATGAGTTATTTAGGGACTCATTATGTAATCCCAATACCCTTCCACACGGATGTCTCCGCCCAAGGCACTTGAACAACTAGTCGACAATTTGCATCACATGGTATTTTTATTCATTCTACCCAAACAATCTTTAATTGATGAACTTACTTAGTTGGAGATGTCTTCCATGTACTATCTGCACTTTGGTATTACCTTTAATATACCTAAGACTATTATCGAGGCCATGATCCGATGTCACAAGTATAAATACAACTTAGTTTTGCGATTTATTTGCCTATCATTTTTTAGCGTTTTGAGATTTTAATGGATGACTGCCACTTCTTAGCTGAGCCAGCCTATCTTCACGAAGCCCGTAGGATTGGACCTCTTCCTCCTACTGCTGCTCCTCCTGCTGAAGGTGACTTACCTGATGCACCTCCTGCACCTGCTCTACCTGCTATGTTGGAATCCATCCTAGACTTGCTTCGGGAGCATTTTTTATTGCAAGACTAGATGATCACAGCAAATTTCCATGAGCATGATGTGATGATAAATACTCATTTTTGCGATCAGGATTATCGTTCCACCATGGTTGCTAATTCTACCTCCAACACCTTAACAGACAATTCAGTACACCCTTTCTCAACATCCAGCTGGGCCATTTCCACCTATTCGTGACCCTTCTCGTTCTAGTTATCGGCTTCATGATCCTTACATTTAGAGATACTTGGATCCTGCTGTAGCCTACTATGATCCAAACCGATTAGCAGATGACGCTATAACAACTGACGATCATTAGCCTGCTTTCATGTTTCTGGAGTTCTTACAACTTTTGATGTTCTAGTTTATTTTGGACTATGTATGCATTTTATTTTTCTAATGGATTTCTATTTTTAGCATTGTGAGTTGTAGTAATTTGTAGGTTTAGTTTTAGTCATGCGTACTAAAAACTAAAAGGCCTCATTATCTATGGATTTTAGTTTCTCATTTTCAATCTTGTTGCTTAATTTAGTTTGGTAAAATTTGACAAATAATGTAGTTCACATTCTACTTCTGATATATGAAAATTCTTTTTATGCTTAGTTCAAATGTAAAACACAAACTACTTCCTATTCTATTGTGTTTAGAATGATTGAAGTGGTAGTTTATTGGCATCAGTTCAAAGCACTTAACTTTCTTACATTAGAGAAAATTGATATCATGTCTAGTTCATTATGTTGTTTCCCTTTTAAACTATATGTATATCATATTATATAGTCGTTTCTCTCTACTATTTTTTTGTCTTTTTCATCAATTTCGGGGGAAGTACTCCATTCCGATAAATGACAAAAGGGGGGGAAGTATACAAAATTACAAAATACACATAAATGAGAAAAGCCAACAATACCGATACTCTAAGAATGTTCAGTACAAGTACTACATGAGAGATTCTTTCTTTCACAAATGATCTGTACAATTACTACGGGGAAGAATTCTTAAGCTTCGTTCAGCTTCTTTCGCATCCACGTATCGTATCGGAGTTACCGTATTGGGATTTGTACTTGTATGATTTGTCAATTATCATGATGGGGGAGATTGTTGGCACCGTGTGGTCGCAGTCCAACCTGATTATGATAATTGACATAACCATACTTAATACAAATGGACTGCTACAAAGTACAGCGATGCTACATCTATTGAAGACACCTGCTACAATCATCTACAGTTATTTGGTCTTTTATTCTGTATTTTGTATTTTATTTTAGTCTAGGACTAATGTAAATTGAGTCGTACATGGCATCTAGATGACACTTAAGTCCACTCAAATAAGTATACTCAAAACCCAGTCCAAATTCAACTCAATCTAGACCTAAACTTGCAAACTATGTTCTGGAACAAAGGTGATAAAACTCGGCGAGTTATGGAACAATGGTGACAGAACTCGGCCAGAGTTCGGACTAAACTCGGACAAAATTCGGTCAAACCCAAATCCAGTCCCCTAGTCTTCAGTTCATCCCATGAGCTCATGGTACAACGGTTGAATTTATGAACGTTAGGACATCCAAATTTTTTTCGAACTTGGTTCAAAAAATGGCTATAAATAGACAATAAATTTTACCATTTCAATTCAGACATTCACTCAAGCTCTTAATTTTATATCTCTACTATCTGATCTAAAACTATCCCATTCTCAAGAGCAACTCCAATAGCCTTCTAATTGCCAATGCGTCTTTGATTAGAAGTTTTATTTGAGTTGTACTAGCTTAAAAATTCGGTTACTATTTCCAAAGTTAGAAGTAGTCGTGATCTTCGCATCAAAGCACGTGAGTCTAAATTTGGCGAGTTCTTCGAATCGAAAGCTCGTGTCTGTAAGAAGTCTACAAGCCTTCGAATCAAAGCTTGTGTTGTACGCTATTTCACAAATAGTAGATTTAATCTGAGCAAGATTTCTTGAGACTGGTCTAGTCTTCCACAAGGGAAAACAAGAATAAAATATCGGTGTTTGTGTTTGATTTTTAAACTCTATTTACTTTACCTTACTTATAATCTTCTTATACTCTGATCTTAGTTATACTTATTATAGCAGTTTTATAAGTTAGTAATTGCCTTACTTTAATTGAATTATTATCACACACACTCTATTCACCCCCCTCTAGAGTGACTATAGTTTCCCCTTTATTACACACTTGTTAATATATATTGGTCATATAACTAATATCATTTGAGGCTTGAATATCTCAAATTCAATTAAAGCTTTACATTATTGAAGGTTATGCTTTTAAAATTTTGGAGTTTATTTTAGAAACACTAGAAAGATAGGCCTATAATAGAAAATACTTCAAGTGAGTATCTCAATATATAGATGTCATGACCCGCACCCGGATATTCGAGCACGAGTACGTGGTTACTCCAAGCCTACACTGCAGCATCGACGGTAGAACATTGTTTGGGTCATTTCTAACTATCTAACATCTCAACAATATAATATGGTACCTGTCAATCATCTCAACTCCAAATGGCGGAACAATATGGTATCTCACAATATAGCTAAACACAATCATAATGCAAACTAAGGAAGATAAAGCACGAATGGAATAGCGAAGAAAAGTATAAGATACTGTAAAACCCCTGAATTTTCAAAATTATTAAATCTTGGATTTATCCCAATTTTCTGAAATTTTCTGGGAATTTTCTGTAATTAAAATCAAGGTTTTTAATTAATAAATGATTTTTAATTGGCAATAAATAATATTAAAATATTATGAAAATAATATTTTTGGGTGTAAAATGGAAAACTGGACTTAGGGTAATTTTTCTGGATTTTTCTGGACCTCAGAACTATTTTTAAATGCCTAAAAACAATTTTTTTATAATTAATTAACTGTTTTTAATTATTATTATTATTATTTATTTTTATTTTATTTTTTTATTTTTTTCTTTTCTTTTCTCCTTGGGCCGGCCCGGCCCAATGGACCGGCCCGTTAGCCTCCGGCCCAGCCCGCCCTTACCGGGTCGGGTCGGGTCAGCCAGACCCAACCCGCCCGCGAACCCGAACCCGGCCACCCGTCTCCCCCACGCCCCCGCGAGATTCGGTCAGCCGCCGAACCGGCCGGCCACGCGGCGCCTCCGCCGGCCACCTCGCCCGCACCCCGCGCCACGTAGCCGACCTCGCCGCCGCCTCTCCCGGCCAATCCCCACCTCGGCCCACCTATTTAAACCCCCCAATCTCACCCCTAGCCAGCCAGACCCTGTTCGACCACCGCCTCCTTGTCGCCCCGGCGCCGCCCGACCGCCGCTCCGCCACCCTCGCCCCGACCTCGCCCCGCCGTCCTCCTCCCCGCCGCAGCCGTCCCCGACTCCAGCAGCAACAGCAGCAGCAGCAGCGGCAGCCGACGAGCCGCCAGCGCAGCCGCCGTCGACGACGCAGCCGCCAGCCCCCGGCCGGCCTTCCCCGCAGCGGCGCCGCCCTCCTCCGGCCAGCACAGCGCCGCCTCAGCCTCCGGCCGGCCCCGCCGCGCATCGCCTGAACCCTAACCCTAATTCCTAATTTCTTCGTGTCGTGTCGGATACGTGTCGGACACGACTCGACCCTGATTTTCGGGTCCCCTTCAGGTGCGTGTAACTTTTTGTTCGTAGCTCCGTTTTCAATTCCGCAAATTGCGTTATGAAGCCTGTATGACCCTCTCGGTGTCCGGACAAACTATTCGGGGCATCGCGTCCTGTGGTGATCGCACACCGCGATCCAAAAACAGGAAAAATCAGACCGTGTTTCACCCCGGAACTGAGTGCGCCCCGCCAAACGGGATAACTTGGTCGCGTGCGGTCTTCACAGATACGTGCATGTCGTCGATACGGAAGTGTGAGATTTCGTGGAAGCTGATTCGGGTGTGCGTGGACACCGGAATCACCGCATATCCGCGGACATCGCCCCGTATCCGACTTTTCTGTAATTTGCCCTAACTTCTTGTACACTCGTCGGATCGAGACGAAACTTGTGCCATCGGACTTGTAGCGATACGCTGGTCCTGTGGGTCAAGTTTGGTTCGATTCTGAGAACGTTAACGAAATCGCGTGTCGTGGGCCCCACAGGTCTCGCTCGACGGACGATTTTGTGTTCGGCTCATCGGAATCCAAATCTGGAAGTTCCGTTGGGTTCGTATCAACGTTCCTGACCTGTTGACACTAAGTTTGGTGAATTTGGAGACCGTTGACCCGGATACGTTTTTCGGTGCAAAGCGGGCCCACCGGCGGACCCCGTTTTGACCCGAAACTGCCATTTTTGCCCTTGTCTCCAATTGGACCCAAGGACAGGCATTTCTAGCTATTTGACATCTTCTGAGCGTGATGGTAATGTCTATTTCAGCTTTTGGACTCATCCCTGGAATTTTTCCCCAAGAACCAAATTAATCAGATCCAAACAACAGGCAAGTACCTGCACTTCAAGTTAAATCTTTATATTATGATAATTAATTTCCTGCTTTACTAGTACCCTTGATGATTACACCTAGTGTTAGAAATGCTGAATTTTATGTCTTGAATATTGGAGTTCATGTCTTGTTTTTTATGTCGGGTGGGAGAATACTAGAAGGCATGTAGTTTACCCTTCCCCTTGTCATGTTTAATAGCTGTTGGTACGCGACTGTACCCCAGCCGGATCTCGATTTCCCCTGTTTAATAGTCGTTCATGACGGCCGGATTAGCCTTATAAACCCCTACATGCCAACTATGTATTCTAAAAACAAACACAAGTTCACACAGATAGTTTCTGGTCATGTTATATATCTTGCTGACTGTTGTAATTTCATTTCCTGTTTCATTTATTTCTGCTTTCTCATATTCCTGCTTACAGTTTTAACTCTGAGATAATGATGTTCTGTTATGCAGTTTCTTAACTTGATATTCAATATTTAATTATCATAAATATTTAGTTTAACCTTGTTGTGCACTGTGTACTTTGCTCCTTTCCTGACTGGATCTGTTGATTTAGGCGATGATGAGGCTCTTGCCCCTACTTATTATGGTCCCTATGAGGGTACTGATGATACCTATGAGGAGCCAGAACCCACCCAGGAGACCCCTGCTGCAGAGTAGCTAGTAGTAGCTATCTTTTATTTCTGTTTCTTATCTTATTAATCGGGTTTGTCCCCGATTTCATTTTGATTTCCTGTACTAAAACATTTGAATCTGTTATCGTATTTATTTTAGTTGCAATCTTAAGTTTTTGTTCTCATTATTATCTTGCCTATGTTAATTGTGAATGAGCTAGTTAGTAAATATGGATTTGACCTAGACAGCGTACTACCGCCGACTCTGCGGCGTAGGCTGGACGTACCCACGCACTCGTGCCCGAATTTTTGGGTGCGGGTCGTGACAGATACAATCCATAAGTCTGAAATAATATACAAACTATGAATCTCAACAAATAGTCTAATACAAGCCAACCAAAATAATAAACTAAACCTCCTCGGCTCTACAACTAAGTCCTCCTGGTCTATAGGAGTATCCTCTAAAGGTACGCCATCTTGCGGTCCGTAGAATGTGGGACACAGTTCTATAAGCCAATCATCTGGAAAAAAAATCCAATCAGGATTGGAGCAAAGTACATACCTTTGAAAGCAGTTTCAATAACATAATCGAGCATATAAAATAGATAATAGAAATAAAATACAAGATCACTAAACATATGAATTAATGAACAAGAGAATACTGGTAATGTACAAGAATATAAAACAACAATATGAATATCTGCAATATGAGGAAATAAGCTAAAATCTAACTATGTGCCTCAGGATATACAAGTTTATTTTTGTGATCGGTTTAGGTTGAACATGATCAATAAGGTAAGACGATTATAAGTATAGTATATAATCGGTATGTACATGATGAACAATGGGGCTTCGATCATATAATCAACTCCTACTCTCTCATCCCCAACTAATACCAATGGATCCAATCACTACACACTACGAACAAGTATATCACTAACTATTTACTAACATAATACTAAACTAAACTGATACACTTAACTACTACCCATTAACTCATTCTAAACCATCTTAAACCAACTAACAATTACCTTGCTGAGCCTGAGACTGATACTGATATTGTGTTGTCTGATACTGCCTCTTCAAGGCAGTGTTGCACTGCCTTTCAGTGACCCAAGCTGTTGTCCCTCATGTTTGTGGATGCTGCACTGTACAGTGCAGCTAGTGCAACTGCTACCTGTCTTCCTTTGCTGAAACTACACAGTTATAGTGCCCTGCTTGCTGTTGTATGATGATGCTGCCCCGCATATACTAAACTATGCAGATTACCTTCTGATACTCTCACTGAGTAGTTGGTCCACCGCTCGAGCTGTTGTGCTCTCGCTGAGGTTGGTGCACCAGTTGGTGCACTATCTCCTCCTCCTTTTCTTGCTACTGAATCGTTATATCCCCCTTGCTATGAATCCTGTACAGGAACTATACACTGCATTGGCTGCTGGATGCACGAGCTCCTTGCTGTGCAACTACTGACTCTGCTTCTACTAAAATACTACTACACACATTATTGTGTGATCCCCCCTCACTCGCTGCTATACACAAACACCAAATGCACACACTCACACACAACTCACCCATAAAACACACAGCACACACATACATATACATCTATATATAAACTGCTATATATATATATATATATATATATATATATATATATATATATATATATATATATATATATATATATATATCCACACACACACACACACACACACACACACACACACACACACATATATATATATATATATATATATATATATATATATATATATATATATATACACATTATCTCTTATACGTATATAGATATATATACACAAACACTCATATACACTTATAGCTATATCCCTCATACATATATATAGAGAGATACTAGTATACCATATACTATATACACACACACACACACACACACACACACACACACACACACACACACACACACACACATATATATATATATATATATATATATATATATATATATATAGATAGATAGATAGATAGATAGATAGATAGATAGATAGATAGATAGATAGATAGATAGATAGATAGATAGATAGATAGATAGATATAGTATCACATACATACTTACATAATACATATAGATACACATAGCTATATGTATACTTAGCTATAAATACTCACATATACAATATGATATAAATACACACTTATATACATATATATCATATAATATATCATACACACACATATATATATATATATATATATATATATATATATATATATATATATATATATATACACACACACATACACACACACATAAAACTAAGGCAATGAAACAAACACGTGGAGTGCACCACACCCGTATCACACTCATTCTATAATACGCTTGCGATACAACTCCCCCACTCAACTAAACGTATCCTGAATGACACGAACAAGTCTAGAATACTAATTATGAATAATACGAATAATAATATAATCAACTACGTGTCTGGGTCAAGAAATGATATGCACAAATCCCCATATCGGAGAAAAACTATAAAATCAACATGTATCGCCAAATTGACGAGATATGGCCTACACGTACCCAATTGTGGATATAAAACTAGTCACAAACAATCAATCCCATGTCATATTGATCTATTAGACCAATTGCCAAATATCATATGTGCCAATCTCAAAATTCTCCCAAAATTGACACAAAAACACACATAACTTCCACTATAGGTCTCCTATGAACCTAATTCCAATTCCTATGGGTAGCCTATGCATGTGAGGTAGTTTCTCATGGTTAAATATCATATTTAGAACCTAATAAAAGAGGGAAAACTGAAATGTACCTATTGGGCATTCACGTTAGCTCGGGCCTGAAGGTAAGCCGAGAAGTAAAACTGTAGAGAAACTTTTCGAGCAACATGATCTAGGGTCGTGCAGTGTAAACAAGTGAACAGTGCACTAAAAAGAGCATATACATATCGTTCTACTCGAGGCATAGCGGGGCTAGTTGCACAAGGCAAAGGTAGCATACGAGGGTCTGAATATAAGCAATATTTTAATTTTATGTTCTAGCACAAGCAATACAAGTTAAGATTATTCCCTTAGCTAGGTGCGTTATATTCTTATTAGCATACAGGGAGTGATTTACCTAGCGACTAGCATGTATCTTTCCATATTTTAAGTGTGCTGGCTAAGTAAAGACATGTTCACCGTAGCCACCCACCTTAGCGATGATTCGCCTCGGTTGAGCGCTACCCCGAGCGAGCCTCTGAAAGCCTAAGACGAACTCCTGATGGAACAAGTATGGATATCCTTTTTCTCAAACAAGTATTCTTGCCTGAGCACAATGGGTCCGGACATTGCACTTTTGCCGTTTGAATTGGCAGTCCTTAATTGACAAGTTTGTCTCACTAATTATATATTTAAAATATTAAATACAATAAATCCTAAAATAAAAAAATATCCGTGTTAATTACTAACTATTCTTGATTAAAAAAGTGAGGGTGACAATGCTACCCACCTTAGAAAAATTTTATCCTCGAAATTAAGAAAGAAACTAACTACCAAAAGCAAACAATACAATACAAGAAAGAATTATACCCCATGGCTCGAATAGATATGGATATCGCTCGCACATCTTGACCTCTCGCTTCCAGGTACTCTCTCCTGGCGAGTGATGCCTCAATGCGATGCGCACCAAAGGAATCGTCTGGTTCCTCAGCACCTTCTCTCTCCAATCCAGAATCTCAACTGGCTGCTTTGGATAGCTAAGATTAGGGCCCACCTCTATCTACGAGTGAACCATCACATGACTTGGATCTGCCACGTACCATCTCAGTTGTGACATATGAAACACGTTGTTCACTCCCTCTAATGCAGGTGGTAAGTCTAGTTTGTATGCAACTGCACCGACCCTCTCAAGAATACTGAAAGGTCCGATGAATCGCGGACTAAGCTTTCCACCTCCACTGAAACTAATCTTACCACGTGTCGGAGAAATTCTCAAAAAAAATAGACCGCCAACCAAGCACGAAAATACAACCTTAGTACTCTAACAAAACAAAAAATCATAATCAATACAAAACAAAAATCTATACCTCAAACTCTAATGGTCTCCAGTAGCCATCGGCCCAATGTCGTTGTCTGTCCTGCGCCACTAGAAGTCTATCCCTGATGAGATCACCATCTCAGCTACATCCACTACCATCTCTGGTCCCAATAAAGCTCTCTCACCAACATTATCCCATGATAATGGAGTGCGATATCATCGTCCATACAATGCCTCAAATGGTGACATCTCGATACTGGCTTGGTAGCTATTGTTGTAAGAAAACTCAACCAAGTAAAGATGATCCTCCCAAGAAACTCCAAAATCCAAAACATAGGTGCGTAGCATGTCCTCGAGAGTCTGAATAGTCCTCTCCGACTGTCCGTTTGTCTGAGGGTGATATGCGATACTGAACTTGAGCTGAGTGCCCAAGCTTGCGTAAACCCCCTCAATTAATTTTATAGATAGTCAGGTATGGATTGGGAAAATTTTGGTTTAGCAGCAGATGTTCGAGGTTTAGAGTAGAAGTTGCTTATGTCTGTTATTTTTAATTAGACCCTTGGCGCGCCTTACCATTGTTGAGTTATTCGGAGCCTAATTTCAGCCCATAAATTTTATCGGATTATTATACTTCTGACTTGACTCGCCAATTTAGGCACTGAACTTTTCCGTCACACAAAATCAAATTTGTTGTGCCTTAAATTAATCGCAAAATTTTCCGTATCCTAAATCCCATGATTTAATTCCGTATCGAACACTTGTGTCGTTACCCTCAATTTTGAGATACCAACTTAACCCATTGAGCCGGACCAACTAAAGGGTCCAAGACTGACTCCAAGCCCCCACCATTTTTTACCATTGTGTTATTTCCAAATTTTAACTCCAAGTGCCCCCATTTATTTAAAAAGCACGGGATACAATTTTAATCTAATTAAATTGGGAATACCAACTTTGACTAATCCTATTTTAATCTTTATTTAATTCTAATGCCCATTTAATTAAGCCCATGCCAAGCACATAACACCCCCTCACCCTACAAAATACCAAACACCAATTCCCCCATAATTTTCCCATCATTTCATGTGTTTGTGCAAATACCCAAACTTAAGGGGCTAAATTACAAATGTCGTAACACGTGTCAAAACATTATTGGTCTAGGTCAAATGGAGAAGCCCCTCTCCTTTGACCAAGTCAACATCCCTCCCTCTCTTTTGGAAGAAGAAAACATTTCCTTCATATGCAATCACCACCACCCATTTGAATTAGGTCAATCCCCACCATATAATCCTAACACCCTCCCTATTTAATGTCTCCATCACTACTCTTCACCCAAGGCCGGCCCTAATCCCCATGTCTAGAGAAACCCCCACCCCCTTTCTCTCTCCTTCCCTCCTCTCCATACGTAGCCTTTTTTTTTTTTCTTCCTTTCTTCTTCTTCTTCTTCATTTTTTTTCCTTTCTTCTTCTCCTCCTACACTTTAACTTCACCTTCTTCTTATTTTAAGCTATTAAGGAGCCGGCCGATCCCCCTCCGGCCACCGACTGCAGAGCTCCGGCGGGCCCGAGCACCAACGTGCGAGTCCACAATCGTGCGCAGCAGATCTGCTCCGGCGTAGCGACAATCTACTCGGGTGGCCTGTTGTGTAGCCGACCACTCCACCACCGGCCGAGCACCCCTCGACCTCCAGTCCTCCCCCGCCTTCTTGCTCCGGCGAGCTTCGCCATTGCATCACCCCCACCACCAACATTATACCATCACCTCCACCACCATCCATCCCAAGCAGCACTCCGATCGAGCACCCTTCGGCCAAGCTCCGTACACCGGCCATCCCCGACTGCTATCTCACCGCCGACCATCCTCCTGCCAACGATGGCCACCTGCTACATCTTCATCTTCAACATCAGCATCTCTACATCGAACCCGTTCCCATCCCGGCGTGACACCAGCTCCACCACACGACCCGACCGGCCTCACTCCACTCCGGCCTGTAGCCACCGCAGCTCCACCCTCGTGCCACCACATGCCGCCGAGGTAGCCTACTCCCCAACTCGCTGTTTAAACCTATATTTGTATTGCTTAGTTAGTTTTTATTGTGTTATGAATAACTTAGTTAGTTAGGGTTAAGGTGATAGAGGTTTAACTATGCATTAAAGTAGGGTTTGATATTATGTACTATATGCACTGATGGTGGTGAACGTTGAAGAATAAGTTTAGGATTTTTGAATGCCTTAATATTCATTGATGGAGGTTATGGAACATAGATATTCGAGGGTTGGAAATGGTAAATATAATGAGGATAGGGGTTTAAATGCCCTATGAGAGTTTCAGGGGTTTTATACATAATAAAATATGCATTAAGATTTTAGGGTACATTACATGGTTTTATATGATTCTTAATTATTATTAAGGAATAGGTAAATTATGATGAAATACTGTGTGCTATCCTTAAGTTGTTCATTATTTTGAGGATTTGTTTATTAATGACGAACTCGATTAAGGAATACAAATAGGTATTTGTGAACTATACAGATGTGAGAAGGGTGGAATACTTAAATGATTGGTTATGATTGAGGGTTTAATCAATAAGTTAGTTATTTATTTCGAGGATGATAATTCAATATACATGATCATGTCTGTGAACACTGAGATGAAACTGAGGATTGGATTATGTGTTGGACCACGGAATATCATGATGAACATAGTAAGATTGAGGTTTGGATTAATGACATTGTAAAGATGTTTAATTTGATTAGATATATCGTGCTCTGAGTCAACCTTGGTCAACCCTCTAGCGTCGTATCACTGTGTGTTGTAGCTGAGTCTGAGCATATGTATAGAGGTGTGTCACATTCCTGTTTGTCGCATGATAGTTTATTGATTTGGGTTTGTATCTCATCTCTAGGTACTACGGGACCTGAGGACTTGGACGAGGTACCGGATCCCCATCATCAGCAGCCGCACGCAGGCAAGTGTACCTTGCCACCCTGTATTTCATATTACAGATATTTATTGTTTCTTTATGTACTTTGTGCACGTATTTATGTTGACGTTCGATACTTCGCGTCCGGATCACAACCGGGTGCAGACGTTCGTCGTAACGTCTTGGAATGATTGTTAGATGTTCTTAACACCTTAATGTACGTACCTGAGTATATCGACACCCCAGGACACACTCATACACTGTGATCGTACCAGATTCCTGTATCCTGATACTGACATCATGACCAGAGATTGGGACGACCTTAGGGTCACGTCTGTTGAGTTACTTTTGTGTGTCGAGACTGTTAGATAGAGGTTCAGGTTCAGCGCACCATCGTTGACCGCTTGGGAAGGGGAAGACAGTTACTAGACGTTTGGGCTCCTCTGCACGCGTTTATATATGTATATGTAGTGATCATGTATTCTAGAGTAGTTGTATCACCCGTGTGACTCTGTGCTCGGAGCTACGGTACGCCCCGTGTGTCTCTGTGTTCGGAGCTACGATTTTATTTTGGATAGCCCACGCGTCGAACATTATCTTTAAACTGTGTCACACTTAGTTAGTCATAATAGATTACCCTATCATTGCACTTGTACTTTCTGTTTTACTTTGGTATGCTGTATTTTTGTACCTTGTTATGTCCCTCTGAGGACCTGGTTCCCTGCCAGTTTTGCAGCATAGACGATTACGGAGTACTTGGAGATACTAATGGTGTGGCAAGTCTTGCGGGCACTGTACCAGGTACTCATATCATTTCTACCGGCATTATGATTACTTATTTCGTATTGATTATTCATCTGCGATTGTAGCCTAGTTTTTGTAGACTCATCTCTTCTCGAGTTTATTCGAGTTTGTGTGTTATTGGGCGGCCAACTTTAGCACATATAGCTCTTTCTTGTATACTGATGTACATTGTGGATTGAGACATAGAGGTTTACATTTATGGGATATCTAGATAGTGCCATTTATATTATACAGCTTATACGTATTCGAGTCAGACCAGAGTCTGGTCGAATGCGTAGCTGGTGTGTCACATATTCCTGGTCCTACGTATTTTCGGACTGGGGCGTATCATATTTTTGTGGTAGCCCATGCAGGTTCGTTTTAAATCATCTTGGTCACCTGACTATGCCAAGCGAGCCTGCAAATTATGAATAAATATTATGATTGTTGAATATGATCTTAATCCATAATCGATTTTAAAAACTCTTTGTATGTGATTATCGCCCTTGGACTTCCAATTGTATTCATTCAGTTTTTGCCAATATCGTTAACATTGTTTCTTATCCCCAATTATTCGGGAAGACGAATGCTCTAACCTGATGGTTCCCTCCAGAAGAAGATCGTAGCCCAGACGACAGAAGACAAAGTTCGTATAACATTCTCTGAGAAGATTGTTACCCTGAGTAGGATAGATTGATAGATTCTTTTGGAATCTTGAACTAGTATGGAAGGGTAGTAAGAGAATTGGAACCAGTAGTACCCTATTCGTACTTGAGATAGCAGTGATCTTAGAAGTACGGAGAGCTGGAAGGATTGTTGATCATGACCTAGAATAATTTATGGAAGTGCATAGCCCGAGAAATTAGTTTTTGTAAATGATAGCGATACCAGGAATGATATCATGGACTAGAGAAGATAAAATTTTAGGCTCTCACTTGGAAGATAATGATCTGATTCCAGGAATTCTAGTATGTGCTTGAGTGATACCATTATTGTACTATATGACTTTGATAGATAAATAACGAAAAAAAGAAATTTGAGGAATAAAATTTTAGGAAAAACCTTGAGGAGAAGAGAAATTATACATTAGGCAAGAATTTTTTTTTCTTTTGAGGATTGATGTTGAAAACAGAAAGGGAGAAATTATTATGAGGTTTAGTCTAGACTATGACATTATCCTGGACATGGATTGGTTGAGCCAATACCACGCGACGCTAGATTGTCGGCGTGGTTGCATTATTTTTTAGACCACCAGGTTACCCTGAGTTTCTACAGGGAGCCCGGGAGTATGGTGCCCATCTACCTTAGAGGCACACAATTCAGGAGTGAACCAGTGTACCCCCATATTATATCAGAGTTTTAGGATGTGATTCTAGAGAACCTTCCGGGCCTACCACCTGACAGAGAGATAGAGTTGCTATAGAGCTGACTCCAAGAGTCGAGTCAGTTTTCCCATCTTCAGACTAGCACCGATAAAGTTGGTTGAGTTGAAGGTCCATAGTAGAGGATCACTTAGACAAGGGTTTCAGTCGGGCTAGTATTTCTCCATGGGGAGTACCCATCATATTGTACCGAAGAAGGATGGGACAGTACATTGCGTATCGATTACAGGGCGTTAAGTGTTGTAAAGATAAAGAACAAGTACCCTATACTGCACATCGATAATTTATTTGATTAGCTTAGCAGTGCATTTTTGTATTCACGAAGATCGATCTCAGATAAGGATATCATCAGATCAAGATACGGAAAGAGAACATTTCGAAGATGGCCTTTCGGATGAAGTATGGATACTATAAGATTCTAGTCATGCTGTTTGGTTTAACCAACGCGCCAGCAGTATTTATGAGCTTGATGAACAAAGTTTCCTACCAGTACTTAGATAAGTTCATAGTGGTGTTCATCGACGTCTTGGTATGTTTCGAGAGCCAGGAGAAGCACGAGAGATATCTCATGATCATGTTGGAGACGTTGAGACAGGAAAGTTATATATCAAGCTCAGCAAATATGAGTTATGTTTAGATAGAATAGATAGCCTACGTATCGAGACAGCTGAGAGTCCATGAGGAGAACTATCTGACGCACGATCTAGAGCTAGCTGCAGTAATATATGCACTAAAGCTATGGCGATACTACCTTTATGTAGAGCGTGTTGAGATTTATACCGATCACAAAAGTCTGAAGTATGTCTACACGCAGAAGGAGATCAACATAAGACAAAGGCACTGGCTAGAGTTAAGGACAGATTATGATATCGAGTTACAGTATCACCCTGGCAAGGCAAATATAGTAGCAGATGCCTTAAACAGGAAGCCCATGGCATATTTTTATGACTCATCGCCAGTTGTTAGAGAATTTTTAGGAACTCAGGATTGAGATTGTATTGCCAGGCATGGATGGACAGGTGGCCAGTCTCGAGGATTCGTTCCACATTTATTGAGGGAATCAAGACAGCCTTGCCTACAGATACGAGATTTAGACGACTGCGAGAAAGGACACAAGCCGACATGCAGACGGGACTCAGGATTCATGAAGACGGAACGTTAAGGTATGGAGATCGCCTATACATTTCGAGTGGCGAGCTACGCCAAGAGTTGATAACCGAGGCTCATAGCTCGATTTATTCTATTCATCCCGGGGGTACGAAGAGGTACCGAGACTTGAGGCAGTATTTCTGGTGGCATGGGATGAAGAGAGAGATTGTAAGATTCATGGCAAAATGTTTAGTTTGTCAGCAAGTCAAGCCTGAACATCAGAGGACTGCAGGATTATTACAGCTGCTTCCCATTCCCGAGTGGAAGTAGAAACACATTACCATGGACTTCGTCACAGGATTCCCACGGAGACCTAGCGGGAAGGATGCAGTTTGGGTTGTCGTAGACAGACTCACCAAGTCTGCATATTTTTTGCCCTTCAGAGTTGGGCAGTCCACGAAGATATTAGCTGACATGTATATGAGACAGATAGTACAACTACATGGAGTGCCTGTCAGCATCATATCGGATCATGATTCTATATTCATGTCGCATTTTTGGCGGAGTATGCAGGAGAGCCTAGGAACTCGTCTCAAGTTCAGCATTGCATATCATCCACAAACTGATAGCCAGTCAGAGCGCACGATATAGATATTAGAGGATATGTTGAGAGCGTACATGATTAATTTTGGAGGATCTTGGGAGGACCACCTACACTTGGTAGAATTCTCCTACAATAACAGCTACCAGGCTAGCATACAGATGGCACCTTATGAGATACTGTACGACAGGAAATACAGGTCGCTAGTTTGTTGGAGTGACGTGGAAGAGCGTCAGATACTTGGTCCAGAGTTGGTGACACAGACAGTGGAGAAGGTCAAGCAGATTTAGAGCCACCTGCGTGCAGCACAGGACAGACAGAAACATTGGGCAGATGCGCACTGCAGGCCATTGGAGTTCAAGGAGGGTGACCACCTATTTTTGAGGATATCGCCTACTCATGGTACCATCAGATTCGGAGGCAGAGGCAAGCTGAGTCCGAGGTACATCGGGCCTTTTGACATCTTGGAATGAGTTGGCGAAGTGGCTTACCGTCTTGCATTGCCTCCATCATTAGAGGGAGTGCATGACGTATTTCACGTATCGCAGCTAAGGAGATATGTGGCAGACCCTAGCCACGTGCTTGATCATTCGGAGATTACAGTCGGACCCAGTCTATCTTACGTAGAGCAGCCAGTTGAGATCCTCAATCACAGCAAGAAGACTTTGAGAGGGCAGACTATTCGACTGGTCAGAGTGCATGGAAGCATCATTCGCCAGACGAGTCTACCTGGGAGTGCGAGGATTCCATTCGACAGCATTTCCTGTATTTATTTGAGGAGCAAGGTACGAATTTATGTACCACATTTGATTACTAGATTGTTTTTAAATTCTTTTAGCTATTATCGTGCTTTACTTTTAATTTCGGGGACGAAATTTTTCTAAGTTGGGAAGAATGTAAGCCCCCTCAATTCATTCTATAGATAGTCAGGTGTGGATTGGGAAAATTTTGGTTTAGCAGCAGATGTTCGAGGTTTAGAGTAGAAGTTGCTTATGTCTATTTTTTTAATTAGACCCTTGGCGCGTCCTACCATTGTTGAGTTATTCGGAGCCCAATATCAGCCCATAAATTCCATCGAATTATTGTACTTCTGACTTGACTCGCCAATTTAGGCACTGGACGTTTCCGTCAAACAAAATCAAATCCGTTGTGCCTTAAATTAATCATACAATTTCCTGTATCCTAAATCCCATAATTTAATTCCGTGTCGGACACCTGTGTCGTTATCCTCAATTTTGAGATACCAACTTAACCCGTTGAGCCGGACCAACTAAAGGGTCCAAGATTGACTCCAAGCTCCCACCATTTTTGACCTTTGTGTCATTTCCAAATTTTGACTCCAAGTGCCCCCATTTATTTAAAAAGTACGGGATACAATTTTAATCTAATTAAATCGGGGATACCAACTTTGACTAATCCTATTTTAATCTCCATTTAATTCCAATGCCCATTTAATTAAGCCCATGCCAAGCACATAACACCCCCTCACCCTACAAAACACCAAACACCAATTCCCCCACAATTTTCCTATTATTTCATGTGTTTGTGCAAATACCCAAACTTAAGGGGCTAAATTACAAATGTCGTAACACGTGTCAAAACATCATTGGTCTAGGTCAAATGGAGAAACCCCTCTCCTTTGACCAAGTCAACATCCCTTTCCCCTCTCTTTTGGATGAAGAAAACATTTCCTTCATGTGCAATCACCACCACCCATTTGAATTGGGTCAATCCCCACCATACAATCCTAACACCTAACACCCCTCCCTATTTAATGTCTCCATCACTAATTTCCCCAAGGCTGGCCCTAATCCCCATGTCTAGAGAAACCCCCACCCCCTTTCTCTCTCCTTCCCTCCTCTCCATACGTAGCCTATTTTTTTTTTCTTCTTTTCTTCTTCTTTATTTTTTTTCCTTTCTTCTTCTCCTCCTACTCTTTAACTTCACCTTCTTCTTATTTTAAGCGATTAAGGAGCCGGCCGAACCCCCTTCGGCCATCGACTGCAGAGCTTCCGCGGGCTCTAGCACTACCATGCGAGTCCACAACCGTGCGCAGCAGATCTGCTCCGGCGCAGCGACGATCTACTCCAGCGGCCTGTTGTGTAGCCGACCACTCCACCACCGGTCGAGCCCCCCTCGAACTCCAGTCCTCCCCCACCTCCTTGCTCCGGCGAGCTTCGCCATTGCATCACCTCCACCACCACCATTAAACCATCACCTCCACCACCACCCATCCCGAGCAGCCACTCCCTCCAGCTCCCCCCGATATCCTGACTTCACTCCGATCGAGCACCCTCCGGCCAAGCTGCGTACCCCGGCCATCCCCAACTGCTACCTCACCGCCGACCATCCTCCGGCCAGCGATGGCCACCCGCTACATCTTTATCTTCAATATCAGCATCTCCACATCGACCCCGTTCCCATCCCGGCGTGCCACCAGCTCCACCACACGACCCGACCGACCTCCCTCCACTCCGGCGTATAGCCACCGCAGCTTCACCCTCGTGCCACCGCACACCGCCGAGGTAGCTGACTCCCCAACTCCCTGTTTAAACCTATATTTGTATTGCTTAGTTAGTTTTTATTGCGTTATGAATAACTTAGTTAGTTAGGGTTAAGGTAATAGAGGTTTAACTATGCATTGAAGTAAGGTTTGATATTATGTACTATATGCACTGATGGTGGTGAACGTTGAATAATAAGTTTAGGATTTTTGAATGCTTTAATATTCATAGATGGAGGTTATGGAACATAGATATTCGAGGGTTGGAAATGTTAAATATAATGAGGACAGGGGTTTAAATGCCTATGAGAGTTTTAGGGGTTTTATACATAATGAAATATGCATTGAGATTTTAGGGTACATTACATGGT
This sequence comes from Iris macrosiphon, assembly GCA_036927795.1. Classification (NCBI taxonomy): domain Eukaryota; kingdom Viridiplantae; phylum Streptophyta; class Magnoliopsida; order Asparagales; family Iridaceae; genus Iris; species Iris macrosiphon. The sequence continues at coordinate 139,800,215 of JAYESA010000020.1, forward strand.
TTTATTTGATTCTTAATTATTATTAAGGAATAGGTAAATTAAGATGAAATACTGTTTGTTATCCTTAAGTTGTTCATTATTTTGAGGATTTGTTTATTAATGACGAACTCGATTGAGGAATACAAATAGGTATTTGTGAACTATACAGATGTGAGAAGGGTGGAATACTTAAATGATTGGTTATGATTGAGGGTTTAATCAATAAGTTAGTTATTTATTTCGAGGATGATAATTCAATATACATGCTCACGTCTGTGAACACTGAGGTTAAAGTGAGGATTGGATCATGTGTTGGACCACGGAATATCGTGATGAACATAGTAAGATTGAGGTTTGGATTGATGACATTGTACATATGTTTAATTTGATTAGATGTATCGTGCTCTGAGTCAACCTTGGTCAACCCTCTAGCGTCATGTCACTGTGTGTTGTAGCTGAGTCTGAGCATATGTATAGACGTGTGTCACATCCCTGTTTGCCGCGTGATAGTTTATTGATTTGGGTTTGTATCTCATCTCTAGGTACTATGGGACCTGAGGACTTGGACGTGGTACCGGATCCCCGTCATCAGTAGCCGTACGCAGGCAAGTGTACCTTGCCACCCTATATTTCAAATTATAGATATTTGTTGTTTCTTTATGTACTTTATGCACGTATTTATGTTGACGTTCGATACTTCGCGTCCGGATCACAACCGGGTACAGACGTTCGTCGTAACGTCTTGGAATGATTGTTAGATGTTCGTAACACCTCGATGTATGTACCTGAGTATATCGACACCCCAGGACACACTCATACACTATGATCGTACCAGATTCTTGTATCCTAATACTGATATCACGACCAGAGATTGGGACGACCTTAGGGTCACGTCTGTTGAGTTACTTCTGTGTGTCGAGACTGTTAGATAGAGGTTCAGGTTCAGCACACCATCGTTGACCGCATGGGAAGGAAAAGATAGTTACTAGACGTTTGGGCTCCTCTGTATGCGCTTATATATGTATATGTAGTGATCCTTTATTCTAGAGTAGTTATATCACTCGTGTGACTCTGTGCTCGGAGCTACGGTACGCCCCGTGTGTCTCTATGTTCGGAGCTACGGTTTTATTTTGGATAGCCCATGCGTCGAACATTGTCTTTGAACTGTGTCACACTTAGTTGGTCATGATAGATTACCCTGTCGTTGCACTTGTAATTTCTATTGTACTTTGGCATGCTGTATTTTTGTACCTTGTTACGTCACTCTGAGGACCTGGTTCCCTGCCAGTTTTACAGCATAGACGATTACGGAGTACTTGGAGATACTGATGGAGTGGCAAGTCTTGCGGGCACTGTACCAGGTACTCATATCATTTCTATCGGCATTATGGTTACTTATTTTATATTGATTATTCATCTGCTGTTGTAGCCTAGTTTTTGTAGACTCATCTCTTCTCGAGTCTATTCGAGTTTATGTGTTATTGGGCGGCTGACTTTAGCACATATAGCTCTTTCTTGTATACTGATGTATATTGTGGATTAAGACATAGAGGTTTACATTTATGGGATATCTAGATAGTGCCCTTTATATTATACAGCTTATACGTATTCGAGTCAGACCAGAGTCTGATCGAATGCGTAGCTGGTGTGTCACGTATTCCTGGTCCTACGTATTTTGGGACTGGAGCTTGTCAGCTTGCCTACAAACTCTTCCAGAAGTGGGACATGAAGCGACTTTCCCGATCTGAGACTATGCTTACTAGAACACTATGCAATCTGACTATCTGGCGCACATACATCTCCACGAGCTTCTCCGTAGATGTACCCACTTTGAATGACAGAAAGGGGGCTAATTTTGTCAACCTGTCTATGATAACCCAAATCACATATTTACCTCCTGGAGAATACGGAAGTATTAAAACAAAATCCATGGTCATATGCTCCCATTTTTACTCTGAAATGGGTAAAGGCTAAAGCAATCCACCTGGCCTCTATCTCTCCTCCTTTACCTGCTAGCAAACCAAGCATCTAGATACGAAGCTAGCTACCTCCTGCTTCATACCATACCACCAAACATGCTCTCTCATGTCTTTATACTCTTGTTGTCACTTGGATGCATAGGGTACTGAGATTGATGCGCCTTCTGAAGAATCTCCTCGCACAATACTCCATACATAATCTGATACTGTACCGTAATGATCCATCATCTATGATACAGAAGTCTTCTGCCAACCCTATTTGGACCTGTGCTCTGATGCTCCTCAGAGACTCATCATCGAACTTTGTGGCTCTAATCCGATCCATCAACTATGACTATACCTGAAGTCCCCACATCTATTCTGTGACTCCATGAACTAACACCTCAATGCCCAAACTGTCAAGATCAGCCAATAAGTTTCTATCCCTCGTCAAGTACATAGCTACTTGATACCTGCTCAAGGCATCCGCGACTACGTTGGCATTCCTTGGATGGTACTGTAAAGAAATGTCAAAATCCTTCATCAACTCCAACTATCGTCTCTGCCTCATGTTGAGCTCTTTTTGTGTAAACACATACTTTAAGCTCTTGTGGTCTGTAAAGATCTCTACTCTCTCTCTCTCTCTCTCTCTCTCTCTCTCCATACAAGTAATATTTTTTACAATTTAAGAGCAAAGATAACTGCTGCCAACTTCAAGTCATGGGTAGGGTAATTCTTCTCATGCGGGCGTAATTGCCTGAAAGCATAGGCAATCACCCTCCCGTTCTGCTGTAACACACAACACAAACCCTTACCTGATGCATCATTATATATAAAATATCCTCCTACTTCTGATGGCAATATCAATATTGGAGCTATAGTCAACCTTTTCTTTAGCTCCTCAAATGCAGACTGACAATCCTCAGTCCAGAAAAACTCTACGTCCTTCCGGATTAGTCTAGTCATCGGCTCCGTATTCCTGAAAAAATCTTGAACAAACCTCCGATAGTAGCCTGTGAATCCAAGAAAACTCCTGATCTCTGCTACTGAACTCAGGATAGACCATGACTCAACTGCTGAAATCTTCTTCAGGTCTACTGAGATCTTGTCTCCTGTAATCACAAGCCCGAGAAATTCGACCTTATCAAGAAAGAACTCACACTTCGAAAGCTTGCCATATAGCTTCTCCTTCCTGAGGGTCTCCAGAACTATCCTCAAGTGATGCTCATGCTCCTCTGGGGTCTTCAAATATATCAGAATATCATCAATGAAGACTATAACAAATTGATCTAGGTACTGATGAAACATCTTATTCATCAGGTTCATGAATACCGTCGGGGCATTAGTCAACCCAAACGGCATCACCAAGAACTCAAACTGCCCATACCGAGTCCTGAAAGCTGTCTTCGGAGTGTCTTCCTTCTTCACTTTCACCTGGTGGTACCCTGACCTCAAGTCTATCTTTGAGAATACCTTCGCTCCGCTCAACTGATCAAACAAATCGTCAATCCGTGGCAACAGATATTTGTTCTTGATAGTGAGGTTGTTGAGTGCCCTGTAGTCGATACACATGCGTATCAACCGATCCTTCTTTGGTACAAAAGTACCGGAGCACCCCATAGTGATGAACTGGAACGGATAAAGCCCTTGTATTGTAACTCATCCACCTGCTTCTTCAACTCTGCCAGTTCGATGTTGTTCACTCTATAGACGTGCTATGATATTGTCATTGCGCCTGGCACCAAATCAATAGAGAACTCCACATCTCTGTCCGGTGGCAACCCCGATAACTCCTCTGAAAAGACGTCCATAAACTCTGCAATCAACGGATGTGGCGGCTCCTACTCTTCTACTAAAGCTCCACAGAAGTCTCCTTCGCTTTGCCATGCTGCTCCTCTGACGAACTCAAACTCTGACTCTTCTGGCATATGAAACAAAACTCTGCCTCCACTATAATTGATACAAGAATGATGCCTACTCAACTAATCTATCCCGAGTACTATATCATAGCTTGGAAATGGCATTACGAGTAGATATACGCTCAACTCTCGGCCTCCTAAAGAAACTCTCTGATCCTTGCAAACATCACTGACCAGGATAATGTCACCCCTGGTCGTGATCTTGCAAGTCCTCGCCAATGGTTCAGAATCAAGATGATGTCTCAGAGCAAAATATACAGATATAAAACTATGCGAAGCACCAGAATCAAATAAAGCATGAATTAGAAAAGAATCAAGATAAACTGAACCAGAGATAACATTGCCGACTGGCTCCTCCTCCTCAACATTCAAGGCAAAAGCTCGCCCCTGTCGCGCTGAGCACCTCTCTGTTGGTGCTGGTATTGAGCAAACTGCTGTTGTTGCGATGGTAGAGATCCTCTATGTTGTCCCGCTGGTGGTCTCGCGGGTGCTCTCTGTGCCTGACCTCCGCCCTGAGCTGGACGAGTTGGGACTTTATGACAAGCCCTCAACTGATGGTCTCCTGATCCGTAGAATAAGCACTGGCCTAGTCTCATCATGCATCAAATCTGTGTCCTTGCTTCTTACAGAAAGTATAAGGAATAACTGCCCTCTGGATCTGGTGCATCTGCTGTGTCGACGCTCTAGCTTGTCCGTGATACTGTTGCCTCAGATGCTGGTAGTTCCTCTGGTGTTGCTACTGGAAATGAGGCCTCTTTATTGGACCCATATTGGTATTGGATCCTCCTGTGTCCCTCGGCCTCTTAGAGATAAGCTTTAAACCATCCTCTGCCCGCTGCACCTGTCTGAGAATCTCCTCGAAGGTGGCGGTAGGGTCTCCGTTTGTGTAGAATTTGACTTCCCGATTCAGGCCCTTCCTGAACTTCCTAGTTCTCCCTATGGGGTTCTATCCCTCCACGAAGCGACCTAGTCGGCAATACTCTGCCGCATACTCGTCCATCGACATACCTCCCTGAACGAGGTACTGGAATTGGCTCTCTAAAGATGTCAGAGCCACTTCTGGAAAGAACTTCTCCTTAAAAATCTCTTTGAAAGCTTCCCAAGTGAGTCCTGGTACTGCGATCCTAGGGTCTATCTGGAACTATGTCAAAGCAATATCGAATATCATGCACCCCGTTGCCTCTATCTACAACCTCTTTGGAATATGCACAAGCCGCAGGTTTCGCTCAATGTCTTTGATCCAATCATCAGCATAAAGGATCCCCTATGTGCCTCAAAAGTCCTTTGGCCCTATCCTCTTGAAGTCTATAATGGTCCCCAGCCTCGGCTGCTGAGGAATAAACTGAGGTAGTGCCATCTGTGGCTGGACTGTGGAAGCTCTCTCAACTGCTGTGAGCACGATCTGATGAGCATTCTCCATGCTCTGTCGCAGGACCTCTGACTGACGCTGTTGTGCCTCCATCATCTGTTGAAATAGCACGAATAACTGCGTCTGATTGAATACGGGTGGTAGGGGTGAAAGATCCCGTGGAACTATCTGCGCTGACCTCGGTACCGGAGGTGGAGCACCTCCGAAAGCTGCTGCAGATACGCCCACCTGGACTGGTGAAGCTGACCTCCGAAAGCTAGGTGTTGGAATATCTTCTGAGGGTGTTGCCCTCATGGGTGATGAAGTGACTGATCGTGCCGTTGCGGTACCTGAGCGCTAGGAATGCGTCTTTGGCGGCATACTGAAGATAGATTGAAATAACGAATCAATATTGAATATGATACGATATCATCAAAGAATGAAAGAATTTTATTCAGAGTAAAGCAAACATTCAATAGATAAGGATTGCAAAACAGATATTGGGATTGTTTTCTAGTTGTGATTGAGTAAACTCTCAGCCTAAATCCTATTTTCTAATGCAGCGTAGCAGTACTCTAGGCGAGCACCACTACGATATCGCACTACTTGCGAATCTAGACCTGCGTGGGCCACCACTAAAAATGTGTCACGACCCGCATCCGGATATTCGGATACTAGTACGTGGTTACGTCCAGCCTATGCCGCAGCATCGGCGGTAGAACGCTGTCTGGGTCATTTCTAACTATCTAACATCTCAACAATATAATATGGTATTTGTCAATCATCTTAACTCCAAATGGAGGAACAATATGGTATCTCACAATATAACTAAACTCAATCATAATGCAAACTAAGAAAGATAAAGCATGAATGGAATAGCGAAGGAAAGTATAAGATACAATCCACAAGTCTGAAATAATATACAAACTATGAATCTCGACAAATAGCCTGATACAAGCCAACACAAATAATAAACTAAACCTTATCGGGCTCTGCAACTAAGTCCTCCTGGTCTATAGGAGTATCCTCTAAAGGTACGTCGTCCTGCGACCAGTAGAATGTGGGACACTGTTCTATAAGCCAATCATCTGAAATAATATATCCAGTCAGGATTGGAGCAAAGTACTTACCTCTGAAAGCAGTTTCAAAAATATAATCGAGCATATAAAATAGATAATAGAAATAAAATACAAGATCACTAAACATATGAATAAATGAACAAGAGAATACAGGTAATGTACGAGAATATGGAACAATAATATGAATATCTGCAATATGAGAAAATAAGCTAAAATCTAACTATGTGCCTCAGAATACAAGTTCATTATGAGATCGGTTTAGGTTGAACATGATTAATAAGGTAAGACAGTTACAAGTATAGTATGTAATTGGTATGTACACGATGAACAATGGGGCTTTGATCACATAATCAACTCCTACTCTCCCATCCCCAACTAATACCAATGGATCCAATCACGACATACTACGAACACGAATATGACTACTGAACACGAGCAGTGGTTGTACACGAATATAATCACATTGAACACTAGCAGTATGTGTACACGAATAAACATACTGAATACGAACAGTGTGTGTACAAAATATAAATTAATATCTAATATACACGATGAAATACATGTACAGGAGTACCCACTGAACACGGTAGGGGATAACATCTTTTGATGGAATCCAGGTAGTACAAGTCCATAAAATTACTGTGTCAAAATCAAGTATACAGTTCTATAACATGAATATATACACTATTATGAATTAAAAACTAACAGAGAAATGTACTCGCCAGAAGTCCTGAGCAAGGTGTGTCTCTCGATGCCCAAGCTGATGTCGCACGGACCTATATATGGTATGTTGCAGCAATACAAGGTTCAGGAATGAAATTAAGTTAAACTGATGTAATTCTAAGTCATAAAGCTATTTCTACACAAAAAAGACTATTTCTAGGTTGTATGAGCCCAAGTATAGGATACTAGGTTAATACATTATGAAACTAAGTTACACTAGCTAATCTAAGATACTATGAGACACACAAAATACCGTATCTCAAAATAATCAAGTTTTAATATATGAAAATAGTAATTTATATATATAAGATAATACATATAGTATCTTAACTAATAAATGTAATTTGGATACCTTGGCCTTGCACCAATGCGTATCACACTACCTACACACCAATCTTGATACTCAAATCCAATACCCTGAGTATCAACCTATTACCTTGACATTACCTTGGTATATCCCAAGGTAATTCAAATCCTCATGAATATAGCTAATATATAGCTAACCCTCAATATACTAACTATAAAATATATTAACTACTAACATATATACCTACTAGTACATAGATACTAACCTACATAATAACTTATCAATACCAAACCACATATCTACATATAGTACTAAGCTAACTATTAACTAACAAGTATATCACTAACTATTTACTAACATAATACTAAACTAAACTGATACACTTAACAACTACCCATTAACTCATGCTAAACAATCTTAAACCAACTAACCATTACCTTGCTGAGCCTGAGACAGATACTGATACTATGTTGTCCGATACTGCCTCTTCAAGGTAGTGTTGCACTGCCCTTCAGTGACCCGAGCTACTCTCCCTCATGTTGGTGGATGTTGTACTGTGCAGTGCAGCTAGTGCAACTGATCCCTGTCTTTCTTTACTGAAACTGCACAGCTGCAGTGCCCTTCTTGCTGTTGGATTGATGATGCTGACACCGCAGATACTAAACTGTGAAGATAACCTTTTGATACTCTCACTGAGCAGTTGGTCCACTGCCCGAGCTGCTGTGCTCTAACTGAACAGTTGGTGCACCAGTTGGTGCACTGTCTCTTCCTCCTTTGCTTGACACTGAACTGTTATATCCCCCTTGTTATGCATCTTGTGCAGGAGCTATACACCGTATTGGCTGCTGGATGCACGAGCTCCTTGTTGTGCAACTGCTGACTCTGCTTCTACTGAAATACTGTTGCACACATTGTTGCGTGCTCTCCCCTCACTCACTGTTATACACTAACACCAAATGCACACACTCACACACAACTCACCCATAGGACACACAACACACACATACATATACATCTATATATAAACTGATATATATATATATATATATGTACACACACACACACACACACACACACACACACACACACACACACACACATATATATATATATATATATATATATATATATATATATATATATATATATATACATTCTCTCTTATATATATATAGACATATATACACAAACACTCATATACACTTATAGCTATATCCCTCACACACACACACACACACACACACACTATATATATATATATATATATATATATATATATATATATATATATATATATATATATAGTGTGTGTGTGTGTGTGTGTGTGTGTATATCTATTATTTATATATATATATATATATATATATATATATATATATATACACACACACACACACACACACATACACACACTTACATAATACATATAGATACACATAGCTATATGTATACTTAGCTATAAATACTCACCTATACAATATGATATAAATACACACTCATATACATATATATCATATAATATATCATACATACATATATTTATATATATATATATATATATATATATATATATATATATATATATACACAATCACACATAGAACTAAGGCAATGAAACAAACACGTGGAGTGCACCGCACCCGTATCATATTCATTCTATGATACGCTTACGATACGGCTCCACCACCCAACCAAATGTATTCCGAAGGACACGAGAAAGTATAGAATACTAATTATGAACAATATGAATAATAATATAATCAACTATGTGTCTGTGTCAAGAAATGATATGTACAAATCCTCGTGTCGGAGGAAAACCCCCAAAATTATTCTGTATCGCCAAATTGACGAAATACGGCCTACACATACCCAATTGTGGATACGATACTAGTCCCAAACAATCAATCATATGTCATATTGATCTATTTGACCAATTTACAAATACCACAAGTGCCAATCTTGAAATTCTTCCAAAATTGACACAAAAATACACATAACTTCCGCCATAGGTCTCCTATGAACCTAATTTCAATTCCTATGGGTAGCCTATGAATGTGGAGTAATTTTTCATGGTTAAATCTTAGATTTAGAATCTAATAAAAGAGGAAAAACTGACATACCTGTTGGGAGATAGATTCCTAATAAAAATCCCAAAATATAGAATGTAGCCTCCTTCTTGTAGATCTTGGCCTCCTCCTTGTTGATTCTTGCTTCCTTATTGTAGATCCTTATTGTAGAAGCCTTCAATGAAGAATAGGGAAGAAATTTGGGAAGAATTTTGTGAGGGAAAGTGAAGGAATGAAGATATTTGAAAAGGGGGAAAATCTAGATCTAATACAAATAAAAAATGAGAAGAGACACTCTCTCTCCTCCCTCCTAATGTGGTCGGACCTAGCCCTATCCCTCAAGGAATGTGAAATATTCAATTTATCCCTTGGGGCTCTCATGAAAAAATTAATTAGGGAGGAAAGGTTCTAGTCTAATAGTTTCACTAATTAATTCATCCTTCTAATACATGGGCATAATTATTTGGCTCAATCTAAACCAAAATAAAATGTTGGGTTCAAGCATCTAATTTAATTAATTAGGTCCACTACACAAGTCCAAAATAATCTAGCATCTAACAATAAATAAATAATACAACAAATAATTAATTACATATGCACAATATTAAATACAATAAATCCTAAAATAAAAAATACCCGTGTCAATTACCAACTACCCTTGATTGAAAAAGTGAGGGTGACAATAGCTATGCTTGGTATTAAGGTATGCATATGTGGGGAGTGGTGGCCCATGTGGTTGCCATGTGGGTTATTTTCCTAGAGGGGTTAGGTTTAAATTTCTCAAAGAAGTGTTTAAGTTTTTGTCACTCTCTTTGAGCTCAGACTCAGACTCTGGATCGGGCGAATGGTGCAAAATGGTACTTTGATGGCACAATTTATGCTTCGTACGTACGTATCGGGCATAACTTAGCGCTTTTGCACATTTATTACGTGAGTTTTTCCGGGAAGATTCAGAGCGTGATTCTGTGCATGTTTATGTGCATGCTTTCTACGCATATCTTTTGTCCGCATTTCAGCATGCGATTCTACATGTGTATATGGGTGCATTTTATGTATAAATTATTGTATGATTATGTTGAATTCAGGATTTGTGAACAAATCACATAGATTGTGTGGATTGTTGTATTTGGACAGTTATGGTAAATAAATCAATTTAAACCGATCCTAACTTTTTTGGATTTTGTTTTGAATGATTATAATCTTACCATAATGGGTTGACGGTAAGGATTAAGGTTAGGTTTTGCAACCTTATCAATATATATATTATCTTTATGCCTCTTTCTAGTGGTATATAAAAAATAAGAGTTAGAAGAGATTAGATTTATGGCTGCCACCTTCATCCAGGAGTCCGTTCGAGTTGTTCATAGTGGTGACTACGAACGTTCTATAAGTTCTTCACGTGAACTTGCTGGTTCCTGGAAGCAGATCGTCGATAGTGGACGAATCTTGCTTTGAGCAACGGTAGTTTTTATCACCCTAGCAAGCTTTTCTATTTTCTTATTCTCCATCTTCTTTTACATGTAAATGTTCTATCTAATCATTGTAATTACGTTTGTAAGAAAGAATATGGTTTCTATCTCTATTTGCTATTTTCTTCGCTAGTTTCGATATCTAAAGAAGTTTATATCCGATTACATAAGACCAATAAGGACAGTTATCATTTGTTTGTTGCAACTTTGATCCATCTTTGTATCCTCGAAAGACAAATTAGTATATACTTGATTTTATACTCAGTCGCTTATTTCTTTAACATATTAGTTAGACCCTCATAGCAAACAATTTCATGGGTTAAGCCTATCAATCTTTCTATTTTGGTCAAAATCTTGGTTAATTGATCGAAGTGGGTAGCTTCAGTAGACCCATAGGTCATGGAACAAATATGGTGGATAGGCCCAACCACCACACTACACGTAACTCGGCCCTTACTTAGCCCAAGCAAGGCCTCTCCACTCCCATGCCTTGCTTGGTCAGACCAACCCAACCGGTGCTTTCCGACAAGTCTTTCTTCATTTTTAGAGCAAGAAGCGAAACCAAAATCATTCAACATATTTATGGATAACCAATCCATTTTCAAATATAGTAACAATCTCAAAGCAAGATATACTAACAAAGATGGAGAACTGCGCAAGCTTTCTTGATACAAGTTTTCACAAACTTAAAAAATTTGACGAGGAGCATTTCAATATATGGTTATGTGTTGAAAGATCCTGAACCAACTATTCTAGAAATGGATAATTCACGGAGGGTCATAGAAGCTACTACCTTGCAACAAAAGTGGAGGAAAGACAACAACTTAAGCAAGTTATTGATTCTCAACTCCATGGATGATTCTATGGAAGAATCATACAATAATAAGATCAATTCTAAAGATATCTAGGAGTCTCTAAATAAGACTTACAAGTCTGATGAGAGGATGTCCAAGATGCATCTCATCTACAAATTCATGACTATACAATTTGAAGATAAGAAGGTCATGCTTCCATAAGTCAAAGATATGCTGAAGTTACAACAGAAACTTGAAAAGGAAAGCATGAAGCTAGAGTACATTCTTAGCGGGTGTCATCATCTCCAAACTTCCTCCTAGCTGGATCAAGTTCAAGACTGATATTTACCAAAAAAGATCCAAATTGAGTTAGAAGATCTTCTGCAATGGATCCATGTTAAAGATGAATCCAGGGGTCAACTAAAGATGGAAATATGTCTAAACAGCTTGCTAAGGAAAACATGGTACAGTAAGGAGACTACAAGCGGAATCAGATGGCCTCTTACAACCTTAAGAAGAAGGACTTAACCCATCTGAAGATGAAGTTAGCTTCTCTCAAGCTAAGGCCTAAGTCTGACGTGACTTGCTACAACTGTAGCAAGAACAGCTACCACAAGAAGGATTGTAGATCCAATCCCTAACCAAATAGCAAGGTGAGCGTAAATTGATTGCTATGATTGCGTAGGTTGACTCATCTGGCATAGATACTGAATGATAGGTAGACACAGGTGCATCCTGCCATGTGTACTCAAAGAGAGATTTGTTCATCACGTACAAGCCTACATCAGAGAAAGTTTCGATAGTGAACAAGTTACAAGTTAAAGTATTTTGGATCGGGACAGTGGTATTGAATTTGACTTCTGGAAAGTCGTTGATACTGCAGGATGTGAAACACGTACCAATGATTGCCAAGAACCTGATCTTAGAAAGTCTGATATGTAATGCAGGCTTGATGATGGACATCAATTCTAGTCAGATGATAATGTCATATAAAGAAGAATACTTCGGAAAAGCCTTTTATACCGAAGGGATATTCAAACTTTAACTTGTAACTGTCTAAAAGTGTCAATATAGTTTTTTTTTGGTTATTCTCTTGAGATGTGACATAATAGACTAGGACATGTGAATTATAAAAGAATTAACAAAATGTATAGTCTAGGAATTATCTCCAAATATGGGGGTAAGGAGGCAGAAAAGTGTAAAGTATGTACGCAGACAAAGATTCTAAGAAAACTGTTCATGTGGGCTAATCGAAGGATAAATTTTCTTGAGTTGGCGCACTCATATATCTCTGACTTTAAATAATTCTCCATAAACGCCGGCATGAAGTATTTTATTACTTTCATTGATGACTTCTCAAAGTATGCTTTCATCTATCTTCTCATATCGAAAGATGAGATATTCGAGAAGTTTAAGAACTTCAAGGTTGACTCAGGGCGTCAAACTAGTCAATAACTCAAGAGACTAAAAAGTGATCGAGATAGAGAATATTGTTCTCTTGAATTTATATTGTTCTGCAAGGAACATAGAATTTTCAATAAAATAACTTCTTTGTATTATCCTTAATCTAATAGAGTTGCAGAAAGGAAGAACAAGATATTAACAATGATGATGAACTCTATGTTGTTGATTGTGGGTCTTCTGAACTACTTTTGGGGTGAAGTTGTGCTTACGGCTACCTTTATTCTAAATAAGTGTCGTTTGCAATTTCTGACATTACTTCTCATGAAATCTAGTTCAAAGTCAGACCCAACTTAAATATCATTCGAGTGTGGAGATTCCTGGCATACGTGAAGCTTCAGAATATAAAGATTTAGAAGCTGGGAATGATGACTACGAAGCTTGGGATATACTGAAAAGAGTGATGATCAGAGGTTCCTTGATATCAAATCAAATCATATTATTGAATATCGCAACATAGAATTCTTTGAAAAAAAATTCTAGGCACATGAATATTATTTTTGCGGATATTCCGAAAAATAATGTTAGTGCAGAGAAGCCAAGTGCTTCTAATGGAGATGTAGTCTAAGAAAATGTTGTCGTTCAAGAGATAACAGTTGAAACAGAACTCGATGAGCCATCATCTAAGCGAGTAAGGAGGCCAAAGGACTTCAGAGATAATTTTCTCACATATCATATGAAAGTAGATCTGCTTACCTATAATGATGCAATAAAGATCAAAAATATTTTATTCTGGAAGGAGGCTATCAATGATGAGATTGACTCCATAATATCCAACAATACTCGGGTGTTGGTCAATATTCTAGGAGAAAAATCCATCGGAGTAAATGGATCTTCAAGAAGAAAATAAAGGCTGACAGAACTGTTGACAAGTTCAAAGCAAGGTTGTTAGATAAAGGTTTTTCTCATAAGCAACGGATTGACTACTTTGACACATATGCCCCAGTTGCATTCGGACAGAAGCTAGGCTCACACTATCACAAGCTCACTACATTAAAAACATACTCACACGCTATGAATATCATGATCTTCCAAGGATTGATACTTCGTACAATTGTGACTAGAAGCTGAAGCTAAATCCATCGAAAAGAATCAGATAGTTAGAGTAATTGAGCTTCATCGGGAGTTTGATGTATGCTACAAGTACAACCAAGCCTGATATAGCTTTTGATATAGGAATGTTAAGCCGGTTCATGAGAAATCCAGGCATTGAACACCAGAAAGTTGTAAAGAGAGTCGTGAGATATCTCAAGAGACTCAGAAGTATGCATTGCACTATAGTGGTTATTCAGTAGTAGTGGAAGGCTTAAGTAATGCAAGCTGGTGCTTAGAAAAAAAAAAGAGAAGGTCTTCTAGAGGGTACATCTTCTCCATGGGTGGAGTTGCTATATTGTTAAAGTCGAAGAAATAGATGTTGCTCTCTCACTCATCAATGAAGTCTAAGTCCTATGTACTGGCAACTGCAGCGGATGAAGCAGAATAGTTTTGGGAGCTCATGTATGATCTTTCCCTAGTTGGTGTATAGATTTTGGCTGTACAGATCTACTACGACAACCAGGCGACTGCAACAGTGGCATCAAATGATTTCTTCATTGGTAAGAATAAGACTGTACGACTTTGTCACAGAGTGCTAAAGTATCGCATCAAGGATGACATCATTGCAGTAGTTGATGTTCTAATCTAGGATAGTATGGCAAATTTGTACACCAAAGGCCTCAAGCGCCAACTGGTCGAGGGCACAATAATAAAATTAGGCTTGAATATACTCTAATATTATGTCTTTATAATTCTACCATAAAGTTTTATGATATTAGTTCAAAGAGAAATCTATTAGGCATCTTACTTTTGGTTCAAAGAAGGACCATTGACTGAAAAATATCAGGTACAGAAGTTAAACATTGGGAACATTGATGAGATTCGATCTTGGAACTTCTGTAGTCTATTATTTGTTCTTTATATAAAACAAGTCCTTTGGGAGGTTGGTAATAAGTCTTAATATTTCTTGGGTATTTCGAATGTCCGGCGTGCTTGACAAGAAGCACGGTTAGCTCATCACTACAAAGGGGCTAGTACCCCATGCTATAGTAATGTGATACCATGATGAAGTTAAGCCTCAACTTCAAGCCAAGTAACAAAAACAATAGAACCATATACAGACAGGTAGTCTAATGCTGAAACATGGAGAGTAGTAGTATAATACTACAAAGACGCATGTGACCTCATGCTCCAGTAGGGTGACACCACTAAGAGATTACGGACCTCGACTTTAGGTCATGTCATAGCGGAATTGCACCGTAAGGAAGCGCAAGGCTTTATGCTAGAAATATTAAACTATTTAGGAAGAACTCACCTAAGTATATAAGCAAAGATATAGGCCGTCTCTTGAGGATAAGCTTGTAGACACCCAAGATACATACACAAAGACCAAGTTAGTACACAACCTTTAATATACGACCAGAGGTACAACTAATGTTATTGGTGAGTGAAAAGAATAGCAGCTATGATACTGAATTCAATACTAAATTCATTCAGTATTGTATTGTTGTTTGACCCATGCGGGAGGATTCAAGTCGTAAGTGGTATCTATCATAATGGATGATGTGAAGTCACTGTGGGAAACACTAAGCTCATATATTGAGATATGTAGGGGATTATTGGAAACACAAGAAAGATAGTCCCATGTTTCTATTACAAAAAGAATAATTCTTCATTGAAAAATTTAACAAAGAGTACAATGAATCCTAATACTGGAATTCTAGGTAAAAAATAATATGGGAAAGTGTGGCGGCGATGATCAAGTTGTACAACTGACTTTTTTACTCCGTTGATGATCAAAACAAAAGGATTAGAGAGGAAACTATAGGCCCTGAAAGCAACTCTAAAGGGGGTGAATAGAGTTTAAGCAATAATTCTCTAATTAAATCCAATAATAATTACAAACACAAAATTTAGCAAGTAAATATTACAAACATGTGAAAAGTAGAAGTCACAAATGCAAACACTACGATGTATATTGGTTTCCCTCGTGGAGGACTAATCTAGTCCCAAGAACTCTTGCTTGGTGTTAATCCACTATTATGCAAATAGCGTACAATATTATTCTTATACTAACACCCTAGAGTCATGGATTTTTGCAATACTCTAGGTTAAATTAACCCAAGCCAAAACCCATCACATACTCATATAGAAACCATTATGGAAAGCAAAAAAAACTAAAATGAAATAATATAACTAAACAATAATCAATAAAAGAAGTAAATGATAGAGAACTTTGTTTTATTCATAATAATAAGATATACTTGCCCTATGTCCAAGCTCCAAGACTAATCTTCTACTCCTCCACCAAGGGGGTTTAGAAACTACATCCTAGCCTTAAGTATGTTCCAAGGTCACTACAAAAATAATATATATTAACGACTCCAACAAACATCGCTAATAGGTAAGAAAATGTCGCTAAAAATAATTAGCAACGTTTTGCTGACAACAAATTTGTCGCTATTCGTCGCTATAGCGACATATTTGCGACGCGACCATGTCGCAGATTATTTTGCTATTAGCGACGTCCAGCGACTCGACGTCGATACATCAGCGACAGTATATATTATCGCATAACATCGCTAAATCAACGACATTACCCGCGACGTTTTGCTGCATCAATGTTGACATGGCAGAAATTGCCATGTCACCTATTTGGCGACGTGTAGCGACATTTTGACACATGTTAGCAACATTGTTGCTACCATTCAGTGATATTTTGACACAAATTAGCGATGCAATGTTATGTCGGTAGACGTTGGCAAACGTCGTAGGACGTCGCTAAATTAAAAAACCATAAAAAAATACAGTTTCAAAAAATATTTTTCAACAAAAGTCTGCCTACAGTTATAAAATCACAGTTTATATAAATAGACCCGGAGCAACCCTTCGTTGAATTCCCTGGGTTCGTCGACCCCTTCGGTGGAACACTCAACACTGGTACTCAACACCGGTACATACACAAACACGTCAAGAATATCGAAATATGTAGGAATGTCCCAACAAATAAATACATGAATCTAAAATAATGTCATATTCATCTCATCCAAATAATGTAGTAAAAATTATGAAATAAGTACATTAAAGACCCAAGAATGGGCTAATACACACAAACATACTAAAAATGTTCTAATAAGAACTACTGCGAATCAGGAAGAGGAGGAGCATTGCCGCACATCTGGATAAGAGGAAGCCATATTGCTCCTGTGAAAGCATCACCGGTCTTGATAGAGGAGGCAGTGGAATCGATGGAGTCAGTGTCGATGCCGACGGACCAGGAGGACATATATGCTCCAATGCTAGCAATCGAGCATTGTATGAATCCATGATAGATACCACCCTCAAAGTATTCTCTGCCACAAACTGACTCAATAAATCATGCGTCGCGTGTATCCTCGCAAGTGAGTCACTCATGGTCGTATGCGACCCCTCCAGCTCCGTCTGTCGACGTTCCATAGGCGAGGCCAGAGTTGCCAAGCTGTATTTTGTCATCTGGCTCATAGTCCTGAGCTCTATATGGCTGTGATCTGTCATCTGGCTCAGAGTTCTGAGCTCCATAAGGCTATGCTCGAGCAAATTAAAATGTGCGGTGATCATCGAATCGTCTATCTGCGGCACAGACTGTGGCCGCTTCGTAATTCCTCGTAGCAACACGTCACGCAGGTCAGCAATCTGATAGTTAACGCTCTTATGTGTTTGTGCTGAAGCCTGCGAAGGCTGTGAGGAATGCACACTGACATAGGAGGCCCTAGAGGACTGCGTCGCAACAAAGGCACTGTAAGATCCCGTACTATAGTACGTACTCCTTTGAAGACCACCAACATCGGTTATCCAGAACTCGTCCACCGACGGAGCTGTAAAGGGCTACGAGGAAGTACCAGCCCCTCCCTCTATAAGTGCACTAGCAGTCCCTACTCACGCAGTTTAAGATACTCGTTCTAGAAAAGTGGTTGCTAACCTCTAAGTTACTTATTATTAACTATATAGATATATATATTTGCAAATTTTCTTAGTTATATTAAAACTAAAATAGGATAGTAAAATGTACATAGGTCTCCGTGGCCTTCTCATCGATGAGCTTTTCGTCCTTCCAATGGGTAGCCAGGAAGACGGTTACCATGTTGGCGTCCTCACCCTTTTGTACCTATTAAAAATTATATTATTTATTATTAAAATTAAACATCTTATCCTAATTTTACTAAAATAATATATATGATAGAATAGATACCAGACGACTGAAATATTTTGTCATGGAAATCGAGCCACCATACCACTTTTCTGCCTTCGACCTAGCTACCTTTGCCTTCTCCGACCTTTCCTTGTACGTGGGCTAGTCAAATCTCGTCTTCATCGCACTCTACTGCTCAGGCGCGATCCAACCCTGGATCGATTGTCTGGAATGATCACGAGCCTTCTTGTCAACTATCGCATCACGGATCAGCTTGGCAGCGACGGCAAAAAACTGCTCCTCGATCTTCTCAGCCCGGTGTGGTAGATAGAAATAGGTTTTTTACAAGAAATAAAATAGAGAGTTACATAATATGCATAAATAATTATTTATATTAAAATTAAATATATTTTTACCATGAAGTGGGCAAACCAGAATGCCTTTCTATCTTTAGGAGCATATGAGTAGTTGATCCAAGGTCCACCATAGGTTTGCCTCAAAAATTTCCCCAGTACTCTCTGTACCATCGAGGAACGAGATATCTATACAACGATAATTAAATTCATGAATATATAGATATAATCATTTTTAAAATGTTAACTATTTAACTTACTTGCTAGGCCCGTCCCTACAAATCTCCATCGTCGTCTCATCCGGAAACGTACATGGAGGATCGCTCTAATCATGCGTAAACAAAGTTGGCTCAACCTCCTCCATCTGCTCTTCTGTCTCCATGGTGCTGTCAGCAGGAGGAAGGCTAGACGGGAGAGTAGTCTCAAGCCTAGAACTGCTCGTCCCAGGAGTACTACCATGTACCATCGACTGAGTCAGAGATATGACTGGTCGGTACACTGGAGTACTCTGCGATAAGGATACCGGAGGAGCACTCCGTCTAGAGGATCTACTCTTGAATGATTTGTGTTGTCATGTCATACCTGATAGTAACATATAATGATAAAACAAATACACAAGGAGTACTCTCTCAGTGTATCATATTAGCATGTATGTGTCATGTCAGTATGAGTGTGTCCTATCGTGTGTTTGTGAATGTGTCGTATTGTATATGTGTCTATGTATGTGTTTATGTGTCTGTCTCTGTGTCTGTTTCATGTCAGATAGGGTTAGATAGGGTTAGGGTTTACCTGTGTCTGTGTTATGTCTGATAGTGTTGAGAACACCATATGAGTGTGTGTGTGTGTGTGTGTGTGTGTGTGTGTGTGTGTGTGTGTGTGTGTGTGTGTGTGTGTGTGTGTGTGTGTGTGTGTGTGTGTGTGTGTGTGTCTGTGCGTGTGTGTGTCCATGTCCGAGTTTCACAAACAACCCCAATAAAATTTCACACACAATACTATCTCAGTGTATATGTGTGTGTGTGTGTGTGTGTTCTGTCATACCTGATAACAACATATGATGATAAAATAAATAAACAGATATATAGTATATTTTACAGTCAAAATGTTATACATATCTCACAGTATTAATAGAACTGCATAGCAAATAACTAGTAGTGTCACAAGTCTAAATGGATAGTATATTCTACAGTCAAAATATAATACATGTCACAAGTCCAAATGAATTTATTTTATTTTCATTCATCTTCAGAAAATTTATCTTTTTCATCTTTCTCATCCTCCTCTTCCTCTTTCTCCTCATCTTCACTTTCATCTACTTTATCTTCATCTTTGAATAATTTTACCTCTTCTACATTATTAGTCATGTAATGAGTAACTTCTGTTGAGTCCACATCTACAAAATTTGTTACAAGAGGTAGCTCGTCCTCCTGATAAGCTATTTTGTCAACGTCAAAGGTATTTTTTAGCTTTAGTCTTGCATACTGCCCACCAGTCCGATATCGCTGTTCTTCGTCTAGGATAAGTTGTAAAATACACGAGCTGAGCCTGACTTGATGAGACAAATAGTTCATAGCCTTGATATCTACGCTTGTAGTTTATATCCACAAGACCATGCTTGTCAATTTTTTAACCTTGATCTTGAATCGGATCAAACCATTCACACTTGAATAGCATGATCTTAGCAGGTTCTGTGCCATAATTATATGTTAACTCCACAATCTCTCATCTCGTAAGATACCAAAGAAATCATTGCCTGGATTAAAGTCTTTGTAGTTCGAATATTTGATACACAAACAACTATTTTTCGTGGAATCAAGATCCAGGAAGCTGTCTCTGATCGGAGCATTTGTTGACTTGAACCTAAATCCATTCATATAGTAACTTGGCTATATTTTAAGCAATAATAGATCCCTTTGCTAGAGTTCTAATAGATTCAGTCTTGGGTGTTATTAGATGATCGACCTAAATACCAAAGAGCGATAGTAAGTTATTTATTGTGCAAGTGCATACAGAAAAAGTAATTACCGAGCTCCTTACATATACGCTCAACTATGAAGAAAAATGAAGTCTTATTTCTTGTTCTACTTCTTCGTTTGTTATGTAGGGTCTAACCGACCTCAGATCATCATTATATATGCTAAAAATAATGAAGCAACCGTCGATTAGTAGCATAATATTAGCTTATACTTTTATATTGAGATGACGTAAACGTGGACGTATTAATTACTTATCCCTCTAGCTTCTCCACTTCATCCTCATCGCAATTGAGTAATATATACAACTGAGTAGCCCTTCGCTCGTAGTCATTTAAATATCTCTTCTTTATTTTCCCTGAAGGCTTTCTGGACGTATTGAATACTTTCAGTATCGCATCATTAGATTCCTGATATATATAGTCATTTCTCGGAGCTCTCATTCTATTAGTAGCAATATGAGGTTTGAAATACGTCGAGCAAAAGTTTGTAATCTCCTCGAGAACATAAGCTTCACAAATAGAACCCTCAACCTGTGCCTTATTTTCTACCTTTCTCTTTAGGTGATTCAGATGTCACTCGAACGGATACATCCACTGATAACCGACAGGCCTACCAATACATGCCTCATAGAAAAAATAAAATGGCAAATATTCTATGGAGTCAAAGAATCCAGGAGAAAACACCTCCTCAAGCTTGTACAGTGTTACCGCAATGTCCTTCTCTTGCTTTTTGAGACGATCGACGAGCAACTTAGTAGAACAAAGATCTCTGAAGAATATAATTAGCTCTGTCAATGGATCCTAGACAATCTACGATAAGAATTTCCAAAATACAATCGGAACTAACCTCTCCATGAATACGTGACAATCATGGCTCTTCATACCCGTCAGTTTGTTCTCCTTAAGGTCGACGCATCTTTTCAAGTTCGACACGTACCCGTCTGAAAATTTTAGGCCCTGAATCCATCTATAAAGTCTTCCTTTATCTTCATTCTCCAGTGAGAACATTTCCTTAGGCTGCTTTAACTTTCCATTCCCCTCCTCCATCAAATATAATACATGACGTCTACATATTTTTTCCAAGTTCAACCTGGCATTCGGATTATCTTTCGTCCTTTTCTTTACGTCCATTACATTATTAATTATATTGTTAAACATATTTTTCTCGATATAATGACATCAAGGTTATGTCTGATCAGATTGGTGCTCCAATATGGAAGATCTCAGAATATACTCTTCTTCGTCCAGTTATGAGTGTGACCAAATCCATCAAACTTGTACCCCTTAGCAAGCTCTTCGATAGCACTTGGTAAATCTTTTACCTCTTCCCAAATCGTGTATTCGGGCTACCTTGGCGGTGGATTGGCCTTATCCACGTCGGTATAAAAAGCATTCATGTTCCTCCGGTACGGATGATCCTTCGGCAGGAATTGTCGATGACAATCGAAGAAGGACGATTTGCCTCCATGTTTCAAACGAAAAGCCTTAGTGCGGTCCATGAAATACGAACATGAGAGGGCCATGAGTGCTCCATTCCGATAACATTTTATAGGCCAAAAAGTCGTTGATGGTCCACATAAGTGTTGCCCTCATTTGAAAATTATGCTTTCTAGAAATATAGTACGTGTTGACACCTACTTTCCACAGCTGATTCAACTCATCTATCAACGGTTGTAAATATACATCGATGTTTCTCTTCGGATTGTTCAAAACGGGGATAATAACAATTAGGAACATATAATGAGTCTTCATGCACATCCAAGGCGGTAGATTGTACGGAGTGACGATCACAGGCCAACACAAGTACTGGGAGCCCGAAAGTCTGAATGGGATAAAACCGTCGAAGGAGAGCCCTAATCTGACATTAAGCATATCCGAAGTAAAATATGGATACTCTCGATCAAAGTGCTTCTATGCTTCTCCATCGGATAGATGATCCAACACTCCTTTGATCTGTTTTCGCTTGTGCCAACTCATATTTTCTATAGTCTCCTTCACCATAAACAACCTCTGCAACCGCGGTGTCAAAGGCAAGTAGTGCATCGAATCAGTAGGCTTACTTGTACCGACATACCTTCCTCTACTAGTGGCCTTGTAGCGATCAGCACCACAAAATATGTACGCATCTTCATCCTTATCGTCTTTGTAGTACAACATGCACCCGTTGCGATATGCATCAATTTTCTCGTATCCCATCCAGAGCGATCACCATCCTCTTAGATTGGTAGAAGTCTTTGGGCAACTTAGCACCCTTCAACAAGATATCTATAATCAAATCTATCAGTCAGTTGTAGCATTCTTTTGACATGTTAAAATCGGACTTGATGCTCAACAATCTTGTAACCACCTCCAACGGTGAATGATCCTCATAACTAGGATATAATGGAGTCATTGCATTCTCCAGTAAATCTATAAACTTTATAGGATCGACATTCGATGCCTCCTCAGTTGCATCATGATTATCCGGATTAAAACTAGGTCCGACATCGTCGAAAACTATGTTTACACACACGTCGCCGTAATTAGCGTGGTCGTGGAGATCCATATACTGCTTCATATAAGGCTCCGGCTTCAATGCTAAAGACATAAGTTCTCCATGTGAGGTCCACTGAAAGTAATTTGGCGTAAAATTTCTCGAGTACAAATAATATGTCATGTCCACTTCTAAGTGATATTTCAAGTTATGATATCGGAACTAACCTCTCCATGAATACGTGACAATCATGGCTCTTCATACCCGTCAGTTTGTTCTCCTTAAGGTCGACGCATCTTTTCAAGTTCGACACGTACCCGTCTGAAAATTTTAGGCCCTGAATCCATCTATAAAGTCTTCCTTTATCTTCATTCTCCAGTGAGAACATTTCCTTAGGCTGCTTTAACTTTCCATTCCCCTCCTCCATCAAATATAATACATGACGTCTACATATTTTTTCCAAGTTCAACCTGGCATTCGGATTATCTTTCGTCCTTTTCTTTACGTCCATTACATTATTAATTATATTGTTAAACATATTTTTCTCGATATAATGACATCAAGGTTATGTCTGATCAGATTGGTGCTCCAATATGGAAGATCTCAGAATATACTCTTCTTCGTCCAGTTATGAGTGTGACCAAATCCATCAAACTTGTACCCCTTAGCAAGCTCTTCGATAGCACTTGGTAAATCTTTTACCTCTTCCCAAATCGTGTATTCGGGCTACCTTGGCGGTGGATTGGCCTTATCCACGTCGGTATAAAAAGCATTCATGTTCCTCCGGTACGGATGATCCTTCGGCAGGAATTGTCGATGACAATCGAAGAAGGACGATTTGCCTCCATGTTTCAAACGAAAAGCCTTAGTGCGGTCCATGAAATACGAACATGAGAGGGCCATGAGTGCTCCATTCCGATAACATTTTATAGGCCAAAAAGTCGTTGATGGTCCACATAAGTGTTGCCCTCATTTGAAAATTATGCTTTCTAGAAATATAGTACGTGTTGACACCTACTTTCCACAGCTGATTCAACTCATCTATCAACGGTTGTAAATATACATCGATGTTTCTCTTCGGATTGTTCAAAACGGGGATAATAACAATTAGGAACATATAATGAGTCTTCATGCACATCCAAGGCGGTAGATTGTACGGAGTGACGATCACAGGCCAACACAAGTACTGGGAGCCCGAAAGTCTGAATGGGATAAAACCGTCGAAGGAGAGCCCTAATCTGACATTAAGCATATCCGAAGTAAAATATGGATACTCTCGATCAAAGTGCTTCTATGCTTCTCCATCGGATAGATGATCCAACACTCCTTTGATCTGTTTTCGCTTGTGCCAACTCATATTTTCTATAGTCTCCTTCACCATAAACAACCTCTGCAACCGCGGTGTCAAAGGCAAGTAGTGCATCGAATCAGTAGGCTTACTTGTACCGACATACCTTCCTCTACTAGTGGCCTTGTAGCGATCAGCACCACAAAATATGTACGCATCTTCATCCTTATCGTCTTTGTAGTACAACATGCACCCGTTGCGATATGCATCAATTTTCTCGTATCCCATCCAGAGCGATCACCATCCTCTTAGATTGGTAGAAGTCTTTGGGCAACTTAGCACCCTTCAACAAGATATCTATAATCAAATCTATCAGTCAGTTGTAGCATTCTTTTGACATGTTAAAATCGGACTTGATGCTCAACAATCTTGTAACCACCTCCAACGGTGAATGATCCTCATAACTAGGATATAATGGAGTCATTGCATTCTCCAGTAAATCTATAAACTTTATAGGATCGACATTCGATGCCTCCTCAGTTGCATCATGATTATCCGGATTAAAACTAGGTCCGACATCGTCGAAAACTATGTTTACACACACGTCGCCGTAATTAGCGTGGTCGTGGAGATCCATATACTGCTTCATATAAGGCTCCGGCTTCAATGCTAAAGACATAAGTTCTCCATGTGAGGTCCACTGAAAGTAATTTGGCGTAAAATTTCTCGAGTACAAATAATATGTCATGTCCACTTCTAAGTGATATTTCAAGTTATGATATCTCATACACGAAAACTTAATTTTGGTGTCGTCCATGTACTAAGGGAACGTCTTGGCGAACTGCAGGAATTGTTCCACCCCCTGTATGAATTCATCCTGCATAGCACACATGTCATCAGGATAACGGTTGTACATCCAGGAACGATGATGCATGTAGTAATTCAGATTCATTTCTAGATAATTCTGTAAAGATGAATAGATTTCGTTCAAGTATATTATTCATATATCTTGGTATATTGACACATACTCAAATATCTTGGAATACTAAACCAAAACTCAAATATTCTTAGATACTTAATCCTAATATGCATACCCTCACTCAATACTTAAACACTAAACTTATACTAACTTACTAACACTCTCTCACTAAACACACTCAAACACATACATATATACAATGTGTACTCACTCTAAATATAGGTTACCTGACCCTTTGACCGAGGAGGGGGGGTCGTCGGGGTTGAGGCAAGCCTAGGGGGATCATTGGGGTCGAGGGGGACGTTGTGTCCTTGGTTACGCGATACATATACCAATGCCAGGTCACAACTACCCGAACACGAACTCTTGTGTCAAGGATAGGTTTGACAATGATCTAACCAAAGTTGGATACGAGTTCTAGAAGAAGCCAACACCATGGCGTGTCTCAGTTTTGAAGAGTCATTCTCGTGTCCGTGTATATAACTCTCCTTGAGTCAAGATCTGTATCGTATTATATACGATGCCGATACACAAGGTTGCATCTAAACTCTGACATATAACTAGAAGAGAGATTGGGTTAGGGCCTGTGTCATATTTCGTGTCGTGTTAGTGTATATGTCTGTGTCGTATCCTATGTCGTGTCTATGTCTGTGTCATATTCGTATTCGTGTGTCCATGTCGTGTCTTGTCTATGTCTGTATGTGTGTCCATGTATCCATATTCGTATTAGGGTTAGTGTCTGCATGTGATAGTGTGTCCGCACGTGTGTGTGTGTGTGTATCCGAGTTAGGGTTAGAGTTAGTGTGTATCATGTTGTGTTGTCTCATGTCAGAGAGAGAGACAGAGAGAGGAGCTCACTAAGTGAGGAGGAGGGGAGCTGGAGGGAGGAGGGGAGCCGGAGGAAGGAGGAGTCGATGGAGGTAGGAGCATGCCCGAGGGGGGATGTCACGCCCCAGTCCCAAAAGTACACGGGACCAGGCCATGTGATAATAGCCAGCTGTCACGTCTCCGAGGATATCCCAATTTAATGGATCCTAATGAAGAGTGCTACGCTGTCCTAAAATACTAATATGTCCCATAACAATGATCAATAGGTAAACTAATCTCATCCACAATATAAACAGCAAGAAGTACTAAATAAACTGCTGGAAGATAAACACCAGTCTCAAATATCATAGAACAACCAAGAATGTTTGATGGAGACAAACCCACTACTATGACAGAATAAAAGTACTGAAATGATAGATAAAAGAGTAATGACTAGGGCATCGGCTGAATAGATAATGATGCTCCCAATCCTAGGCAGAAGGCCTACCAAGTGATCACGGAAACTCTGACGGTAACACCTCTAACTCCTCTGCGGTAGCGAACCTCGTCTCCTGTCCTGGGCCATACACTGTGGGGTAATATGCCTCGTCCAAATCTGGAAAGGTACCAGGTCCTCAGAGTGAAGTAACAAGATACATAGAAGCATACCATATATATAAATACTGAATAATATAAATACAATAAGGTACAAGGGTGTGCTAACCATCTAAGTGAATACAATGTGAAGATAACTTTGGTACGTATGGGTAGGCAAAGGCATAACGTCCAACACTCCGAAGAGCGTGGTATCTGTAACGTCCATTATTTTGAAGAATGAGGTATCTATAATATATATACGTCCGTATCACTCCGAAGAGTGCGGTGTCTGCAATAAAGGAAGTTATTGGATCCGTGGCTCCTCCGGACACTACGGAGTCCAATGTGTGTATCCCATACGCCTACTAGCTGTCTTCCCCGCCCAATGTAGATACACTAGTCGAATACTCGACGTGTATACCCCATATCTAGATGCCAATCTCTATCAATAAAATAATCATGAGTTACGTACTAACCGTGATGCATGTCACACGCACCGATAGCTAGTCGAGTACGCGGACCCATATCCCAACATGCATATATCACAGTAAAACGTGTAAGGTGTCAGGTCACATAAGATATCAGAGTATCCTCCCATCGGGTGAGTCTGCTAATGACTAGGTTAGGTACACTAATCATCGACGTATCCGTAGATAGCACCCGAGTCAATCTCAGATGCTCACAGTTGTATAAAAAGAAAGCAACAAGAATACAATATAACTTATGAATGATTTAAATTAGACAGTAAATGTGGCAAGGTATCTTGCCTGAGTCCTCAAGCTGTGAATGCTAGAAGCCTGCTCCTGCGGTGTCTCCCGTCTGATCCAATGGTCCTAGAACACACAATATAATATAACCATCTAACATCAGACACTAAGACAATAAGCAGACTCTACGTTGCTCTTAGGAATTATCACAAGTTCACGACTGGCCGAGGATGGCTTCACGGGTGCACGTAGCTAGGATGTACGCGTGTTCTGTCCTTGTCAGCGTGTGTCTTGAGACAATAATTATTAAAGTTAAGGGGGTTACCACTAATTGGATTTATACGAATACATGTCTTTGGTTCCCCTGCCCAAACGTACTCGGTTTGGGTTAAGGCTTTCAGGTGAATTTCTAACCTTGGTGACAGGTCTCATAATTTATATGGTTGCTAGTTATTAAACATTTCTACCTCTTGTTAATCATCATACTAGCATGCATATAATTAGGGTTGATTCAGTTTATTATTATCTAATTTAATTATCAGCACACATACATATCTGTATTAATTTATTCTAACTGGCTTTTGTCGACAATGGACACATCGACACGACGACTCGAATAACTAGTCTTACAATGATACTATACGAGAAAGAGTAAGGAATCGAGTACCTGGCTGTTGGGACGAGGTCCTGCTCGTCCTGGTCGGCTTCCTCGCGGGTGGAGCTCCGGCGTCGACCGTGGGTTGGCCGGCAACGGCAGCAGCGGCCTGCAGTAGATGCGGCAGCGGCAACAGCGGCTTGGTGGCGTCGGGCAGGCTGAAGGCGGTGCGGGATGGCTGATAGTTCGTGGGGTTAGGCCGGAGTAGACCTGAGGGTGGTGGTCGGCGGAGTTTATGAAGTCGGAGGCGGTGGTGTCCGGTTGGGAAGGAGATGGTTCGGCTAGGACGCGTGGGGTGATAGTGATGGTGCGGTGTTCGATGGTTGCAGGCGAATGGGGTACTGCTGGCGGTGGATGGTGGTCCAGCAGTGGGGGTCCGGTGGTGGTGGGGTGGTCTAGTGGTGGATGCAGCATCGGGCAGTCGGGGGGGTAACTCGGGTGTAGGGGAACGGGTAGGATTTAGGTATTTGATGAATAGTAAATTTTAGGGTTTAATGTTAGGGAGTATGTATATTTATAAGGGGGGTTTGATGGGCTGGCCTCGGAACTTGGGTCTGTTTGGACTCATTGGGGAGGGGCTGATCCAATGGAAAAGGTGCACGTGGCTTGGTTGGGTTTCCTAGAGGTGAAATTGCTCTTAATTTAAATTTTATTAAAAGCAAGGCGCATGGTGTTCTTTTAATGTATTAAAAACACATGGAACTAGATTTGGGTGCGGCACAAGCGTCATGAGCGTAGCAGGCTCGGAATAGGTCAATGCCCACAATTGGGTTACACGAAGTTGGGTTGTGGTTGAGACTTAATTTAAATAAATCCTACATTTGTCGAGGGGGTTTACAATCTACCCTCCTTAGAGCATTTCGTTCTCGAAATTAAAAACATACGCATGGCAAGAATTTGACTGAATATAAAATGCTAAAATATACCTAATCCTTCGAAGAGATGAGGGTAGCATTGTCGAATATCCTCCTCGCGTTCCCAGGTTGACTCGCCTGGTGCATGATGTCTCCATGAGACGTGGACTAGAGGAATAGTCTGACCTCGCAATACCTTCTCGCTCCTGTCCAGAATCTTAACAGGCTCCTCTTGGTATGATAAGCTCGGGCCGACTATTATTTCTGAATGGTCTAGTACGTGGCTCAGATCTGGTATGTACCTTCTCAGCTAAGATACATAGAAGACGTCGTGGACTCCTTCCAAAGTCTGCGGCAAGGCTAACTTGTAAGCAACCTCTCCGATGTGTTCTAACACGTCGAATGGTCCGATGTACCTCAGACTCAGCTTTCCTCTGCCTCTGAATCTGATAGTCCCTCGAGTATACGAGATCTTTAGAAATACATGATCTCCAACCTGGAACTCTAAGGGCCGTCGATGCGTATTCGCCTAATGCTTCTGCCTGTCCTGTGCCGCTCGTAGATGCCCTTGGATCTTCTTCACCTTCTCTACTGTATGAATAACCAATTCTGGTCCGAGAATCTGCCTCTCGCCTATATCGCTCCAATATACGGGGGAATGGCATTTCCTTCCATACAATGCTTCGAAGGGAGCCATCTGAATGCTCGCTTGATAGCTGTTATTGTAAAAAAACTCGACCAAGTGCAAATAGTCCTCCCATGATCCTCCGAAGTCAAGCATGCACGCTCTTAACATGTCTTCCAATGTCTGAATGGTGCGCTCCGACTGGCCATCTGTTTATGGGTGATACGCTGTGCTGAACTTCAGGCGAGTACCAAGACTCTCTTGCATACTCCGCCAGAAGTAAGATATGAACCTCGTATCCATGTCAGACACAATACTAACTGGCACTCCGTGCATTTGCACAATCTCTCTCATGTACATGTCTGCTAAGACCTCTGTCGATTGCCTAACTCTGAAGGGTAAAAAGTGTACGGACTTGGTGAGTCTATCCACGATTACCCAAACTATATTGCGACCACTAGGACTCCTTGGAAAACCCGTAACAAAGTCTATAGTGATATGCTCCCATTTCTATTCCGGTATCGAAAGTGGTTGAAGTAATCCTGCAGATCTCTGATACTCATCCTTGACTTGCTGATACACCAGGCACTTGGCCACAAAGCGTGCTATCTCTCTCTCTTCATTCCATGCCACCAGTAGTACTGCCTCAGGTCTCTGTATATCTTCGTGCCTCCTGGATGAATAGAGTAGGTCGAACTGTGTGCCTCTGTCATCAACTCTTGCCGAAGTTCTCTATTTGGAACATAGAGGTGATCTCTACATCTCAAGGTTCCATCTTCATGTATACACAGTCCTGTCTATAATCCAGCCTCTGTCCTCTGTCTAAGCCTCTGAAATCTGGCATCTGGCGACAAGGCAGCCTTGATTCTCTCCACCAATGTTGATTTCAACTGAAAACTCGACAACTGTCCATCTATTCCGGGCATAACAACCTTTATACCCATCAGCTCTAGATCTCTCAATAGGTGTTGTTGCATAGTCAAGAAAAATGTAATGGGTCTTCTGCTCAAGGCGTCAGCTACTACGTTGGCCTTTCCCGGATAGTACTGTAGCTCAATCTCGAAGTCTGTCATCACCTCGAGCCAACGTCTCTGTCTCTGGTTCAGATCCTTCTGAGTGTATACGTAATTCAGGCTCTTATGATCAGTAAATATCTCCACTCTTTCTCCATAAAAATAGTGTCTCCAAAGCTTTAAAGCAAAGATCACTGCTACAAGCTCCAAGTCGTGGGTGGGATAGTTTTTCTCATGTGTCCTCAACTGTCTAGAGACGTAAGCCACAACCTTCCCATGCTGCATCAAGACACATCCTAATCCTTTCCCAGATGCATCGCTATAGATCACGAATCCTCCGAGTCCAGAAGGTATGGTCAAGATAGGTGCCGTAGTCAAACATTTTTTCAGTTCATCGAATGCCTTCTGACACTCCTCTGTCTAAGTGAACTCCTGCTCCTTACGGGCCAGGCGGGTCATCGGCTCTGCAATCTTCGCGAAGTTCTCCATGAACCTCCGGTAATATCCGACAAGTCCTAGGAAACTTCTCACCTCTGAGACATTGGTAGGGGTTGGCCATGTCTCTACTGATGAAATCTTTGCCGGGTCCACTGAAATGCCATCTCCTGATATAACGTGTCCAAGAAAAGCGACACGATCTAAAAGAAACTCGCACTTGCTCAGCTTGGCATAAAGCCTCTCTCTCTCCTCAGTGTCTCTAACACCAGTCTCAAGTGCTCTTCGTGCTCCTTGTGGCTCTTCGAATACACTAAGATGTCGTCGATGAAGTCTACCATGAACCGGTCTAAATATTAATGGAATACTCTGTTTATCAAGTTCATAAATACAGATGGCACATTTCTCAGTCCAAAAGGCATCACTAAGAACTCGTAGTGACCATAACGAGTCCTGAATGCTGTCTTTTGGATGTCTTCTCTTCGCACCTTCACTTGATGATAACCCGATCTCAAGTCGATCTTTGTGAACACCACTGCTCCTGTCAACTAGTCGAATAAGTCATCAATCCGTGGCAGAGGATACTTGTTCTTGATAGTCAAAGCATTAAGGGCTCTGTAATCAATGTACATGCGTACTGTTCCATCCTTCTTAGGTACAAACAGCACTGGTGCTCCCCAGGGTGATGCACTAGGATGGATAAATCCCTTGCTCTGCAACTCCTCTAATTGTAGCTTCAACTCATCTAACTCCTTCGCCAATCAGTATATATTAGAAGATACAAGTGCTGCTCCGGGTACTAGCTCAATGGTGAACTCCACGTCCCTATCTGGCGGTAAGCCTGGCAGTTCTTCGGGGAAAACATCCTCGAATTCTGCAACTATTGGCGAGGGTGCAATCTCCATAGCCATATAAGTTCCAGCTATCTGTCCTACTCCTTGTTCGACGGTCCCTTGCATGTACTCGAACTCCGGTTGATCTGGCGGTCTAAAGGTGACGCTACCCTTCCGGCAATTCAGTACGGCGTTATACTGGTTTAACCAGTCCATGCCTAGCACAATATCAAAGTACGGCATAGGAAATACCAAGAATCGTGCTCTCATCTCTCTACCACATACGACTACCGAGCACGTTCTGATAGTGCTGGTAACCGGCACGATACCTCCTCCGGTAAGAATCTTCCAACTCTTAGGTAAGGAAGAAGTAGCTACTCTATGCATTGCTACAAATCTACTAGATATGAATGATAACGTAGCACCAGAATCAAACAATATTGTTATAGGTAATGATGCAACTAAAATGGTACATGTGATAGCTTTTCCTTCTGTTTCTTCCCCAGTAGCTGCTAGTGCAAAGGCCTGTCCGTGCCTCTGTCCTCCGGTCTGCTGTCGGGCTCGATCAAACTATGCCTCCTGTGGGGCCAAAGGTGGTATCCTCTGGAATCCTCCGGGTGCTGGTGGATGTTGACCTCCTGGAGGGGGTAGTATCCTCGGGGCTTGTACTGCTGGCCTCGATCCTGTCTGAGGTGCTACGTCTCTGCGCTGTGGGCAGTCTCGAGCAAGGTGCTGACTTGCTCCACATATCATGCATAATCCCAGCTTCTTTCGACAATCTCTGATGACGTGTCCCTTCTTGCCGCAATGGTGACAAGTCGGGAGCTCCTGGTGTGGGTATGGTGCTTCCCTCTGCTGTATCTGTGCTCCGGGACGATGGATCAGTCCTCCTACTCCGGGCTGGGCTCTGGCTGGTGTGGTCGTACTGGAACGTCTAGCTCCTCTGACGATGGCCTCCTGGATTCTCGCATCTGCAAGAACCTCCTTATAAGAGATCCTCGCCTGTGTGGTGGTATACCTCTGTAGCTTGAAAGTAAGACCGTGATGGAATCTCTGACCCTTCTCCAAGTCATTGGGTATCAGAACGGCACTAAATCTGCTGAGACGGCTAAAATCCGCGTCATATGCGTCAACAGTCATATTCCCCTATTCTAGATGTAGGAACTGGGAGTACAGGATATTTCTGACTGTTGCTGGAAAATACTTCGCATTGAAGTATAATAGGAACTGCTCCCAAGTCTGGTTCTTGCCTACACTGCGCTCAATGGTATCCCACCAGTAATGGGTGTTGCCTTTTAGTTGGGCCCTCACCGCGGTCATCCAAAGGTCTGGATGCAGTTGTGACGCCTCTAGTAGCATCTCGTGTTGGCGACCCAATCGGAGATCTGTTCTGCAGTCTCGTTTCCTGAGAAAGTATTTGGTCCCATCGTTCTAAACCATCTAACAGTGCCACCTGTCTGGGCTGGTGGAGGTGCTGGTACTGGTGTTGTGGCAGGTGTGCTTTCTAGTACTGCCATCAGGCTCTGTCTTAATGTCTCTGTCTGATGCCACTGTGCTTGCATCATGGTCTGAAAGAACTGAAGCATCTGTGGCTGTCCATCTAGCTGTGGCATCTGGGGTGGATAAGGTGGAGGTAGTGGTAGTGGAACCTCTGGCTGTACGGTAGGGGTCTCCTCAGATGTCGGCCTCTCGGTCTGCGGCATCGGCGTAGCTCCTGAAGTCTGGCCCTCACAATGCTGCGTGGGGATCGTCTGGGAAGTCTGTCCCTCGGGCTGATGGGTAGGATCGCCCTAAGAAGTCTCGTACCAATGTATCAGCGGGGTCTTTAGCGGTGGTTGCCCTCCAAGTAGTCCCTGGGGTACTTCCTCTCTTCGGGTGGTGTTATCTGGCACCGTGGCACTGGGTGCTCCTCGTCCACTGCGCAAATTCATCTTGCTGCAAGAGATAGGATTTCATTAAAAGAGTACGGAAACAAATAAACAGGATGCAGATATTTAGGAGCAGTATAAATAAAGTTCAAAGACGAATCAAAAGAGGATGAGACCTAGTAACTTCTATCATATTGCAGGCTCGCTGGGCATGTTACCATACCACAAGTGAACAAGTCGACCTGCATGGGCCACCACTAAAACCATGTCACGCCCCAGTCCCAAAAGTATACTGGACCAGGCCACGTGGCAATAGCCAGCTATCACGTCTCCGAGGATATCCCAATTTAATGGATCCTAACGAAGAGTGTTACGCTGTCCTAAAATACTAACATGTCCCATAACAATGATCAACATGTAAACTAATCTCATCCACAATATAAACAGCAAGAAGAACTAAATAAACTGTTGGAAGATAAACACCAGTCTCAAATATCATAGTACAACCAAGAATGTCTGATGGGGACAAATCCACAACTATGACGGAATAAAAGTACTGAAATGATAGATAAAAAAGTAATGACTAGGGCATCGGCTGACTAGATAATGATGCTCCCAATCCTAGGCAGAAGGCCTACCAAGTGATCACGGAAACTCTGACGGTAATACCTCTAACTCCTCTGCGGTAGCGAACCTCGTCTCCTGTCTTGGGCCGTACACTGTGGGGTAATATGCCTCGTCCAAATCTGGAAAGGTACCAGGTCCTCAGAGGGACGTAACAAGATACATAAAATATGCCATATATATAAATACTGAATAAGATAAATGCAATAAGGTACAAGGGTGTGCTAACCATCTAAGTGAATGCAATGTGAAGACAACTTTGGTACGTATAGGTAGGCGTAGGCATAACGTCCAACACTCCGAAGAGCGTGGTATCTGTAACGTCCATCATTTCGAAGAATGAGGTATCTGCAATATATATACGTCAGTATCACTCCGAAGAGCGCGGTGTCTGCAATAAAGGAAGTCATTGGATCAGTGGCAGTCCAATGTGTGTATCCCATACGCCTACTAGCTATCTTCCCCGCCCAATGTAGATACACTAGTCGAATACTCGACGTGCATACCCCATATCTAGATGCCAGTCTCTATCAATAAAATAATCCTGAGATACGTACTAACCGTGATGCATGTCACACGCACCGATAGCTAGTCGAGTACGCGGACCCGCATCCCAACATGCATATATCACAGTGAAACGTGTAAGGTGTCAGGTCACGGAAGATATCAGAGTATCCTCCCATCGGGTGAGTCTGCTAATGACTAGGTCAGGTACACTAATCATCGACGTATCCGTCGATAGCACCCGAGTCAATCTCGGACGCTCACAGTTGTATAAAAAGAAAGCAACAAGAATACAATACAACTTATGCATGATTTAAATTAGACAGTAAATGTGGCAAGGTATCTTGCCTGAGTCCTCAAGCTGTGAATGCCAGAAGCCTGCTCCTGCGGTGTCTCCCGTCTGATCCAATGGTCCTAGAACACACAATATAATATAACCATCTAACATCAGACACTAAGACAATAAGCAGACTCTACGTTGCTCTTAGGAATTGTCACAAGTTCACGACTGATCGAGGATGGCTTCACGGGTGCACGTAGCTAGGATGTACGCGTGTTCTGTCCTTGTCAGCGTGTGTCTTGAGACAATAATTATTAAAGTTAAGGGGGTTACCACTAATTGGATTTATACGAATATATGTCTTTGGTTCCCATGCCCAAATGTACTCGGTTTGGGTTAAGGCTTTCAGGTGAATTTCTAACCTTGGTGACAGGTCTCATAATTTATATGGTTGCTAGTTATTAAACAAGTTCTACCTCTTGTTAATCATCATACTAGCATGCATATAATTAGGGTTGATTCAGTTTATTATTATCTAATTTAATTATCAGCACACATACATATCTGTATTAATTCATTCTAACTGGTTTGTGTCGACACTGGACACATTGACACGACGACTCGAATAACCAGTCTTACAATGATACTATGCGAGAACGAGCGGGGAATCGAGTACCTGGCTGTTGGGACGAGGTCCTGCTCGTCCTGGTCGACTTCCTCGCGGGCGGAGCTCCGGCGTCGACCGTGGGTTGGCCGGCAGCGGCAGTAGCGGCCTGCAGCTAATGCGGCAGCGGCAGCAGCGGCTTGGTGGCATCGGGCGGGCTGAAGGCGGCGCGGGATGGCTGACAGTTCGTGAGGTTAGGCCGGAGTAGACCTGAGGGTGGTGGTCGGCGGAGTTTGTGAAGTCGGAGGCGGTGGGTGTCCGGTTGGGAAGGAGATGGTTCGGCTAGGACGCGTGGGGTGATGGTGATGGTGCGGTGTCCAATGATTGCAGGCGGACGGGGTGCTGCTGGCGGTGGATGGTGGTCCAGCAGTGGGGGTCCGGTGGCGGTGGGGTGGTCCGGTGGTGGATGCGGTGTCGGGCAGTCGGGGGGGTAACTCGGGTGTAGGGGAACGGCTCGGGTTTGGGTATTTGATGAATAGTAAATTTTAGGGTTTAATGTTAGGGAGTGTGTATATTTATAAGGGGGGTTTGATGGGCTGGCCTCGGAACTTGGGTCTGTCTGGACTCATTGGGGAGGAGCTGATCCAATAGAAAAGGTGCATGTGGCTTGGTTGGGTTTGCTAGAGGTAAAATTGCTCTTAATTTAAATTTTATTAAAAGCAAGGCGCATGGTGTTCTTTTAATGTATTGAAAACACATGGAACTAGATTTGGGTGGGGCACAAGCGTCATGAGCGTAGCAGACTCGGAATAGGTCAATGCCTACATTTGGGTTACATGAAGTTGGGTTGTGGTTGAGTCTTAATTTAAATAAATTCTACATTTGTCGAGGGGGTTTACAGGGGAGGACGCGATCGGAGGGGGTTGCCGCGGTGGGGCGCCGAGATAGGGGCTAGGCTTTAAAATTTTGGAGATATCGAAGAAAATTGGGGGAAGAAAAATTCTTCAAAACCTATATGAAATAAATTAGCAACGTTTGTCCAGACGTCGCTATTCGTCGCAGACATAATAATATACTGTGACTTAAATACATAAACGTCGGTAAACATCGCTAAAATTAAAAGTTAGCAACGTTTAGCGACTACCTAGCAACATGTTTTATTATTATAGTAATTGTAATCACTAAACGTCGCTCCACGTCATTATTACCAACGTATTGCGACGTTTTATATGGACGTCTCTAAATACCTATAATTCAGCGATATTTTATATGAACGTCGCTAAAACCGTCGCTATTTGGATATTATTTGGTAGTGGGTTCATCCCCTAGCTCCTAGGTCAGATCCAAGAAGAAGAGGGGAAGGAATGAAGGAGAAATAAAGATGGAAAGAAAAGAGAAAGAAAGAAAGAAAGAAAGAAAGAGAGAGAGAAACGAGAGTTATAAAAAGAACAGGGATGACTTGGGCCATTATATGACTGCCAAGTCATCAGTCTAAACACCACACATCCTATCACAGATCTACAAAAATAGACCAATGAGTAAAAAAGGACAGCCCAATTAGCAATTGTTGATTGTGCCAAGAACATACTAGCAATATACCAGCGGTAGTCTGCTCAGGTAGAAAAATTCTCCTTTTGGAGATTATCTGAGGACAGAAATTCAAATCCAGTTATATGTTAATTAATCAGTTTTAGACCCGTCGGTCACCTGATGTGTAATCTTTCCACACGACTCTCATGAATCTTACAGAGAATAACATGATATACTGGTCCAATATCGTATACATGTACTATTAATGAGTACAGGATTATGTATCGATACTAGATACAAGAAAACATGAAATACAGGATGCGGGAATAAATATCTGTATAATTACTGATATGTGGAACAAGAAATAAAAAATGGAAAGTTTTATTCTATTATGTCAATGATTTAACTCTTAAAGCATTGTGAACTACATGTAGAAATGTGGAAAAGTCGTGCGAAAAGTATTAAAGCAATAAAACCTCAAACCAATAAAATAAGAGGTGCTTTGTTGATACTAGAAAAGATTGGTGAAGATTCCAAAACAAGATGTGAAGCTGATAGATTAGCAACACATGAAACTTGAAATTTTAAAAAATTATTAGCATAGGTTGTTTGGTATAATTTTTTGCATAAGATCAACTTCGTTAGAAAAAAAATAGAATATAAAGAGATACGACTTAATATCGTTGTTGAACATTTTAAAGGCCGGTTTTATTTTTCATAAATTATAGGGAGAATGGATTTACATATAGGTTATGAATTATCCTAAAGAATTTGCATCCAATATGGAAAATTAAGCATGTATTCCAAAAAAGTGTCAAACCTATAGGAAAGGCATTTTGATAAGATTTTCAAAAATGAAACAACACAATCAACAAAAGAATCATTTAGAGCATATTATTTTATTGTTCTAGTTGATATTGCTATTTCTTCATTGAGAAGTATTTTTGAACAGTTGGAAACATATGAAGGTATTTTTGAGTTCTTTTTTGATTCATGAAGTTAACTTCATTAGTTGATGATGAATTAAAAAAAGAAGTTGTTTAAATCTTGAAGCTGTTCTTAAAAGAATCAGTTGTCTAGTGTTGATTCAAGTGATTTATTTTCTAAGTTAAATGTGCTTCAAGTTATGTTAACAAAAAGAACTTATAAAATAGAAACAACTTTGACCACCATCAAGATTCTTGAGTTCATTAGAAAAATGGATTGTTTTCCAAATGTAAGGTTGCTTAAAGAAAACTTTTAATTTTATGCTATATGTTGGAAAGGATTAAAGTTGATACCAGAATTGATGCTGTTGCTTCAAACCCAAAAGAAAACATTTCAAATGAGACAGCATTGGGCTTTGATATTTTGCTTTGTTTTGTAGGTGATGTGTTGTTGTTTTGCTCTTATTATGATGATGAAAAGAAATGTCTTCAAAGCTTCATGGAGGCGAGCATCGCATTGGAGTACCAAGGCGCTCGTAGTTCAATCTTTAGAGAAGTAACACAATTTTTGCTTGAAGCTCGTAGCTCGATTTTTTTTTTTTTTTTTTTTTTTTGAATTAGGTGTTGTTGTACCCTTTTTATATTGTAAAGGTGCTACACCTTTTTTTTTTTCTAATTCAAAGTGCTACACCATTTGTATTAGCTGTCACCCTTTAGGCCTCTGTTTTATTTTACTGTATTTGAATCTCGTCTTAAAATTGTACACTTAAATGAATCAATATAAATTTCTTAACTTTTTTATGGAAATGTGAAATGTTAGCTTGGTTATCATTTTTTTTTAAAAATAAGCTTGATCTTTTTATTGTGATAGTTTAGTGCAAAGGGAAAAAAATTTCTGGTGTTTGTAATACAAGGGGTCTCGTTCTCGATCTTTGTCTCGGGTCCTCCCTGCGATTGCGGAGGGTCTTCGCCCTATTGTTGCGGCCGCGGATGTCGCTGCGCTCGGGGGTGACAGAGATGATGTTGAAGCTTCGGGTGGAGAGCTCACAGACGACGTAGCCCACCACCAGGAGCCCACCACCAGGATGTTGACGGAAGTGAAGGGGGTTAAGACAGGAGGAAGGAAGATGAGGAACAATGGAATGGTCTGTTCTCAATTCTGTCTACAGTAAGAAAGAAAGAATGAGGGGATATATGAGGCTGAGACTAGTATTTGATTGTTGGATTACAGAAAGGCTTATTGAGTTGGTTGAATTGAGATTATTGATTGTTGATAGAGGAAATCTGAAATGGGAGGAAGTTATACTTTCACACTCGCTCTCTCTTATCTTCTTCTGATAACTGCCTGCAACTGTCACTACAAAATAAAATAAATCAGAGACGTTCTACTTAGACTAGTCACATAACTGTCGACAAACTTAGGCATTTCACCTCTCCTGGTGCTGTAAAAAAGAAAAGATAAAATTGACAACGTAACCTTCATCTTCTCTCCCATCTATAAACAGGACAGAACGGTGAACATGTACGAATGTAGTATAGAATGATAAACTTTCAAGTGTCAAAGTGATCCAATTAACAAACAGGATCTAAAACATGTACAAATTACTACACAAACCTCATATACTAATACAGCTTCTAAACTATTAAACTAGGCTTTCAAAACTTTGGTAAATTGCAAGTGATCAAAGTGGTGCACAGTTTTGCTGCAGCTGGAGAAAGGGAGAATTGCCAAGAGTCAGAAGAAATTAAGTATTAAACACTTTCAAGAATGGTGACAAGGTTGATATAAATTCATCTAGACCATCAAAGCACTTCAAGATGTGCTTCCGGTTACTCAAATCTGCCACATTCTCACTCATTCTTGTTTTCCTTATTTTTTTGATTTATTGGAACTAAAAACTCTCCGTTAAGGCTGTCTACACAAGTACAAGGCTATCTACACAAAGTACGCTAATTATGGGTAGTGCTCATTCAATACCGATGTCATCCTCGTCACTGCAGCCAAAATTATCAACATCATATTCATCATCAGCAGCAGCATTTATATTGACATTCGCATTGTTAGCCTGCATATGTTGAAATTCACTGATAGCTTCTCTAGCATCAGACATGAGTGCAGTCTTTGCAGCTTTAAGAACTATGCTTTTCAGCTCACCTTCATTCTTACCATCTTTAGCAACAACTTTACTCGCAGTTTTAG
Source organism: Iris macrosiphon (assembly GCA_036927795.1). Taxonomy (NCBI): domain Eukaryota; kingdom Viridiplantae; phylum Streptophyta; class Magnoliopsida; order Asparagales; family Iridaceae; genus Iris; species Iris macrosiphon. The sequence continues at coordinate 139,840,648 of JAYESA010000020.1, forward strand.
CAAGTTTTCTCCTTGCTTCTCTGCAATGTAGCTGGTCGACGTATTTCTCATGCAATTTGACATTCTTTATCTTCTTCAGGACTTCAGGGCTAGGGTGATTCGTTTGGGATGATGGCTTGAACCTCGACATCAACTTCTGATGAGCAGAGGATCCCCCACTGCACTTCTGGAGTAAACTAAGATGATTCGGTATACAATCAGGGGCTCCAGGTGATCTGATTTCTGAAATATCTATGACTAAAGCATTTGGGGAAGTTTCAAGCACGGAAAAATAATCTGCCTCATGGCTTTGATCAGTGAGGCAATGTTTCTTCAGTAAATGTCTTATGGTCTTCTGTGCAACAAGAGTCTTCTTCCTGCTGCTTAGCCTTTTCGTCAATGGCACTGCAGGTTGACTAGATTTATTGCCTGACAAACTAAAACTGCCTATTGGAGACAGATTTGACCTGCAAGACCTTGAACGAGGTTGGGGTTGAGGTGGAGTTTCAAGACTGCCATTAACTCTATCAAAGCAATCCTGGGCAGACTTCCCCGGGACCTGCAGACATGAATACTTGATATGTGTAAATTCATTGCCTCACCCACACAGAATAGGTCATCTTGGAACAATCATAATCATCCACACCTTCTCGCTTGAGCATGTTGCACAGGCAAAATGGTGTCAGTACCCGTGTCCATATTCGTGTAACATAGATAACTACTTTTCTACCTATTTGAAATATTTGTATCCCTTAACCAAATCGTGTCTTTATCCATAGTCGTGTGACCATGTCCACATTCATGTCATGCAACATAGCCCATTAGAACAGGAACGGCTATGAATCATTAGAAAGCTTCATAAAAGGTTTTTATGACCTATGTCGCCTAGTAGGCAACCCTCTGATATATTTGCCTATTTGTCAAACCTCTATGATATGTTTGTCAAATTCCTAGCCAAGGTAGCTATAAGAATGAGAGGGCCATTAACTGAAACCTAGAAGGCTAGTTGCTGGGTAGCTGGACATGTCGTTTGGCTATGTAATTTAAGCTCGTGCAACCAAGGAACACACTCAAAGTTACCCTAGACTATAAAGAATCTTAGGTCCTGTTTGGGACTCGATTTAGATGCCCGAAAACTGAGATTTTGAGGTCATAACTCGGTTTTAGTTTGGGTCAGCATTGTTTGGGATTTGCTTTTAGTTCGGTTTTGGCAAAAAAACAAACCAAGATTTGTCTTGTTTTGGAAACGGAAGAAAAAGCTCTGTTCCCCGAATCAGTACCACAAACTAATATATTTAAAGACAAAATAAACCCTGCTCTTTTCTTAATTTTTCTTTAATATTTATATGTGCAAATTTATTTTAAGTTATTGTAACTTTTAAATTATAGATTAGATTGAATTAAAACAATATTTACACTAGCATTTTCAATTTGATTAGATTTTAATTATAGATTGGATTGGGATCATAAATTCAAATACGATTAAGATCATATTATATTTAAGTTTTGGAAGATCATATTTGAATGAAATTTTATAGATAATTTAGAGATGGAATACATTTAAGCATATGTCATTTGATAATCTCTACGTACAAAAAATTGTTTATTATTATACATACCCAAACACTTCCCAGCTTACAAAACAAAATCCCAAACCCAAAATTTCTACATACAAAACATTGTTTTCATAATACATACCAAACACGGATTACAAAACCAAATCCCAAATGCACAAATTTCATTTATGTTGGTTTCGTTTATCAAAACACTGCGTAACAAAACTTTCCTAAACTAAATCCCAAATGGGCCCTTAGACAAAGCAGTAAGACAATTTGGTACAGGGAATTTCATCCATCCCTCTGACACTTCAAGACAGTGAAAAGGACACCATTCCCAATTCTTAACCACCCAACAGAAATTTGTAACTTGATCGAAGCTGAGGGCAATGTTATTGCTTCTAGCCAAGTGCTTCTCCAGAAGAACATATATAAAAGAAAACCTCTTTGAAAAAGTTTTTCTTTTATTTATTTAATGCATCAAGATGTTTTGTATAATAACACTTTGGAATAGAAAAAATGCTTGTTGGAAGAGTTTGGGAAATGACAAATAGGAAGTAGTTTCTCTTCACCATACAAATGAAATAGCATGATGAAGTTTTCAAATTTATGCAAATAAAGAAAAAGAAAAAGAAAAGAAAACACTCTGAACTCATTATTTATGACTAAATTATACCAAATAAAATCAGTACATGTTGGAACTAAATAAGCATAAAGTAGAACAACATAATAACAAGACTACAAGATTAAAGCCTTTATCACCAATTTCAGCCAAATTAATATTTTTCAATCGAGATAAATCTCTTCTAGAAATAACAACAATCACATCCTTCTCTACTGTTGCTCCTCGTCTATGTTGACTATACAGGATCGGTATGATCTTTTATTGAGTGGCTTGAGTACATATATCTAGAGAAGAACCTTCCTCATACAAGTCTATCCATTGTGAGATTACAGGAACTAATGCATAGACTCTGTAACTCTAAAACTCTCTTCAGCTTGTTACATGATATAAAACTAAGAATAACTAATAAAGGAACATACAGGACATATAGGGAGATATGACATCATGGCATACCAGCCAAAATCATCGATATTTATCCCCCTCGACAAACAGTATACTACCAGCAAGGCCTACTTCATTGCAAGGTTCAAGAACTCGGTATCGGTATCGGACAGTTTGTATGAGTAGCCGTATCGGAAGTATCGGCAGTATCGGCAGTATCGGCGGTATCGGATCGGAGTATCGGATATGTTGGTATCGGATGTATCGGCAATTTAAATAATTATTAATTAATTAGTAAAAAAATAGAAAAAAAAAAATTTACATATTTATGCATTATTTAAGTGTTTTTCATGTTTTTTTTAATTAGAATTGAATAAAACAATAGTCATCATTGTTGAATGGTTTACCTGCGATATATACGTTTTCTTCCTTTACATATTTTTAGTTACAATCTTACTATGTCATTATATTCGTACTAATTGAATCTTGTATTGTTCTGTAGGTTTCAATTTTGACGAATAAAGGCGCATAGAGGGAGGCACAAGAGATTAGAAGCAAATAAGCAATGCAAATGGCAGGATGAGATAATGAGACAAGTGACAAGACCCATAATTATATTTGTCGAGGAATCGAGATTTTTTTTAAAATTTTGTAAATAAATAAATATTTAATTGTATTCAGAAATTTAGTATAAGTGAGTAGTTATAAATTGTTACAATGTGATCTATGACACCAATTATTTTGTTTCATAATATATGAAAATAAAATTAGCAACAAGATTTACATGTTTAAATTTAAAAGTACGACAAAAAATCACTTGGCCAAAAAAATTCATCGGGACTCTGGCCTATCCCTTCATTTAAATTTCATGAATAATAGTCTTTTTACAATAAGTACGAACTACAATTTGTATACAAATACAAAAACTTGTGTATGAACTATCAAATACAATTTGTATACAAAAACTTGTGTTTGAACAAATACAAATACAAATACAAATACAAATACAAAAAATTGTATACAAATACAAAAACTACAATTTGTATACAAATACAAAAATTACAAATATATCACTAAAATTGTTCATAATTATCATGATCGTCCTGATATGGTTCTTGGTTATGAGGGTAGTAGTGACTGATATCTGTATTATGAAAAAAATTTGTCATGAGGCCATCAAATGTTGAATGTTGTTCCGCCTCTGGAGTGTTGTATGGATAATAACTTGTGTATGAACTATCATATGTATTGTTGTAATTGTCTGAAGGAGTAGGTACATCATGATGGCTAGATCCTCCAGCATATGTATCATCCATGCGGTGCTCTCTAGGTTGATAATCACTTGGCCAGTCTTCAGAGTATTCATGAGACTGATCTCCAGGACTTTCATATTCATTAGTATTGTCAGCACCAGCAGCGAGTGTAGCTCCATTGCCTCCACTATCAGTAGTGTCGTCATTATCGCTGTCGACCTGTCGAGATTGTACATCTGGTGTTTTCTTTCTTTTTCCAGGCCTTCCAGCATTTTCAGCAATATCTTGTGGATCGACATCCAAGTTATCATCTAACCACTCATTTTCTCTACCATCTAAGAGTGGTGTTTCCCTCTCTCTAGTCCAAGCTATGAGTGGATCTTCTTCATGAAATATCTCATCCAAATCAATAATATTTTGTCATCTTGTGATCTTTGCATATTTCGAACCCTCAATCTCATATTATAATGGACAAAAACTAATTTTTCTAGTCTTGTCATTAAAAGTCTATTGCGAGGACGAGTATGGATGAGAGAAAATGTTGTCCAATTTCTTTCACAGTTGGAAGAAGACACTGTTTGACTTAGGATGCGCACAGCTAATCGAGTCAAATTTGGGACTTCCTCCCTAGCATGTATGGACCACCACTCAGCTACAAAATAATAAAATATATTAGCTTTGTAAGTGTATAAATTTAATTAATAAATATTTTAAAGTATGAACTATTACTACCAGGAAGACATCTATTTACAGCACTTTGGAATTGATTTGAACTAAATACACCACTTCTCAATCTGAACTTTTCTGCCTGCAAAGTGATATTACAACAGTTATGGGTCTTATGACATTAAAATTAAATATTGTAAAGTTATAAAAAAATCCAATATCAAATAATATTTACCTCTTAGTTTATATTAAGGCGTGTTGTATTGTCATTTACCATTCTATTAACGACGCGGTGGAAACCATTCAGTACCTCGTCGTCATTTATAACATCATTAGAATATTGGTATTTGGGATTCAAGAAATAACCTGCAATATTGAATAAATAACTAGTTTTAAAATCCCTACAAACATTATAAAATAACATTTGAAGGGTATTAAATTTATAGAGTAGTTACCAGCTGCATGTATATCTCGATGTAGTTGAGAATTCCATCTGGTATCAATCATTTCCCACCACTTCCTATATCCTTGACCAACATTCTTTTTTATCATTTCTTTAGCCCTGTCCATAGCCTCGTAAAGATGACACATCTCAGCTTTATCATCGCTATCCACCATCCTTAAAACTTTTACTAGAGGTCGAAATATAGCAGTGACCCCTACAATATCCCTCCAGTAAGTTTGACTCTCGATTAAACTGACAACCACATCTGCCTTTTCTCTATCTTTACGATTGAGTCTCATGTAGTTATCTGTCCAACCCCGTGTATTTATCATCCTTTTTAAATCAACATGATGTTTAAGGATGGAATCAAAAGCAATAAAATTGGTAGCAAACCGAGTGATGGCTGGTCTAACCAATTCTCCATTCTGAGTCTCAGTCCTCATGATGCTAAGAGCCCAACCATAATTATATATGAAACAAGTCATATCTTGAGACTTCCGTATTAGTGGCTTAATATGTGGATCATTGGCTATATCCTTCAACATGAGATCTATGCAATGTGCTGCACAGGGCGTCCAATATAAATTTTTTCTCACCTACATATAAACATATATATATAATTAGAAAGAAGCTATATTTACAATAATAAATAACATATATACAAACATATTTATAATAATAAAAATTCAGTATAAGTGCATTCTCACCTCCATTAACCTCATTCCCGCCTTCTTGAAGTTGGAGCCATTGTCAGTAATTATTTGGACGACCCTGTGTTCTCCAATCTGTTCCACAACTTCATTCATCAGTCCAAATATGTATTTACTATCTTTGTACTTGTTAGAGGCATCTACAGATTTAAGAAATATCGTTCCTTGTGGAGAATACACAAGAAAGTTAATGATACATTTTCTGTTCTGTGTACTCCATCCATCGCACATAATGGTACATCCATACTCATCCCAATACCTATGAAATAATTTTAGGTACTCCTCCATGTCACTTATTTCCATATCCAAATAAGTATTTGAAATCTCATAAGGAGTTGGACCCTTTACTCCAGCCCCGGAAGCTGCTATGGCATCTATCATTGGTTGATAGTGTGGACTTTTAACAGCATTGAATGATATATTATTGTATATAAAGAATTTTGATATAAATCTTCCTATATGATTTTTGGCATTCTTTATCCCCTTAATTGCACCCTTTATTTTAGGTTGCATTGCCCCTTGTTTTCTGAGGACATAAGGGTCCATACTCCTTACTTCTATCTCTGGAATATTTTTCACCTCCTCCCCACGATATACGACTGACTTTGATCGGCCACCTAACGTCGGACCCCTGCTTGACCCTGTTTCTCTGTCCCCGACACTCCACCGTCTACCCCATTCCTCAGCTGCATGTTCTCTCCTACTTTGTCTCATGTCCCTTCTAAGATCCGTGAAGTCTTCAATTTCTTCTTCTGAGGAGGAATCTACTCGAGCTATCCTTGTCAACTCCTCCTCTACCCTTTGCTTTCTTTGATTCGCCATTATTTTATCCGTTTTTTTACCCTCAACAAGCAACAACATTTCTTTTTTAATAGCAATTGGTACCTCAGGACACGATGCTACATTTCCTGTAATACCCGCTAAGTGTTGTTTCAGCCGAGTAACACCTCCGTCCATTATTTTGCTACAATAATTGCATTCCACCCTCCTCTTATTATTAGGATTGACACATTTTTCATGTTTCCAACCAGCATCCATTTCCTCCGGCGTACGACTTTTTGGTGCCATTAAGTAATCCTGAAATGATATAACGTTACATACAATAATAAAAAAAATGTTACATGTAGTAATAAAAACGTATAAAATTGTTAGATGCAATAATAAAAAATACAAAGAATGATAACTAATGTGTATTCTCCAGTAGATGCCTCTGACAAATAATGTGTATTCTCCAGTAATAATTACTGACCAAAAATACAAAAAAAATATCGTTACGTACAATAATATAGTTATATAAACTATAATGTTACATACAATAATATAGTTACATAAACTAAAATGTTACATACAATAATTAAAAAATTGTTACATGCATTCATAAATATTGTTAGATAGTCGTATATACGATATATAAATTGCAATAATATAAAACATTACATAGATAACAATAACAGGTAGTATATAACTATATATATAATTTTGTTAGATGCATAAATAAAAAAAAGACGTACAATATATAGTATATAGTATATAGTATATGATGCATAGACGTACATATATTAGTGTATATGTAATATAAAAAAAAGTCATAATATATATATATTAGTGTATATGTAATATAAAAATAAGTCAGAATTTATATATATTAGTGTATATGTAATATAAAAAAAAGTCACAATATATATATATTTGTGTATATGTACAATAGAATATATATATATATATATATATATATATATATTAGTGTATATGTACAATAGATACACTAATATATATATATATATATATATATATATATATATATATATATATATATATTAGTTTTATAAATAAAAAAAAGTCAATATATATATATATGTATATATATATATATATCTATATATAAGTTTTCTCCTAAAATACTATATGGATGATGACTTAAACAACCAAATTACATTGGCTTTCTGGCTAGTGGGATGACTGTAGGTTACACTGGTCACGGGTTCGAATCAAGCGTTTAGGATTTTTTTTTTTCACAGGCGTTGGATCTGAGCGGTGGATCGCTGACGTGGCGAAATGAACGGTGGAGATTTATCTAATGTGTGTTTGCAGGTTGCTGACGTGGCGAAGATCTGAGCGGTGGATCGCTGACGTGGCTAAATGGACGGTGGAGATTCTTTTCATCTGTGTTTTTGGGATGCTGACGTGGCAGAGATCCGAACGCTGGGTCGCTAACGTGTCAGTTTGGACGGTGGAGATGGGCTGATCTGTGTTTTTAGGATGCTGACGTGGCATGGATCCGAACGCTGGATCGCTGACGTGGCGAAATGGACGGTTGTGATTCGTTTCTAAGTAATTATGGATGCTGACGTGGCTTTTTTTTTTAAAAAAAAACTTGAACAAAACTCGGGCGGAGAGAGAATTTCATTCGGCCGAATGTTTTTTCTCGCCTCTCTCTCCGCCTCCGCCTCCGCCTCCGCTCGCCTCTCTCTCCGCCTCCACTCGCCTCCGCTCGCCGGGGAAGGCCTCCACTCGCCGGGGAACGTCTCCACTCGCCTCCACCGCTCGAGCCAAGGACGGAGGAGAACTTCTCGAGCCGCGGTGGAGGCGGAGGAAGACTTCTCGAGCCGCGATGGAGGCGGCGGAGGAGGCCAAGGACGAGCTCGACTGGAGAGGAATTGGTTACCTGGAAAAGGTTAGACTTTCTGGACTTCTTCTCTGTTTGTAAATTAGGGTTTGTTGTTTGTTGTGTGTTATTTTAGGCAAATGATCGAGTATTTATAGAACTTTTTTATTGCACTGATATTTTTCTTCAATTATTGGATTTGACGTCGTCTGCAAAGCATTATTTGCTTTACTGGATGCTGATTTTTGGATTAGATTTGCTTTTGTTTTTGGTCGGAAATTATTTGATATGCTTTTGTTTTTGGTCGGCGAGGATTCCAATCTCCAGTAGGATTTAGGTTTGTATCGGGTCGTGTCGGTCTGTATCGGCTCGTATCGGACCGATACAACCCGATACAATACATTTCCACCAAATATCGGCCGATACCGATATTTTTCGTGAGTATCGTATCGGGTAGGCTCAGATCCGATCCGATACGGCCGATACGTATCGGTATCGGCCGATACTTTGAACCTTGCTTCATTGTCATACGCAATTGGTTTAGCCCGCTTATATGATCCTCGTAGCAATTCTCAAAGAAGAATTTCAGTCACACCAGATGTAAGGAAAAGCTCTCCCACCAACACGGAGGATCCTGTTAGGAACAGCAGCACCGACGAAGCACTCTAATCCCACGTGTCTGAAATTGACCGCAGCAGAAACTATACCAAACCCATCTGAAGATAGCCAACCATTGCCTAACAAGAACGTCAAAACAGATCAAACACAGTATTTTTGGTGACTATATCACCTGGATAAATTCCAATCCTTATAACTTCCGAAAATATACAAGATTGATACAATTATGTTGAACCATTTGCCCCAAGGTTCAACCCTCACCAAACTCAAGAAGAAAGCAGAAGATTACAACTGAAATCACTCACCCTACCCATAGAATGAAGACGACTACTCATCGAATAGATTTTCTCTTTCAACTATCTTGGATGGCAAGCCCTAAGAACAAAGTACGGATTTTCTCTTATATTTTCTGTGGACTTGCTCCATCGAATCTCCCATTTCCCATTTTGAGCTTCTAATGACAACCCCCCCCCCCCATATATATAATATATATAATATTATATATATATATATATATATATATATATAGCCCATCAACTATCATGACATTTCTTACAAAACCAACGGTGCTGATTAAAATCTGAACCACGTCTAGCCAGACAGAATCAAATTCGGTTGGTCGAATCCCCATAATTTCTATTTGAAACTGACCTAGTACTAATCGAATTCGGTTAGATCAAATTCGGACCGAACTCGATCTTGTTCTCTCATAACTCATCCAGACTTGATTCTAATATTTCTCTCCCTCTAGTCTCATGAGAGGGTTGACCCCATGGCTCCTCAATTCAACTCCATGTCTGTTGCCCCGCGATAGAGTTCATGCTCCCCTTTGTCATTGATCTCTGACCCCTTGAGCTGTTGTGCATCTTCCTTCGTCTCCAGCTCCTCGTCTACCACGTCGATGCTAGCTGTCATACGTAGCACCTTATGCGCAACTGGAATCCTGCCGACATAATAACATGGCCAAGACCGAAGTCCCTGATGATTAGTCTCACTGTAAATCTTGGATGTCTGTCCCCGACTTCCATCTTCCATCGAAAAGTGGTCCCGTACCGGTGAGCTTCTTCACCCTTAGTTGGCCCAACCAAGCGGACGATGCGATTCCCTCGATATTCAAGCCCCTGAACCTGTCCGTCTTCGTGTCCGACATTGAAGCTTTCCCGTACACATGTATCCTCGAGCGGATTAACATGCAATGTGCACGTTGTCGATGACCCACAGCCCCCCAGAACTGTGCAAATGAAAATGCACTGCCTCGGGTTGAGTTTGCTGCACATCTTGATATCCTCCCTGGCTTTGAACTGCTGAAACCAATGTTGCTCCATTACGCTTAGGCAAATCATCCGTCACTAAAACAAGATTCGTAGAACAACTCCCTTCTGGAGACCGACCAGCTATCATGGGACCGATAACTGACCCTCAATCTTTGGCTTATCATCATTCATAACTTTGTCTCGACAATAGAATCCTATGTATCCCTCAAATCATCTCGAAGATCCCTCAAAGAAATTTTCCGACGATCCACAAACTCTGTTGGAATATCCCTCGAGCTTCCATCTGATGTCTATGGCCTTCTTGTACACCTCAGCAGCTTGAGCCTGTAAATACCACAATATATATCTTCTCGAGCCAGCTATTGGGAATCCTTCGTAAGCTTCCAATATTTGTCTCCAAACATATTGCTACAGTCATCATCTGCCAACTTCCCTCCCAAAACCAAGTTGTAGTACAAATTCGTCACATGACGAACCTCTTTGAGAACGAGCTTCTCGTCAAGCTCCGTTTGTCTCCCATCTTCATATGTCCAAACATGCCGTTGCGATATGACGTAAAAATCCTCCTCTAGGAAGTGGCGTGATACGACACTCCCATGTCCAAGACCAAATCACCATCATAACACATGTCACAAGGTTCCTCTACATCGTTGCTGCGATGATGAGATTTTCCATAGTTGTGAAATCTACCTGATCATCCTTGGCTTTAGCTTTCTTATCTTTGAGCTTCATGCAGATCCTTTTAAAATGACCCATTTTGCCACAGTAATGGCAGCTATCCTTGTGGTCCACAATCGCAAGATCCCGAAAATTTTTCTCCTACCCCCGTTCTCGCATGTGACAAGTCTTCCCTTCCCGTTGGAAGCAACCAGGACGGACTCCTGCAACGATTCTATCTACTTACGTCAAACCTCCTCGTTTAACAAACTGCTTTTGACTGTCCCAATCGTGACAACTCCATCAGGTGCGGAGTTGATCACAGACACCACCAACATCTTCCAGCTTTTCGACAAAGAACTTAAAAGCATCATGATCTGATGTTCATTGCCAATCACCATCTTCAACCAGACAGCTGATTGATGATACCCTAAACATCGTTCAGATCTTGTGCCATCGAAACACTCTCCCTGTACTTCGAGTTGACTAATTAGTGAATAAGAAATGCCTTGTCTTCTGTTAGTACAGCTAATGCAACTTCCTCTATAATGCTTTTCTCTAACTCTCCATGAACACGTAATGCAATACCGAATCGTCTAGCCATAGGCAGATGAATCCAACGGCCTTCCGAATCAATCATTTTCAGTCATCATCAGATTTGTCCGATGGCTTGGCGCTATCGCCCTCCAACGAACCATGCAATTGCACTAGAGTAGATTCTCCATCTTTGGCTTCGAAATCGTCCAATTTCTCTCTATGGAGAAGATCATATGTGTGTTCATCTGTTCCGTAGACATGGTTGCACCTTCCCTTTCGAAAACCTGAAAGCTTCGATACCAGATGTTGGGAATAGCAACACCGATGAAGCACTCTGGTTCCACGTGTCTGAAATTGACCGCAACGGAAACTACACCAAACCCACCTGAAGATAATCAACCACTGCCTAGAAAAAATGCCAAGACAGATCAAACACAATATTTTCAATGACTACGTCACCAGGACAAATTCCAATCTTTATAACTTCTGATAAAATACAAAATTGATACAGATGTTATCATAGAAGAAGTGTTACCTGTAACGCCCCGCTCCGCGCCGGCGTTATATATATCAAGGTGAGTGGGCAGAACTTCGTTCTCTGATTCTTGCACGCCTTAATAATAACCTGAGTTTTTGCTTGCAATGTTTTCTTAAGAGAATGATAGAACCTGCCTTGCATGTTAATGAACGAACTCACCTAGCTTGTCTTTGAAACAATGCCTGCTTAACGAGAATCCTGAATCGCCTGCATAGAGTGCATGAATATGTTCACTATCGTCTATGCTTCGAGAGAACCATACTGTGCCTGAACGTGTTCAAGTGATAAGTCGGATTGCCCCGCAACAATGAGTGTATTCTGATGGTTCGTCTCGTCTGCATACTAGAGTTTATTTGATAGTGTTCCATGCATTCGCACGCGGTCGGACAATGGCTTTTGGTGGAGAGCTGAACTGCATGCGTTATAACCACCATGGGTCACAGCTGCCATTAGCTTCAGAAAATGAGTCATTGGTATGCTGTTCCACCAGCTGCCGATCCTGAATACTCGGGGACCGTCCTGCATATAGCTAAGTCATTGTGTTGGCTTGGATAGTGACTGCCCCTAAGAATGTGCATTGTGTGTCTAGCTTGGCATCAGACCCTCGAGTCGCACGAGACACGCTACGCACACCCTGAAACATAAACGGTTTGCTTGCTTGCATATTCAATTATGAAACTCTGTTTCCAAACATGTTTCTAAACAAGTAAATCGACTCTGCTAGCGAACTGCATGAAACGAACCTAGGTAAAACTAGAAAGATCACTAGTAATGTAATATTTTATAACATGATTACTTAGTGCCTGTTTGAGTGAATGCTTGTTTCTGTTCAGTTGATTTATCTCACCAGTACTTGTATAAAGTGCTGACCCACCAACAGTTTACTTGTTTGCAAGTACTGGATCGTCCGAGGGAGCGATAGGCGTGCCACAGTCCCGAAGACCCGGAATCCTGGTTTCGATTGTTGCCCCGAGAATGCTATCGTATAAGGGGGCATAATGTATGGAACGAACGTGTGCCTTTGCTAAAGGAAACCCAAGTTGCCTCGATTGTCCCGAACACTCAGTTGGCTAATGCATTGCATTGCAACAAGTCCCTTTCCGCTGCTTACTCGATTGATGCGATGATAGCCAACTATCAACTTAAACGATTGGCCTTGCACGGGCGCAACCCCAGGCCCGTGCGGCATCACGTCCCCCGAAAGCTCGAACGGGCCATTCGCTTGGCTCCCTTCCTCCCTCGGACCCGCGGGACGGGCGCGGTGATTCGCGTCCGGCGCGCCGAGGCACGGTGATACGTGTCCGGTTCGTTAATCCCCGGCCGCACGGGGCGGGGCAGGGCGGAGCGGCGGCCCGGGCGGGACCGGGACGTGACAGAATGGTATCAGAGCGGAATCGATTCTCTGGCCCAAACCGTTGCTATGACTCTGAGATATTATCGATATGGTTTTGCAAAGAGCGTTTCATACAATAAGTCCATAGATATTCTCAAAGTGCAAAATGTTTCCTGAACTTGAATTGCTTGATTGTTTCGATTGAGTACGGCGAGGGACGGCACTATCGCTACTCGGGATATCGAGAAGTTTATCCTTGAAGTTTCGAGGACGAAACTTTTTGTTGGTTGGTAAGTATGTAACGCCCCGCTCCGCGCCGGCGTTATATATATATCAAGGTGAGTGGGCAGAACTTCGTTCTCTGATTCTTGCACGCCTTAATAATAACCTGAGTTTTTGCTTGCAATGTTTTCTTAAGAGAATGATAGAACCTGCCTTGCATGTTAATGAACGAACTCACCTAGCTTGTCTTTGAAACAATGCCTGCTTAACGAGAATCCTGAATCGCCTGCATAGAGTGCATGAATATGTTCACTATCGTCTATGCTTCGAGAGAACCATACTGTGCCTGAACGTGTTCAAGTGATAAGTCGGATTGCCCCGCAACAATGAGTGTATTCTGATGGTTCGTCTCGTCTGCATACTAGAGTTTATTTGATAGTGTTCCATGCATTCGCACGCGGTCGGACAATGGCTTTTGGTGGAGAGCTGAACTGCATGCGTTATAACCACCATGGGTCACAGCTGCCATTAGCTTCAGAAAATGAGTCATTGGTATGCTGTTCCACCAGCTGCCGATCCTGAATACTCGGGGACCGCCCTGCATATAGCTAAGTCATTGTGTTGGCTTGGATAGTGACTGCCCCTAAGAATGTGCATTGTGTGTCTAGCTTTGCATCAGACCCTCGAGTCGCACGAGACACGCTACGCACACCCTGAAACATGAACGGTTTGCTTGCTTGCATATTCAATTATGAAACTCTGTTTCCAAACATGTTTCTAAACAAGTAAATCGACTCTGCTAGCGAACTGCATAAAACGAACCTAGGTAAAACTAGAAAGATCACTAGTAATGTAATGTTTTATAACATGATTACTTAGTGCCTGTTTGAGTGAATGCTTGTTTCTGTTCAATTGATTTATCTCACCAGTACTTGTATAAAGTGCTGACCCACCAACAGTTTACTTGTTTGCAGGTACTGGATCGTCCGAGGGAGCGATAGGCGTGCCACAGTCCCGAAGACCCGGAATCCTGGTTTCGATTGTTGCCCCGAGAATGCTATCGTATAAGGGGGCATAATGTATGGAACGAACGTGTGCCTTTGCTAAAGGAAACCCAAGTTGCCTCGATTGTCCCGAACACTCAGTTGGCTAATGCATTGCATTGCAACAAGTCCCTTTCCGCTGCTTACTCGATTGATGCGATGATAGCCAACTATCAACTTAAACGATTGGCCTTGCACGGGCGCAACCCCTGGCCCGTGCGGCATCACGTCCCCCGAAAGCTCGAACGGGCCATTCGCTTGGCTCCCTTCCTCCCTCGCACCCGCGGGACGGGCGCTGTGATTCGCGTCCGGCGCGCCGAGGCACGGTGATACGTGTCCGGTTCGTTAATCCCCGGCCGCACGGGACGGGGCAGGGCGGAGCGGCGGCCCGGGCGGGACCGGGGCGTGACATTACCAACGAGATCTGTTGGCCCAATTAGTCATAGTCAACTTGATTTTGATAGTTAACTAAATCTTGATTCGATATGCCGCAATACGGTACAACTGAAGATCATCATACTACGTCACTGCTACCACATCACAAGAAGAATGCTAAAAGATTGTGTTTGGTTATTTTTAAAAAAAATAATATAATTTTATATTTTATTTGAGTCTAAGACTATTATAAGTCAAGTCGCACTTGGCAACTAGATGCACTAAAATCTACTCAAATAAGTATACCCAAGCCAGATTAAACTAATCCGAGTCCACTCAAATAAGCCAAACCAAAATCAGTTCAAAACCTAACCCAAACCAGCTAAAAATTTGAACCCAACATTCTGGAAACTGACCAACAGAACTCGAACCAAACTCGGTCAAACTCGAGCCGAACTCGGTGAGGGTGAAACCTACTTTCTTGATTTGACTCAGTCTTCTTGAAGACCACGTTCTAATGTTCGAATTTTGAACGTTTGGGGACCGAACTCTGCACGAACTCGGTCTACAAAAAGCCTATAATAGTCTTGAAATCAATAACATTCTCACTCACTCATTCTTACTATCTATTCATTTGAAAATACAATATGAGCTTCAATCTTCTCCATCCCAAAGATTACAACTCCCAAGCCTTCTAAGTATCAGTGCGGTTTCGATTAGAAGTTGTTCGAGTTGTACTAGCTTGAAAAATTTCAAGTTTCGTTTCAAATTTGAAGTTGGCGTGCTCTTCGGATCAAAGCACGTGGTTGTAAGAAATCGGGAAGCGCTTCGAATCAAAGCTTGTGTTGTACGCTATTTGTGATAATAGTGGATTTAACTCCGAACAAGAGTTCTCGAAACTGGATTAGTCATCCACGAGATAAACAAGTATACATCGCGGTGTTAGCGTTTGTGACTTTTGAACTTACTTTATTTTCCATATACTTGATATATTCTTGTTAAAGTTTTATTTAGTAACTAGCCTTAATTTTATTGGATAATTGCGACACACACTCTGTTCAGCCCCTTCTAGAGTTGCCTTCAATTAGTATCAGAGTGGGCTCGCTTTCTATAGGCTTAATATCCTAATAGTAGAACTTATGGCAACTATCAAACCCATTTACACCAACAATGGTGAAGGCCAGTCCACAAATAGGCCACCCCTATTTGATGGAACCAACTACATGTACTGGAAAACACGTATGAGCTTCTGTCTCAAGTCACTAGATTTTGACTTATGGTCAATTGTTATTGATGCCTACAAAAGATCTACTAGAATTGTTATAGATGGTAACCTTGTAGATAAGTCTACTGATAAATACACTGAGTTAGAAAAGAAACAAGCTAGTCTTGATGTTAGAGCTATAAATGCTTTATTTTGTGCTGTAGAGAGAACTGAGTTTAATAGAGTATATACTTGTACCACTTCACACGAGGTTTGGAAATTTCCAGTGTTGCAAAAGTCGGACTAGTCGCTAGTCGGCTACCGCCGACTCGATTTCTGGTGAAGGCGGGAGAAAATTCGGTGCAATGGTTAATCAGCCCTAGTCGGCCGACTGATCTTTATTTCAAAAAAAAACGGGTAAAGACTGTGAAAACCCGACCCATTTCATTGAAAACCCTAATAGCCGACAGTCCCAGACTCAAAGGAGAAGGAGAAGAAAGAAGAAAAAGGAAAAAGTTAAAAAAAAAATCGACTGACCTGATCGGCTCCCCGGACCCCTCGTTGCTGCTATTTTCCCTTTTGCTAATTGCTAGTGCCCTTCGTTTTTTAAATGGACGTGGACCCCTTGTTTTGTTGTTGTTGTTTTCCCTTTTGCTTTTGCTTGTGCTGCTTTTTTGACTTGCTGTTGCTTTTGTTGCATTTAAGAAAAAAAAAATACTGTGTACGGTATATACTCGCGTGGAACACACTGCACCATATGTTTTTGTTTTCTTTTTGTTGACCGCTATTTTTTTTCTCCCCGCGAACCGACTAGCGATTTTTACAACCTTGAAATTTTTTTGAGGTAGCTCAAGAAGGAACTTCACAAGTGAAGAAATCCAAGATCATTAGGCTAACACAAGAGTACGAGACATTCAAAATGAAGCCTAATGAGACCATCACACAAATGTTCACACGTTTTATTGATATTGTTAATCCACTTTCTTCTCTTGGCAATGATTACAACAATCATGAAAAGATACGCAAAGTGCTTAGGGGACTCACCAAGAACCGAACCCCAAGGCTACTGCAATTATTGAAGGAAACGACCTCACCACCATGACCCTTGAGACACTCATAGGCAAGCTTATGACACATGAGCTGGACCGCAAGGAGTTTGAAGAATCAATGCCAAAAGACAAGGCCATAGCTTTCAAAGCACATCACAAGAAGATCTTCAATGATGAAACTGAAGACCATTGTGAAGATAAGGAGCTGGCCCTAATCTTTAGGAACTTCAAAAGATTATTGAGGTTTGAGAGATCAAACCGAAAGAAGAATGACTACCAAGACAACAATGATGAAGAATCTGTGTGTTACAACTGCAAAAAGACATGTCATATAAAGGACTACCCTACAGCTAAAAAGAAAAACCATTACGAACGCTCAAGCAAAAGATCATCTTCACGCAAATATGCAAATACAAGTATATGGCACGAGAGCAAAGCTAGCGACTCAGAGGAAGAAGAAAATTCTCGTAACACTGCAAATCTATGTCTAATGGCATTTGCTGATCAGGTAACTACAAATCCCCTTTATGAAGATTTCTCTTTTGATGAATTATCTGATGCTTTTAGTTATCTTCTTGAAGATAGCAAAAAATTAGAGAGAATATATTCATGCTAGAAAGGAGATAGAAATGTATATGCAAGAGAATGAAAGGCTTTCCTATTTATTAAGTGAAATAAGAGAGACTCTCCACTAGTGACACGGATGAAATATCTTCACTAAAGTTGAGTTTGCATGATGCTCTAGAGTGCGTTGAGAAGAAAACACAAGAGTATGCAAAACTCAATGAAGATTATGAGAGAAAAAAAAGAAGTATAACATTGCTGCACAAAGAATAGATTCACTTACTGCTAAATACAATGAAGTGTATGCTATCTCTAAAAAGTTAGATATTAGATTGGAAAAACAAGCAGTACAATCTACAACTCAGTCTAACACGAAACACGTGACTAAACACAAGGTCACTCACAACAAAACATAAGCAAGCAAAGCAAATGCTTCTTACAATCACGCCTTCTATTACAAGTATCCACACAAGACAACACACTGCTTCACATACTCATGTCTATACTGCTGTACCTAGCACTAACACTTTTCCTACCTGTCACTATTGTGGTCAGAAAAGGACACATCTCACGACAGTACAAGATTAGAAAATTAGTAGATATGAATGTATATGTATGAATTCCAAAAACTAACATATCAATACCCTCAAAGAAGTGGGTACCAAAGGTTACATCTTCAACTTGTGTTATAGGTAGACCAACCCTCGCATGCTAGAAGTAAATGGATCATCGATAGTGGTTGCTTACGACATATGACTGGTGATGCTATCCTATTTGCAACGCTATCGATAAAAAAAGAAGGATATGTCTCATTCGGTAATATTCTTAAAGGTTATATTATAGTTAATGGTAATATTGGTATTCCTTCTTTTCCTCTAATAAAAGATGTTTAGTAACAGAATTAAAACACAACCTACCCAGCATCAGTCACCTCGCTGATCATGGTTATGGCATTAATTTTATGAAAAACAAATGCTCTATCTATGAGAGATCAACTGCTAAGATTACTTATGAAAGAATTAGAAAAGATAACATATATGTTTTCTATATATCGAGGATACTAACAATGTAGGTAGATGCCTTTATGCTAACAAAAATGAGAGTTGACTATGGCATATGAGTCTAAGACACACGAACATGGACACAATTGCAAGACTGTCTTCAAAGAAACTGGTAATAGACTTGCTGGAAATCACTTTTAAAAAGGATATGTTCTGTGTTGACTGTGAAAATAACAAAGCAACCGGATCTTCTTTTAATTCCATAAACGTTGTAAGTACCTCTAGAGCCCTTCAACTGTTACACATGGACTTATTTGGACCTAGCATAATCGCCAGTCTTGGCGGTAAGCTATATGCTTTCGTAATTGTTGATGATTTTTCAAGATTTACTTTGGTTTACTTTCTTGCAAATAAAAATGAGACATTTTCTGAATTTGTAACATTTTGTAAAAATGTTCAAAACAAAAAATGCTTTATGATTACTCGAATCCGAAGTGATTATGGAGGCAAATTCAAAAATGCAGATTTCGTAAGTTTTGTGATTCAAATGGTTTTTTGCATGAATTTTTCTATCCTATAACTCCTCAACAAAATGGTGTGTGGAGCGAAAGATTATAACTCTTAGCAATATGGCTAAAGTTATGTTAAATCAATTCAATCTTCCGAAATATTTTTGGACTGAAGCTGTAAATACTACATGTCATGTTTGAAATAGGGTTCTAATTCGACCTATATCGAAGAAGACTCCCTATGAGCTTTGGTTTGGTTAGAAGTCCTACAATTAGCTATTTCAAAGTTTTTGGATGTAGATGTTTTATTTTAAACACCAAGTATAACTTAATTTTTTTTATTCCAAACCTGATGAAGGAATTTTTCTTGGTTATGCTACTAAGAGTAAAGGTTTTAGAGTTTTCAATAGGCGTTCTTTGACTGTTGAGGAATATATAAATGTTACTTTTGATAAGCTTAACAGTCAAATACCTAGTGACAGTGATGATGAAGGTGTCGTAATAACATCCAACAAAGCCCCTGACGACACAGTAACTGGTACAAGCTATCTGGAGAGTTTGCCCAAGAAGATGCGATTCACGGTCGATCATCCAGAAAACTTGGTCATAGGTGATGTATCAAAGGGAGTAGGCACTCGTTCTGCAGATAAAGATATTTTTGCAAATGTAGCTTTTATTTCGCAAATATAACCTAAAAATATTGTAGAAGCTTTCACTGATGAATTTTAAATTTCTGCTATGTAAGAGGAATTAAACCAATTCGAGAGAAATCAAGTTTGGAAACTTATTCCTAGACCTAATGATTACTCTATAATTAACACCAAATAAGTATTTCGAAATAAACTCAGTGAGGATGGACAAGTCACACGTAACAAGCATGTCTCATAGCTCAAGACTATAATCAAGAAGAGGGCATTGACTATGACGAGACTTATGCTCCTGTTGCAAGACTTGAGTTCATTCGCATGTTTTGTGCTTTTGCTAGTTTTCACAATTTTAAACTATTTCAAATGGATGCTAAAAGTGTTTTTCTAAATGTTTTATAAAAGAAGAAGTTTTCGTGGAACACCCCCTGGTTTTGAAGATTTCAAATTTTCAAATAACGTTTTCAAGTTACGAAGGCTCTTTATGGACTCAAACAAGTCCCTCGTGCTTGGTATAATGAGCGCATTAGTTCATTTCTACTTGAATATGGTATTTCAAAAGGAAAAGTTGACACGACACTTTTTATAAAAGCACATGATGACACTATTTTATTAGTGCAAATTTATGTTGACAATATCATATTTGATTCTACTAATAAGATACTTTGTCAAAATTTTGCTAAGTGTATGCAGAGTGAATTTGAAATGAGCATGATGGAAGAACTTAATTTCTTCCTCGGATTGCAAATCAAGCAGAATTCACATAGAACTTTCATCAATCAAGCTAAGTACATAAAGAATTTGCTAAGTACATAAAGGATTTGCTAAAAAAAATTGACATGGACAACGCAAAACCCATCGGCACTCCAATGGCAACATCTACGAAGCTTGACCTTGATAAAAATGGTAAAGAGCTCGACACACGTAAGTATCGAGGTATGATTGGTGGTTTACTTTATTTAACTGCTAGTCGTCCTGATATAATGTTTAGTGTGTGCCTATGTGCTAGATATCAGGCTAACTCTAAGGAATCACACTTGTGCGCAATTAAGCGTATCTTTCGATACCATAAAGGCACTTTGATAGTCGGCTTGTGGTATCCCAAAATCATGTCCTTTGACCTTATAGGTTATTCAGATGTTGATTTTGCCGGATGCAAAGTTAATCGTAAAAGTACCGGTGGCACTTGTCATTTCCTAGGCAACGCATTAGTCTCTTGGTTCAGTAAGAAACAGAATTTCGTCGCATTATCAACTATTGAAGGTGAGTACATAGTTGCAGGACGTTGTTGTGCACAAATTTTATGGATGAAACAGACCCCAGGAGACTACAATCTATGCTACAAGAACATTTTCATATACTGTGAGAACACTAGCACCATTAACCTCACAAAAAATCCTATATGTCATTCACGCACTAAACATAGAGAAATTAGACATCATTTTTTAAGAGATCATCAGTTATACGGAGATATTTGTTTAGAATTTGTTGACACTGAACATCAACTGGCAGACATCTTTACTAAACCTCTAGCTAAGGACCGTTTCAACTTTATTCGTCGAAAATTAGGAATTATGGATTCCAATGCTATATGATGTTATAATTGGCTCATATTCCTTTTTTTTAATCTGAGTTCTATAACGTAAAGATTATTTTGGGTACACGTCGAAAGGGTCATTCTGTCAAAAAGGTGTAAACAGCCTTAAGTGACGCGGTATTTTAGTGTCTTCGAACAACCGCTAGCTGAGATCTGGCCCCTACAGATAAACCAAGATGATCAATAATTTATAGAATAAAGATTTGTTAAGGTATATTTTGCAATTATTTCGGGAATATTCCAGCGAATCTTAGCTCTACCCTTTGACTTAAAATTGGAAAATGCAACTTCATATGTCTAAGAACTAGGAACTCCATATTCAACTTTTTTTTAAAACACTGATTATGGTTCATAGGAACCGAATTCGGACAGAGTTCGGTCCCTGACCAAACTCGAGCCGAACTCGGTCCCCTAGGTTCCGAAACTTAAGTTGATGTGGCCCCACTCTTTACTTATGGCTACTTGTATCAAAATCATTCATATTCGGCCAGAACCGAACAACAGCCCTATTCTACTCATCTTCAACCTCTAAAAACTCTAGTTCTTCAAAACCCTAACCCTTGGTTCTCCTTCCTCAAGCCATCTCAAGACTCCAAACTCTAGATCACAGTTTACTTCGTAGTTTTCTTCCATTATCCACTATCTTTTTGAGGTATAATCTTTTCTTCTCTTCCATTTATTTTTCAAATGATACCAAAATTATTTGATAGGAAGAAAAGAAAAGTTGATGAAGACTCTTATCTCATCCTTCTCAAGAGGAGACATTATATTCTTTGTTTAGTCCATTTATGTCTGATTAGGATAATTTCGATGGGTTTCTATTTAGAACCCTAGAAAATTCTGTGGAATGGTTCGATGATTTCTGCATGAGAAACGTTTGTCCAGGAAGCCTCATGAATTTTACTGTCTTTCATAATTATCTACCTAATTTTAGGGATCTTGGACTTGAAGAACTTGTGGTTACTATACATCGCATTTATGTTAATGCAATTCGTATATTTTAGTGCAACTTGTCTTTTGCACATGGTACTATTCGATCAAGTGTTTGTGGCATTCATATTGAGTTTGATGATGACGATTCGGGGGAGAACTTAATGTCCCAAACGATGGTGAACCCCTAATTGACATCACCAAATTCAAGTTTCAAAATGATATGACTCTGATTCGTTTAGAGATTCAATATGTGAACCTCATCCTCGTCCACCCGGACATCTTCGTGCTAAATATTTGAACAATTTGTTCTATGGGCTTCATCGTATGATCTTTTATGTGATTATTCCAAAATC
Source organism: Iris macrosiphon (assembly GCA_036927795.1). Taxonomy (NCBI): domain Eukaryota; kingdom Viridiplantae; phylum Streptophyta; class Magnoliopsida; order Asparagales; family Iridaceae; genus Iris; species Iris macrosiphon. The sequence goes on from JAYESA010000020.1 coordinate 139,863,319, forward strand.
CAGTTCAACAAATAAAATTACAATGTTGGAAATGACTGGACTTTATCATTTGTATTTTTCTGTCCCGTTCAGTCTTCCTAAGGCTATTATCAATGTCATGGTCCGATATCGCAAGAAAGGACGTAACCTACTTTACGCCATGTACTTGTCCAACATCTTTGAGTATTTTCATATTCCTTTGGATGACTGTCCTTTCCTTGCTAAGCCAGCATATCTTAGCAAAGCCCGTAGGGCTTAACCTACCTTTCCTCCTATTGCTGATGTCTAATCATCCTCTTTTAGGTCCCATGGTCATCCTGATGCACCTCCTGCTCCTATTGCTCCTCCAGCAACCCTATATTCCATCAGGACATGCTTCGCGATCGTTTCCGATTGGAAGACGATCGTTACCGCGCCTTGGACTACCGCACCACTCTCCATGTCCAGGCTATCTCAAACACCCTGGCGGACATTCAGTATGGTTTATCTCAGTACCCAGCCGAAGATTTTCTGACGGCTTGTGATCCTTCCCGTTCTGGATATCGCATTGACGACCCCTATGTTCAGCGATACTTCGACCCAGCTGCAGCTTACTATGATCCCAACTGAGGCTGATGATCATACGATTGGTGACGAACAGTAGTTGTTGCAGTACTTCTGATGCTCGGACTTTATTGGAGATGGATGTTGATGAAGTTCTAGCTTAGTTTACTTTGTTTAGTTTTCATTATGTTATTAGTTTGGACAATGTCATGCACTACTATGCTTCTTAGTTGTTCTCTGTCTTTTGATTATCTATTTGTGATTGGATACCTCTTAATTTCAATGGTTATTCAGTGCTATGTTTTGATGTTGGACTGTTATATTCTTTCTTTTGTGTATGTTGCTTCACTCTTTTGCTTCATTGTCTTGTATTGCTTCACCAATTTAGGGGGAGCAATCTATTTCAATGAAATGACAAAGGGGGAGAACATACTGATACTCAGTTGCTGGATACTACAAGGTGGTACTTCAATTTTCTCGCACACATTGCGGGAGAGCTATTTCCATTGCTCGTATCGGATTTTATTTGTTGTATCAGTCACAGTTTGTCAATTATCAAAATGGGGGAGATTGTTAGCCCAATTGGTCATGGTGAACTTGATTTTGATAGTTAACTAAATCTTGATTCGATATGCCGCAATACGGTGCAACTGAAGATCATCATACTACATCACTGCTACCGCATCACAAGAAGAATGTTAAAAGATTGCGTCTGGTTATTTTTAATTTTCTTATGTAATTTTACATTTTATTGAGTCTAGAACTATTATAAGTCGAGTGGCACTTGGCAACTAGATGCACTCAAGGCCACTCAAATAAGCTTACACAAACCAGATCAAACTAGCCCAAGTCCACTCAAATAAGCCAAACCAAAATCAGTTCAAAACCTAACCCAAACCAGCTCAAAACCTGAACCCAACATTTTGGAAACTGGCCAACAAATTTCGGATCGAACTCGGACCGAACTCGGTCAGGGTGAAACCTATATTCCTGATTCGACTCAGTCTTCCTGAAGACCATGCTCTAATGTTCGGATTTTTAAACATTTGGGGACCGAACTCTGTCCGAACTCGGTCTACAAAAAGCCTACAAATAATCTTGAAATCCATACCATTCTCACTCACTTATTCTTACTTCCATCTATTCGTTTGAGAATACAATCTGAGCTTCAATCTTCTCCATCCCCAAGATTACAACTTCCAAGCCTTCTAAGTGCCAGTGTGGTTTTGATTAGAAGTTATTCGAGTTGTACTAGATTGAAAAATTCCAAGATTCGTTTCAAGTCTGAAGTCCGCGTACTCTTCGGATCAAAGCACGTGGTTGTAAGAAGTCGGCAAGCGCTTTGGATCAAAGCTTGTGTTGTACGCTATTTGTGATAATAGTGTATTTAACTCCGAGCAAGAGTTCTCGAAACTGGATTAGTCCTCCACGAGGGAAACCAGTATACATCGTGGTGTTAGCGTTTGTGACTTTTGAACTCACTTTATTTTCCATATACTTGTTATATTCTTGTTAAAGTTTAGTTGATAACTAGCCTTAATTTTATTAGATAATTGTGACACACTCTATTTACCCCCTCTAGAGTTACCTTCAAGATCAACAAGATTTCCAAAATTTCTTTACATGCTATGTCCAGCGCACGAGCACCAGAAACAATGCAGTTTAGTATATTATTCATCATTGGAAGATCCAAGATATTCCATCGAATAAAATCTCACCTTTATATCATCTCAATCTTTGAAAGAAGCACCTTTAAGTCAAAATACACCTCTTGTTATGCAATAATACCTCAAAAGAAAACCCACTTTCTACACGAAAGTTCTCCTGTGTTACTAAAATCTCAGTGGAACACTTTTAACCAAAGATCATAGTAGACCTTAGAAATAGGCAGAAACTATCATAGTAATTCAATGTTGTGATATGAAAATATATGAAATCAGACTTATCCACGTCATGAGAGAGATTCATGCCTCCACCCTTGTAAGACTAAACCTGCTCTCTCTCTCTCTCTCTCTCTCTCTCTCTCTCTCTCTCTCTCTCTCTCTCTCTCTCTCTCTCTCCCCCCATGACAGATATTTATGGCTCCATCAGGTAAGACCAAACCTGACACCTCTCGTCTTGACATGACAAAATCATGCCGCAACACCACAATCCTTTCTTACTTTTGTGACTATTATACTTTTATTTTTTTAATTAATTCTATTGCTTGTTTCTTTTCATTCAACCGTCATCAACATGGCCTTGTCTCCAACTTACCATTTTAATATGAAAACTTAATCTTTTCTTCAAAATATCATCTTCCACTTTCACTATTTTATAGGTAACTTTTCCTTTTCTTACTATTCTCCAGGCTACCTATAAAACATGAGAACCTTATTAGCCAGAAATTAGATCTTAATTATCATCTTTAGCTCGTTTCATTTGAACTTCTCTGAAATTGTCAAGTTCTATTCATATTTTATAAATTCTAAAACCAGGTAACGCTGCTTGATTACCTTTTAGATGTTAACATTACGCCACATTTCTTCAAATGCATGATACAGCATTTTCTTCAGACTAAGTAACACTATATTTTTGAGACTAACATACTGCTTAACACATTATTGTCACTTTTCTAGTAAGTTACACCACAAATATTTGGCATATTGTCCATTCTTGCTTTAACGGTCCATATATATATATATATATATATATATATATATATATATATATATATATATATATATATATACCATGTAGTTCCAAGTTGGTCTACAACAAGTGTAAATTGTTGGTCAACTCTCTTAACAGATGACCAGTAAGATCATAGCTCATTATGACTTTAAAAGCATTAAAAATTAGAAAAAATTACATGTATAGCCTCGAGCATGGTCTTTCTTCAATCTTACATATTGACCTGAAAATCCTTCTAACAAGGTTGTAAATGTCGGAGGTCAGGTCATACTGGATTGGCTTTTGAAAGTGGGAACATCACAGACATATTAAAATGCCGGTCATTCCTATAGGACTACTTAAAAATAGATACTATGTTTTACTAATGTCCTAATATCTCTGTTGTTAATCATGTATGATACACGATATGTAATTTTGTACAATGCAATACAAAATGATTTTTCAATATGAATCATATTGCTGAATCTCAAAAAAAATTGTACAATACATTATTGTATCGCGTGACACGACGATACATCCTATATGATACACCAATACAATATGTTTCTTTTTGTTTGTTTTTTCTTTCAATTTTTACCTTTTCTACTTTCTTTATCTATTTACTGACCTACTTTTTCTCCTTAGTTTTCGGATTTTCTTTTCACGTCTTTTGGATGTTTCATTAACCTTTTTTTTTTGTATAAACCTTATGATGTCGAATAGTTGGAATTAAGTATGATAGGAACTTGTGACAGTTGTATCGTGATTCGAGAACATGCCTAAAACTAACAACTAACGATTTAACATAACAAGTAACTAATAATATAAGAGTATGGGAAAATAAGTACAAATAAAAAAGGCAGTTATCTATGTATAATAAAAACATTAGAGTCAGGGTTTTACTTGTTACAGACATGTAATAAAAATTGTTAAAATAAGATTTACCAAAAGGTGGTGGTGACCACTGGTGGGGGAAGAGGAAAAGGCTCATGTAACGAGTTAGTAGGTGGGAAATTATAGACAACCAAACCCATCGACAACATGGAAAAAGTAGGATGTAGTTCCACATATCAGGTTCAGCCCAATATGTCGACCAACATGCCAAAATGACTTAAGTTGGGAACGACGTCATTTGCTGACATGTTAGTCGACATCTACAAGAATGATTTCCACTAGTTAATACAAGGCAGAGGGGATGTGTGCCTTTGGTTACAGATTCCACAGCTATCAATTGATCATGTTCTTGTGGTGCATCTCTTATAGGAGATACCTTGAGTAATGTAAAACTTTTCACCCCACAAATATTAGTCCTTAAGTAGAAGGATATTATTAAAAAGTTACACCTTTCGCAATCTTCAAAATAAGTTTTACTTGCAGTGTTGTCCCATAGTAACAATAACAAGAGTTAGATTCTTCATATGAGTCACTCCCTGAAGTAACTAGTAGTCGCTCCTAGAAGTAACTAGCAATAAGGTATCATACATCTGGGTTACCAACCAAACCAAAAATAAACCTACTATCCAGTGCAGGGAAACTATGATTCTTAATCTAGGTAAGATGAATTATCAAAGATGAGAGACCTACATTATCAAATGTGTTGTAGATATATAAGCATGAATGGTAAGTTAAATGTTGATCCAACCTATAAATTGATAAATAATAATAATAAAAAGTATTATAGGGGCGAGTGATTAATACCATCTTGGACACCTTCTTCCAAAAATGCGGTGATGGCTTTGCTACTAAATAAGCCCTGTTCAACGCCGCTACTTGCTCCTTTGTCCATCCTTCAAAGCCCACACATCTCTCTACCTCCTTCTCCTCCTTGTTCCTAGAGTTTTCTTTGCAAACTTTCTCTACATTCATCCTCTTCTTCTTCCTCTGTGCACTTTCGGAATTCGCATTCCTCTCTCCCCTAACCCTTTTCATCAGAGTATTACTCTTCCCTTCATGCGACCCGTCAGCTCCCATCTCCTGCTCATCCTCCTCCGTTTCTTTTTGTGGTTGCTTCCGGTTGTCTTTCACCTCTCTTGTACCTTCGTCCTTCTCGTCACTCAAGCGGCCTCTGACACCATCCTTGTCTTTGACGGAAATTTCCTTGGCAGAACCCATCAACCTAATGGACCTCCTCCGCCCCCTTGGCTGCAGGCAGTCCCTTCCGACATTCGACCCACCACCAATGCCAACGTTAACAACTTTGGCTGCATCGGAAATGAGAAGAGAAGTTAGCAGCCTCGGCGACCGCCTCCTCGTCGTCTTGGATTTCCTTTCGGTTTCCTCAACTCTCCCTAGCCGGATTCCGCTAGATTCGTTTGTGGCTGCGGAGGAGGAGGAGGAGGAGGAGGAGGAGATGATGCTAGCAGCCAGCCTCGGAGATCGCCGGATGAACCCTTGATCATTCTGGCATTTCGTCGAAAACTCACCTTGGCGTTGTTGGGTTTTGGCGTTGTTGGGTTTTGGTGAAATTGAGGGAGATTGGAGGAGATGGGCTTTCCTTTTACCAGCGCTTTCCTCTTCTTGCTCATTCTTCTCCTTCAGGAACCGTAGGGATCTTCGAAGAGGAAGAGGGGTTTGATTAGATCGGTGGTGGTGCTGCTCTCTTCTTCTTCTTCTCCCAGTTTTCTTGGCCATTCTCATTTTATCCCTCCTCCGCTTCCCAACTCGAGTACTTCCTTCAAACACTTTAGCTACCGGGTCACTGTTCAACTTTGTTAAACCGAAACGTACACCGGCTTTGTACCCCCAAGGAAGAAAAACAAATCCATATTAATACTTTCTCCTCATAAATAACATAAAAAATATATATATAAAATAGTCCTTGGTAGGTTTATAGAACAATTTTTAATACAATGTGCATCAAGGAACTAGCCACACTACATGCACACCGACAACATCAACAATCAAAAAATCATATCTAGTCTCAGTTTCATTGGAGCAACTGATGATTCACTTCCTTGTTTGCACGAGTACTCTCACGACAGTTAATCAAGTCTTCCTCTTGTGTCAAGCACTCCTTTTTGAGAAAAGATTGTTTGCTCTCTCTCTAACTTGGGCTTCGACAGCTGACCTTTCAGAGAAGATATGAGAAGTTGAAGTGGAGTCTCGTCTTCGGAGTTGGCTCCTTTGGACTTACTACAACAAAAATGGTTAACAACGACACTTTGTTGATGACACTTTCTAAATAAGTGTCATTAAAAAAATTATTATGACACTTTGCTTAAACATATCATGATAACGAAATATTTATCATCATTTATGACATTTGTTTTAAAGTGTCGTAGACAAGAATTGAATGACATCATTAAAATATCGTCTAATATTAAATGACAACGATGACACTTTTGTAGTGTCATCCTAAAATAAACTTTTTCGTTGTTCTTTTTATTTTTTTTGTCCCTACTGTAACAGCCCACTTCGCTCAGTTCTGCAACATGACTCAAACGGCATATCAGCACTTGGACTTGGAGTCTTCAGCGGTTCACTCAGAATCTCGCTTGGCCGAGGCAAGCCCTTATTCAGGTGGGTGGCTACGATGAACATGTCTTTGCTTGGCCAACACACCTAAGAATTTGGATATACATGCTAGATACATGCTAGATCGCTATGTGATAAACCCTTGGATGCTAATAAGAATACAACGCACCTAGCTAAGGGAGTAATCCCATCTTATACTGCTTTCATAGAATTTGGAAATGAAACTTGGTTTATTATTAGTTCCTCGTACTACCTCTTTAGACCCGTGCTAGCGTAATCGCTTATATTTTCAGGTATGGCTATGTCGCATGTTTCTTTAAAGTTATATTCATATTGTTCCAATGCTTGTCTGCTTTACATAATCGCTATGCTTGTCTCGTAAGATTCATGCCACGACCCAGTAACATTATCTTGTTATGCATTCATCTAGTTAGCCGGAAGACTATTGAATAGTCATTCCATGCAAGTATGAACCTAAAAATATTCGGGACCGTTTGGTCGCCAAGACAGTTTTTGATCTAGGGGATTGCATTATGTAAAGTAAAGCAAGAACCATAGCTCATGGAGCAATACTCGTTCAGAACAAGAATCAAGATTGAACATGTTATATCGTGAATCTAGAAGACCCTAGACTTGCATGGTCGTTGACAACTCGTGCACGAGGTATTCGTGGATTCCTCAGACAATCGTCGGGCACCGGGATCGTGCCGGCCTGGGAGAATTTATATGGGGACTCCTCGAGCTTTGGCGGGATGGTGTGTATGCCTCGAGTTTTTAGCGCCACACCATCTCCGTCAAAAGAGTCTCGGGTCTCTCTTGTTCCGGCGGGATGGTGCGCGCATCGAGTTTTTAGCGCTATATCCATCTATGTCTAGAGACTCGTCCAAATGGCTTGTAGCGCCAATGACTCTTGTTCATATAGATTAAGTCATCCTCCCTAGCGGCAATCCGCGTGCGAATCATTGCATCGCACCAAGTAATCTGGAATACCTGATCGAATATGAGTATCAAACATCTGTACACATTTGAATATATTTGAGTAATCTTTTGTTACACTTCTGAGTAAACTGTGTAACTCGTGCACCTGAATCAGAACCCGCTCGTGACACTTGTGTTTGCTTATGTGATTCCTTGATTTTATATATATTCATTCTCGGTTTAACTTGATTTACCTTAGACAGGGAAGGACGAATGGTAAGTTGGTAAGTCTTGCCGTGTTACTCTTATATCGCATAGTGCACTGTCATACGAGTTAGACTTTATATCTTTGCCATGAAACGATTCTAAGAAAAGACTAAAAAGACAACATTGATATATTGTACATAACTAATTGAATGTGCTGGATTTGTTAAGCGGGCAAGAAGCATCCCCACCATGCATTCAATGTACTGATAACCAACCAGATTGTGTGCAGGGTAAAGAAGAACCTCGTTCGGTACGGAGTGTCCTCTCGTGCGCGCTAAGGTATGGAGTTCGCTTTGGAGCCTTGGAGTGTTGTGTCCGGAGCTGAAGCACATATACATGATATAATGTTGGAACATCGTCTATGTATCATTCCTCGTTGTAAGCCACTTGGCACATCTTTATTGTGTGTGAGAGAGAGAGAGAGCTTGAGCGACTTGTAATCTCGGCTTAGTGCCGCTTGTCATACTTATTCAGAATCAATAAAGAGTTAGTTTTGTATCATACTTGTGTTCGTTCTATGCTTCCACTATATCGACCTTGCGAACTAGTTATCTCACCGCCCGTTCTATGTCTGGCCTTGTGTGGGCCAACTTAGGCTCGCGCGGCATTATGCCCATACGAGGACGAATGGCCCATACGGGGCTGGAGCATGACATATTGGTATCAGAGCTGTCACTACCACATTTTCTAGGAAATGGTATTTTAGTCTTTTCCTATTTAATTAAATATTGTGCATGGTAAATAATTTTTGTTGTATTATTTAATGGTTGTTAGATGTTATTTAATTATTTTGGACTTGTATTAGTGGACCCAACTAGTTTAGTTTGGACCCATGGACCAACATGAATTAATTAGTTAGACTTGGCCCATTTAGAAAGCTCATTGTTAAGGAGATGGATTAAATTAATTAAATTATTAGACTAGAAGCTTCCTTCCTTAATTATTTCTTCATGAGAGGCCCCTAGGGGTATATTGGACATTTTATAATTGCTTGAGGAAGGGGTAAGTGTAAACCCCCTGAATTTTCAAATTATTAAATCTTGGATTTTTCCCAATTTTCTGGAATTTTTTGGAAATTTTCTGTAATTAAAATCAAGGCTCTTAATTATTAAATGATTTTTAATTGTTAATAAATAATATTAAAATATTATGAAAATAATATTTTTGGGTGTAAAATGAAAAATTGGACTTAGGATAATTTTTTTGGATTTTTCTGGGCCTCAGACCTATTTTTAAATGCCTAAAAACTATTTTAATTAATTAATTAATTAATTAATTAATTAACTATTTATTTATTTATTTAATTATTATTATTATTATTATTTTTATTATTATTATTTTTATATCTCAGCCCAGCCCGCACCCTGGCCCATTGGGCCGCGGCCCAGACCCAAACCTTAACGGGTAGGGTCGGGCTCACCCGAACCCGACCCGCCGCCAACCCGACCCGCACGACCCAGCCCCCATGACCCCGACTCCTCTGGCGCCCTCCGCGCGCAGCGCCGCCCTCCGCGCGCAGCGCCGCTCTCCGCGGCCACGTCCCCTCGCCCTCCGCCGTGCTCGGCCTCCCCTAACCGCCCTCCTCTCCTTTTTAAACCCCCCCTCTTCTTCTTCCTCCTCCCTCTCGAAACCCTAACCCTAGCCGACGCCGCCCCTCTCCGCCGAGCTCCACCCTGCCTCGCCATTGAGAGGGGCCTCTATTTATAGAGTCTTTGGTGACAGTGACCACTCCGTTGGTGTAGCAACCGAGGAGTGGAAAGTACAGCACCCTATTACACAACGGTTAAAGTAACCAATGCCTACGTATAGATGATCTTTTGAATGAGCGGGTGACGCGGGTCCAACTAAGGGGACACAACGCGTACAATTGCTACTAAGATCACGGCGTAAAAGCCACGTAGGTAGGTATCCATTGTGTAAAAGGGGTTGGCGTAGAAACCAAATGTCCGTCACCATGGCATAGAAGCCGAGCAGGCATAGAAGCCGAACAGGCATAGAAGCCGAGTTGGCATGGAAGCCGGGTAGTCGTAGAGACTGAGAGGGCGTTGAAGCCGGATGGGCGTTGAAGCCGAGTGGTCCTAGAGGCCGAGAGGGCATTGAAGCCGGATGGGCGTAGAAGCCGAGTGGTCCTAGAGGCCGGATGGGCGTAGAAACCGAGAGGTCATAGAGGCCGAGAGGGCGTTGAAGCCGGATGGGCGTAGAAGCCGAGTGGTCCTAGAGGCCGGATGGGCGTAGAAACCGAGCGGTCATAGAGGCCGAGAGGGCGTTGAAGCCGGATGGGCATTGAAGCCGAGTGGTCCTAGAGGCCGAGAGGGCGTTGAAGCCGGATGGGCGTAGAAGCCGAGTGGTCATAGAGGCTGAGAGGGCGTTGAAGCCGGATGGGCATAGAAGCCGAGTGGTCCTAGAGGCCGGATGGGCGTAGAAACCGAGCGGTCATAGAGGCCGAGAGGGCGTTGAAGCCGGATGGGCACAGATCCTGAATGGGCGTAGAAGCCACTGCGTACCGTGCTGATGTGGACGCCTTTAGCCGGAATTACGACTTTTGAAGATATAATCAAATCTCTTACAGAGATTTGCCATCATCTTATGTATTAAATGCGGAGGCATGTTTTGAAGGTCTGCACCCCTTCTGTGCACCTGTCGCAGAGACGTGCCTTGAGAGAAACTGTCACCGCTCTGTGCAATTAGACGTGGAGACGTGCCTCGAATCCCGTACGAAGTGCAGCTTTTGACGTGGCAGGCGGTTTGTCCGCTGCGGATCGTAAAACCGCTCATGTTTGCCTGTGTAAAACAGGGCAGCATATTCCCTTGTACGCAGAAGAGCGGTTTATGCGGAGGGGACTCCAGTAAGCGACGGTTCGGTGATCTTTTAACTAAATCCTCTGCATTAAATGCAGAGATCCGCCATCATTCTGTGGTGCGCGTCCCGAGGGGCCTGCCGTCGTTTCCAGCCGTCGTCTGGGTGGTCGTACAGCACTTTTTGTCAGGAGTCAGAGGTCAGATTCACTGCGTGACTTGACAGGTTCATTTCGGGGAAGACGAAGCGTTCCTCGTACGCTATAACGCTGCTTCGAGAGCGGATGAGTTTTACGCCATAGAGGCGATGGCGAACTCTGTTCACGCTGGAGCGGCCTGGACGTACTGCACTTATGCGGATGGTCCTTTGAGCTTTATTCTTCACGCTGTATTTTAGCGAAGAAAACTCTGTTGTACGCCTGATGGCTCTGAAGGCCTCTGCTTACGCTGCTCTGTATCAAGAGGCTGTGTAGCTCTTCCCAGCGTATTTTTTATGCTTCTACATATAGGTAGTTAGCTATCTATTAAGATTTAAATTACCTTGTGATACCAAGGTAATGTCAAGGTATTGGTCGATACTCAAGGTATTGAGTTTGAGTATCAAGATGGATGTGCAGGTAGTGAGATACACATTGGTTCAAAGCCAAGATATCCATTTTGCATTAGTTAGCTTAGATACTATACGTATTGTCTTGTATATATATATAAATTAGTATTTTTATATCTAAAAACTTGTGTATCCTGTGATACGGTATTTTGTGTGTATCCTAGTATCTTAGCTTAGCTAGTGTGGCCTAGTTTCATAGTATGTGGACCTAATACCCTAGAGTTAGACTCATACAACTTAGAAATAGCTAGTTTGACCTAGAGTTGACCTAGTTTGACTATTTGAATTAGAAATGGCTTCATGACCTAGAATTGAACTAGTTTAACTTAATTTCATTCCAAAATCTTGTATTGATATGATATTCCATATATAGTTCTGTGTCACACCAGTTCGGACACAGTTTGACATTCATCGCTCTGGACCACAGGCGAGTACATTCTCTGATAGTTTCTATTATTTGATAATTACTATAATACAAGTATTTAGAAATATTTTATATGAATATTGACACATTGGTACACGGACTAGTATACATATGGATCAGTCATGGGATATTATTTATTGTTTTATTGTTCCTCGTATTCACATATGGTTAATAACATTGTTTAATATTAGACAATGTTCATTGTTCAATGTTCAATGTTTAATGTTTATAATGCCTTGAGTATCTTGCATCATAATGTGTCATGGTTGGATCCATTGTACTAGTCGGGGGAAAAGGGAAAGTATTAGCTAGATATGTGATCAAATCCTAGACAATGTTCAATGTTTAACTTAGATAATGTTTATCCAATATTAATTAGATAATGTTCACCCAAGACAATCACATATCTAACTAGTATTTCAAACACTTAGCATAGTTCCAGTTCTTTACCATATTCTATTTTATTGTTTTGCTCTATTTTATTAAGATCAGTGTATACCATATTGCTCTTGTTTACCTGTTTCTTCTACCATAGTATAATATTATTTATTGTTTCTCGTCTTGTATTATATTCTCTATTTCTGTTTATAGCCATTATCAATTAATTGAAACTGCTATTGGGTTGTACTTTGCTTTATTCCTGGCTGAAAAATATTTTTCAGAGAATCCCGGGGATTGGTGTCCTACATATTACGGACCCCGACCGATAGATGGTGCAGACTTGGACCTACTAGTTCTGGAGTGACTGTCGGAAGATCTAGCCGAATCACTTGTTAGCATAGTTAGTTCTTTTTAGCATTTTGGTACCAAATTTATTTCTGGCTTATATTTGAGATTTTGGTTATTGTTTCTATTGTTGTTGTTATATTTGTTTAGACTGCATAGTTATGTTAGACTTCCTTGATATCTTATCGTCCTATAGAATTATGATTGAGTATTATGTTGCTTTAAGTATTTTGTTCTCCTTCTTGGAGTTGAGATATCATTGGAGGATTATGCATTATTATGAGATAATTAATTAGTATAGTTGACCTAGACAACGTTCTACCACCGATGCTGTGGCGTAGGTAGGACGTACCCACGTACTCGTGTCCCTTCACCGGGTGTGGGTCATGACACTTTCTTCTTCCCTGCTCGTCTTGTATATTTACTTTTTTTTTGGCGTTTAGCCACCGGCACCTGTTAGTCGGTTCGCCTAGATATTAGTTTTTCTCACACGATTGTATTAAATCAGACTGCAGTTGGTCACTGTCATGTACTTTTGTTACTCTTCCAGCTTCTTATTTTGCACAGCTGAACTCCAAAATATTTTGAGAAAGCGTTTGGGATGCCTTATTAATTATCATATATGCTTTATGCTTACTGTTTTTGTTTCATATATGCATGTGTATGGAGACTAGACCCATTCTTTGGTTTAACCTTGTTCATGGTTTATTTTGTGGGTTGGTTCAACTCATGAGAGCCTTTGGTTCAACCCTCAAATTCTACCATATATAACCCAATATTTTTCTCTCTCTCCTTACTTCTTCATTACTTTCTCCTTCTTTAGCTTTCTCTCCCAATTTTCTTAGTCAAGTACACCTTACATGAGAAATGGAAAAACTCTCCATATTATTGTTTCATTATGTTTATTATGTGTTCCTAAGCGCTTTAGTTCTTAGAGTTTTCTGTTTTGATGGATGGATTAGTATAGATCTATATTTTTAAACGTAGAGTTTTATTGGATATTATGAGTTTTTCTTGGTTTTGATCTATTAAACTTATGTCTTTGAAAACCAGTTTTTGCAACATTATAGATCTTTCAATTTAAATCATTTTGGATTTTGGTTCCCCCGATTTGGACTTAAAATGAGGTTTTTATGAACAAAACAAGATTTTAGTTTTTGGAACTTTTTCGCCATGGCTGAACCTGCTGTTGAACAAGATGAAGTCTTCATGAGGCCAACAAGTTATGCGGTTGAGAGTGATATACGGCCCGAGAGGGTTATACGGCCTAAAATCTTGCCGCATACTGACAGCATGCGTCCATCTTATTGGATGCCTGACTGCTGATTTACACAGTGTCCTTGAACATCTTGTGCTTTCACTCACTAAACAAATGAAAATTTTTCTAAGTCTTAGAGAACTCCATGCGTCAGAGGACTCCATGTGGCATTGAACCCCATGCGGCACCGACACCCACACGGCCAGGAGAACATGAGGGCCCCTATTTCTTGGACACATGAATCTGAACCGTTGGCACTTATTTATATATTTTTATCCTTTCTTTCCTGACACACTTGATGGCTTATCACCTCAGTCACATTAGTCAGTTTATGTCACATCACTGACACTTTATTTATTTGACTGTCACTTCAATACTTGTTCCAAGGAGTAGACTTAACCTAACTCTTCATGCGGCATAATTTTTCCATGCAACCTAACTCTTCATGCGGCTCAACCTAACTTTATTTATTTGACTGTCACCTCAGGCATGCGACCAAGTGGTCCATGCAACCTAACTCTTCATGCGGCATAATTTTTCCATGCGGCCTAAAGACCCATGCGGTCTTGCTTGTTTTGACTAAATATCTTTTTGACTCGTGTGACCCAATATATAATTGGTAATTAGACTCGAATACTGTATCCTTTCTACTACCCCTATTGCCTGATTATTGTTCATGTTTTAATGTGTGCCTAGGTGCGACACATCCTATCACGTGTTAAGAGATTATATTTGGGTTATGCATCAAGAATGCCTCCAAATCCCTGAATGCGTGATTATATATGTACGTTGTTTCCCCGGCACGGGCATAATAAGCGAGTCAAACTACCAAAGCATGGCTAGAATTTTGGTTGTATGAAAGTTGCATACACGCTAGGGTGAATCCAGATTAGATTTCTATGGATTCGTATCTAGCGTGCTCGTACTTTGTATGACATCTTAAGAAAAATTTATATTTGACCACGCCTTGAGATTTCAAGCACAACATAGGGCTAATTAGGTAACTAAAAGTAGTAGTAACATTTAGAGGGAACGGTATCCCGAGAGCATGCTAACGAACCTTCCCACAGAGATTCATTCTAAGTGCACTGTGGGTTGGCCACCACAGATATTGTATATCATCTGCCTTAGTGGAGTGCAGTATCTGACTTATTATTATGCCGAGCAACTGTATTAATATAAGAACACTGGAATCGCTAATACCGTATTTTTAGTATAGTGTCCCTACGGGGGACTGGTGCATCCTACAAGTGCATGTTTTATTATATTGGTTCGGTTAACTCATGTTCGGCACTAACGTGATCTGAGGATACTTATTATGGATTATTCTGAGATAACCTCAGACTCCACAAAATAGCAAGTCGTACAAATGATTGGTCGATTTAGAAAAAAATGGATTTGGTTGTAGGGTTGACACAGGCATAAAATACGGTGGTTTGGTTTGTGGGATGGCAGATCCATGGATTGCGTTGCCTATAGCAGTAGAACTCTTGTTAAGCTCATGCGCCCACTGGAGCTTGTTTTGAGATGTGTGTGCATGACACTTCTGAGCACTCTTCTTCTAGTTATAGGCAACCGGAGGGTTCGACATAGGTCGCGTATGGACAAGTTCTGCGCCAGACAGAACCTTCATCATTTCAATGTCTTCTGCGACATTCGGGTAAGATGCACAGGTCTTAGGTAGCCAAGTCATATGGGACTTCTTCAGCTTTGAGGTCCGTAGTAAGGGACTTGAGCTATCCCCCGATGGTATCGCCTCAAAATCTTGTTGGTCGAACTTCACGACCAACATCTTTTGTGTTGAGCTTATCTTCGTACGTTAGATTTTGTCACAACATTCTCATCATTGGAGAAGGTAGTCCCCAACAAAGTCGTCTTCTTTGTTTCTATCAGAAAATGTGTATTACTTTTTATTTCTTTTTCAACATAGTACAAAAGAATCCTAGAAAATACAAGGAATCTAAATACAGAAATCCGAGAAAATTGTGATAATGGAGATCAAGTCATGGAGCTGATGTCTTTACTCCGTTGACGATCTAAGGACAAAGATTGGCAAGAACTTGCTAACTCTGGCTTACTGGTGCAATTGGCAGCAATTAGGCTCAAAAGTATTCAACTTTTTATCGTTTGGGAAGAACATGTGCCAACTATTTATAACCATTCTCACTGTAATGACTACATGCACATAGGATATTAAAAGTTACTGTTTCCTGCTTTTGGCGCATAAGAATGAGTAGGCGCATAAGATTATATAATAACCGCAGCGCATAAAATGGATCTGAATGTATGGGCATAACTTGGTCGACTTGACACGTGTTATGCGTTATAACGTTTCAAAAACCACACTTAATGCGGCGGCTGAAACGTATCCGTCTTGAACGCAAAATTAAACATATGCGTATTAAATGCACAATCTCTGCAGCTTCACAATTGTTCTGCCGTATAATCACTATTCTACTGCATAGGAATATGTCGCATAGATGACTTCGCCGCATGGAAGTGCTTTCCGCATGACATGACGAACACGTGGCACTGTACAACTGTAAAAGACGACATAATTATTACGTAGACGTTAGCGATGACATTTTATGTGTAACCATCGTCTGCACACTTTACGTGATGGTAGAGCTTTTAATGTTGTGTCAGATTGGGTTATGCGGCAAAGTCATATGCGTCGAGGCCTTTTGCCGCATAGCTATAAAGTTCACTGTCTTTGGTCGTATGGACTAAATGCTGCATAAGAATTACTATTTTTTGGCGCAATGAGCCTTGTCTCATGGTATTGTCTTCACTGGTCATGTTGCTTATATGAGCCACTCGACGCATAGACTTCATGTGGATGGACTCAACTTTTTTTCATGCTTCTACACTCATCTATAGGAGAGTAACCTCTCTTAATTCTTAGTTTTGGACTAGAAAGCTTTTAGATTCCCTCCAACACACACTCTCTCCCTTTTCCCTTAATCTTCATCAGTTAGAGATTAATAAGCCTTATTTATGTAACAAATTGGCTATTGGCTAAGCTCAACTGTGAAACTGATCAAGATTTGTGATTGAATCTTCTTGCCTTGTATTTATAAATTTTTGGTTGAGATGGCATAGACACTCGATCAACACCCCAAAAGATACAGGAACACACCAAAAGCAATTCCTTGTCCCTGTGTCCTTTTTGTGTTGTATACATGCATGTGCAACATTGATGTACCTAAACCCTTTGAACAAGCAATATTAGTTTCAGGTGAATTCCCATTCTGAGTACATAAAGAAAAGTTGCAGTTATTGTTCTGCTCCAGTCACATTTGAAGAGCTTTTTTGAGTGCGAGGGAATTAAGCACCGGGACGGTACCATCGGATCTCATGTGTTGAAACGTTGTGCAGTGTCTATGCAGCTTGCATCTATCGTTGCACCGATATATAGCATGTCATGTGTCCATGTAAGAAAATCTAATTCTATGTAGGATTGACATACATTTCTATATTTAGAACTCTTTGACTAAGTAGGACTAGGACTTTGCTCCAATCCAATCATATATGTGCTCCAAGTGAAAAATCATGGATCTGTTTTTGTCCTCCATTTTCCTTCACGTTCGTTGTCGGTGTCGGAGATGGGCTGCCAAACTACCCCCCATGACTCATTCATTACCCAAAGTTCGCTCCAGACTGCGTCCCCGGCCGAGCGCACGGCCCAGTTCTTGGCCCGTAGATGAGCATACGCCCTGTACATTTCGGGGAAGCCCGCCCGGCCGGCCTCCCTCCGCGACACGAAATAAATAGCCCCACAACTCTGACGTGCTCCTCCGTGTCAATCGGTGATGGTGAAACATTTGAGAGATCTAGTGATCGATTTCACCACCGACCGAAGCAAGATCGGCAGAGCTCTGGCGTGGCTTCCAGGAGGGCGGCCTCGTCGCGACAAGAGAGCATTGCTTCCGCTTTCGATTGCGACATGTATTGTAGGCTTGGAGGCTGGTGACTGATGATTTCCGACATGGGGTTGGAAGTGGCTATGGCCACCACAGGTATTCCCCCTTCCATCTCGTACCCGTCGACTCCATGCAAGCAAGAAAATTTTGACTTTGACTGCAGCAGGGAACAAAATTAAAATTGTATACAAATCTTTTTTTTTATAAAAAGAGTGCTTGCAACACTTGATGAAAAGAAAGCTTGTGATCAAGTGGGGGTACTATACTATTAGAGTGGTTTGGACTGTGTTAGTCTGGGTCAATTGGGCCTTAGATTTAGAGGAGACTGGTTCACACGATGCCAGTGCACCCATCCCATTTAAAACCCAAGGTCGGGTCCAATTGGACTGCCAATTCACACTGACCCAAGCAATTCACCAAACGTACGCTTGAGAGGGAATAACATTCAAGATCGGGATTTTAACTTGCTAAAAATATTGCTATACAGTCTCTTAGTTGTCACTATACTTCCAAACATGCATGGTATCTTAATATAGAAGAAAATAAATAAATAAATGGTATCCTTATTCTCCTTTTGATCATTAGTAATGAATAAATCCCTTAAAATATTGAAAATTTGATAACAATTAGATCAAATTTAATGCTAATTAGAAAGCAAATTACTATATACCATACATGATTCTTTACAATTTCTCTATATAAAGAGTCGTATTTTGCTCTTCATTTGATCATCTCTTTCCCTCTAGTCCATAAACTATTTCTTACGTTGAAGAAAAGAATGGTGAGTCTACTAGGTTTATATTTTCAACTATGTGCTCTCTTTTTGTGAAAGTAGTGTTAGACATATTTCATTTCTAGCTATGTAAATTTTTGCATTCTTTAGCTTCTAGTAATGAAGTTTATATATTTCACAGGAAATCAAATAACTATATATATACTAGTGATTTTCATATATTCTACATTTTGGAGAATTTTACGTCAATTATAATGAAAGTATGCCTTTAACTATACTTGTGATTATGATAAGTTTTATTTAGATTATTTGTTTCCTTGAATGTGTAGAATTTGCACATAAATTGAATCTCCTTTATCAAGAATAGATAATGATTTTTATAACATCAAACACTAAACATACAATAGCTATCAATCTTACCAATATGTACTTGATTTTTATTTTGCTCACCTCTCAGTTATATGAACACGAGAGATAAAAAATGTATGTACTTGATTTGACTTAATTTTACTTTATTTTCATTCCAAGGAGACGGGCTTGCCTGACTCTTTTATGTAAAAGATTAACAAAATAATCAATTTTTAACCCATAAAAGTTCTCCTTTCTTTTTTAAAGGTTTTTAATATAAACAAATTAATTTTTCTTTTCTTTTAATCTTAGAGATACTTAGATGGTAGTAAACTATTTGTCAAATGTTTTACAGATAGGACAATAGTAGCCCAACGTTAACAAATAAAACTGATTTTCTTGTGTTCTAACCAGATCATTAAGTTTAGATTCATTCTTTTAGCGCGTTAAAGAGGGGGAGAGGAGGGGCTCGGGTCCCAAGACCAAGAAAAAAGAAGCTCAACACCCCCCCCCCCCCCCCCCAAAACAGTTGTAAGATAGCATAATGGTGATGGAGTTAATGCCATGTATGTTGTTAGTCCTATATACAAAGATAGCATAATGATATTGGTGTTATTGCCAGAAACCATTGGAACATTATGGACATTTAGACCATTTTCTTTTACTATATGTTTGTAGATTTCTTTATAAAAGAAAAAAAAAGATTCAGGAGAATATTTTTATGGGCAAATATAGTAAATATTTAAAATGAGCCTCTTTGGAATATATATATATATATATATATATATATATATATATATATATATATATATATATATATATAAGTGGTATCTTAACATAGAAGAAAATAAATAAAATAAATAAATCGTATCTTATTGTCCTTTTGATCATTAATAATGAATAAATCCCATAAAATATTGAAAAATTGATAAAAATTAATGTTTATTAGAAAGAAAATTACTATATACCATACATGAATTAGAAAGCAAATTACTATATACCATACATGATTCTCTACAAATTCTCTATATAGAGAGTGGTATTTTGCTCTTCATTTGATTATCTCATACCCTCTATTCCATTAGCTATTTCTTACATTGAAGAAAAGAATGGTGAATCTACTAGGTTTATATTTTCAATTATGTGCTCTCTTTTTGTGAAAGTAACGTTAGAATCTTGACATATTTTATTTCTAGCTATGTATTTTTTTTGCATTCTTTAGCTTCTAGTAATTAAGTTTATATATTTCATAGGAATTGAAGTTACTATATATATACTAGTGATTTTCATAAATTCTATATTTTGGAGAATTTCTCATCGATTATAATGAGAGTATGCCTTTAACTATACTTGTGATTATGAGAAGTTTTATTTGGATTATTTGTTTCCTTGAATATGTAGAATTTGCACATAAATTGAATCTCCTTAATCAAGAAGCGAGTCAGGTAGATAATAATTTTTGTAACATTTGTTTGTTTGTACAGGAATTTAAGTACTGTTACATGGTGTTGCTGTTGTTAGCCTACTCTACTTGCATGTGTCCAGCAGCTGGTCGAGAAATCAGTGTTCTTCAACATGGAGCTGTTGGAGATGGCAAAACTGATGACTTGAAAGTAAGATTTCTCTTTCAGCCTCTCACACAGTACGTAAAATCCAAGCAAAAAATGATAATATAAAACACTTAAAATAAGATAATAAAAAAGTTGTTTGTTTATACATGGACTGTTACACACATATATTCGACACAACAATGTTAGCTATTAGCTCCTCCTCTAAGAATCCACGTGGACCTGCACTTAGGAAAATAGACTCGATAATTAGTCATTAATGATCGCGCGTGGGATCGAACCACCCCAACTAGGAAGAATTTTTCTCGCCTCAACAAAGCATATTCACTAAACTTTTTTTTTATGTTCGCATAATTTGCATTTTTATTTTTTATGTTAGGCATTTCTGGCAGCTTGGAACGAGACATGTCGTGATCCAGGATCCCCCACTATGATTGTTCCTCAAGGGAAGACATTCTTGTTGAGCCCTATTACCTTTGAGGGCAACTGCAAATCTCCCATCCATTTTCAGGTATTAATTAACTTTCTTAAACTTAATTTGTCTTAAAATATGCTGGTGTATCTATAGTTTGAGCATTTGTTGGATGGTTGATTAAAAATTCAGGTTGATGGAAAAATGTTAGCACCTAGCCAAATATGGTCTTTGGACAAAAATAATGGCTATTGGATTACTTTCAGAAACATAGGTAGCTTAGCCGTAAATGGAAATGGTGAGATTGATGGAAATGGCAAAGAATGGTGGTCTTGCCGAAATACTAATGTAAACTACTCTCTCTCTTCCTATATTTCTTTATTTAATATTTTTCTTCTCAAATATCCTTTAATTTATATTGTTTGTATTTGTACTCGATAAGCCAATTAATGAAAATTTTGTTTTCTTTTCTTACTGCAGAAATGTAACAAAGCGCCTTACGTAAGTATTATCTCTTCAAAATAATTTTTATACGGCGACAAAAATTTAAATACCAATTAATAATCCCGCTCTAACAATTCTCAATTGAAATTGTGAATTAATATATGCAGAAAAAATATTTCTTTTTTCATGAGAAATTTCGAATATTATAGTCGAAATAATTAAGCTCTCAATTTGGTATATATGTTGAATATTTGTACCTTGTCCCGTTAATTATCAAATTAATGTTACACTTACATGTATTTGTATATATGTTGTTAATTTGAGCTGGCAGGCAATAGGATTTGTTTCCTGTAATGGCCTCATGTTGTCCGGTTTGACAGTTACAAATAGTCCTATGAAGCATGTAGCAATTTATAAAACCATAAAGGCACTTGTGACTGGACTCACTATAACATCTCCCGAGGATAGTCCCAACACAGACGGTTTGTACATATCATCTTCTCAAGACATTCAAGTGTCCAATGCTACCATAGGAACAGGTATATATATAAATATACACATATTCTATAATAAGAAAATAATACTTCTAATCATATATTTTCTTTCTTTCAACCATCAACGTATTAATTAATTCATATGGTGGATTAAAGTTGTAAGAAAGTCTCCAAATATTGATATAAATATTGTTATATATATGATTATAGGAGATGATTGTGTGGCTATTGGAAATGACTCATCCAATATTTCTATCAGCAACATAATATGTGGGCCTGGCCACGGCATAAGGTTTGTTTATGACAATTTATCAAAATACCTTTAGCAATATATAAAAAAAATAACCATAATGAAAAATTTACTTCTTATTACAGTATCGGGAGCTTAGGTAAAGATGGAAGCAAAGCAACAGTGGAGCAAATTAGTGTCTCATCCTGCAATTTTACCAGAACAACAAATGGGGTGAGGATCAAGACATGGCAGGTAATAACAAAATTCTTTGCTTTTCATTAGGAATTTTTAGATTTTTATTTTTATTCTATTTATTTTCTAAGTCAATTTTATTATTGTAGGGTGGCTCTGGTGTTGCCAAAGGAATCAAATTTCAGAACATCAACTTCAATGAGGTTAAGAACCCCATTATAATAGACCAATTTTATTGCAATGGAAATCACAATTGCCCAAACAAGGTGAAAACTCAGACACTCTAGCATTTAATATTTTCTCTTTCGTACTTGTGGGTCTCACTCTCCCTAGCAAAACTTTAGTCCTTTATTAAATATGAAATCTTCTTATGTAAATATCCAAGTTAAGATTGCAATAACATTGAAACTATTTATTTCTTCTATGAAAATTATATTACTAAAATAAAATATTGCTTTTTTCCTCTTAAATCTTATATATTTATATGGTGATGTAGACACATGGTAACTTTTTATCTGATGGTTAACTAATACCCATTCTAAATAGAAAATTTTGAGATATGCTACCTATATTTACCTAAAATAGTTTTTAATGGGAGTGAACCTTGAATGCCAATAAAGAGTATTTTAAGGGTGTATTGAAGAGCATATTGAGATTGTTTTGGTCTGGTTTCTAATTAAGATCCCTTTGGTTTTTGGGAAGGTAGTTAGGATTTATTTTCTTATTGTTTTCTGTATTTGTGTTTGTCAATTAAGTGTTATTTTCTTTTCTTACAACTTTTTAAGGTTTACATTGTCTTAATATATCATAATATTATTTTAACTTTGACATTCTTCTTATAAATCCTCTTTTCTAATGGTGAAGACATCAGCTGTTGAAGTGAGTGACATACATTATATAGGACTAAAAGGATCATCGGCAAGCAAGCTAGGTATCAGCTTCAACTGTAGTCAGGTCACTCCTTGCACAGGCATCATTATGGAAGATGTCGACATCTATTCCAACAATGGAGCGACAGTGTCGGCCTTCTGTACCAATGTCAATGGAGAAGAGAAAGATCGAGTTGAACCGCCCGTTTCATGCTTGAAGGGACCATAAAGATTGATATTTGCTAATATTTCATTTACAATCCTAACAAAATGTGTATTTAATAAATTGGCATGTTTGTGTAAGATTGCAATCAAGAAGATTTAATAAAATGTCAATTTACCTTTATTTTTCCAGATTATGCCAATAATAAAAATCTTTGCATGTTGTGTTTCAAAATTTCTAGATTGTCACCAACTAACATACTCAACAAATTTCTTAAACTTCTGTTAACAACTTCGGTTTGATGGTCAGTTTGAGGGTGAAAAGTTGTGATAAATTAAATTTTTATTTTTATTTTGTGTCATAGGGTCTTCTGAAAATAACTCATAGACTAAATGTCCCTATCTAACATTAAGCCATGAAATCGAATAACCCAGTCAAAGTAAAGCTTGGTAATTTGAAAGGCATCACTGGTTTTTGAACAAGGTATAAAATATGTCATTTTTGAAAATATGTCCACCACAAAAAAATAGAATCATTCTTCCTAACAGCCTTGGGAAGGCCTAAAACAAAGTCCATTATAATATCTTGCCAAATAAAGTCTCATTGATCTGAAATACCATATAAGGACGAATGTGCAACTGTCTTAAGGCCCACTTTAGATAATATAGATGTGGAAAAAATACTAATGCAACTATCACTCTCTACATTTATCTTTGCATTTTTTATCCCCATATTTTGTAAAACTATGAAAGATCGTGTAACGTTGCTAGTCATCACCAATTTTATGTTGAGACAAGGCGCATCTAACAACAGCTAATATAGGAGACACAATGTAACCTAAGACATCATTATTTCCTTCCCCAAGATATTATGCATCTTTATCAATTTGATAAACGTACCCCTCGTCATCGGGTGCTGACTCTTCTTCAAATAAATCTTAATTAAATTGATTTAAAAGGACTTGAACAATTTATAGTGACATGTCCATATCCTTGACATTTGAAACACTTCACATTTGGGCCAATCTTTAAAAAATCATCCTCACCACCCTGTTGCCATTGCAAAAAATATAAAAGTTCTACTAACTTTTGTATTAAGCAAATTACAATAAAGTGAGTACACAAGAATCCTATAACTGAAAATTCTAAGTACAAGTTTTAGTGATATGGGAAAGTGTAACGATGGAGATCGAGTACTACAACTGACTCCTTTACTCCGTTGATGGTCCGACGATAAAAGAGAATTGCGAGGTCTCTAGCTCATTGGCAAGAAGGACAACAATTAGGCTCACTGCATGTGTTCTCCCTTGTGTCTGAATCTTCGTATGTGTCCATGCATGGGAGTACGTTCCTGCTATTTACAGCCATCTACATTGGAGTGGCAATGCGTGTGTATGTGCTAAAAATTATTATTTTCAGTCTATGCGAGGAGGTTTTGGGCTGCCGCATGGTATCTTTAACAAAATACAGTTGCAACTATACACGCATGTCACGGTCCAACTTGTCACTGTCGCATGGATGATGATGTTTCCATACATTATGTATCGTATAAGTGAGCTTCAGGTCTGTGCGCCATGCTCCAAGACGCCAAGTGCGATCCGACGCCTCGATGCGTCAAGCAATCTCCGACACCTCGATACGTAAAGCAATCTCCGGCACCATGCGAGCTACTCCCTGTACCCTGCCAGCAATCTAGTTGGGTATCAATACATTGAATGGACTAGTGGGGAGGCCTCTCGCCCACTCAAGAAAACCAAAAACGTTCATTTAGTTATGTGCACCAACTTATTTGTTATCTTTCTAGTCTTGCCTTAGAATCAGTTTTATGACATAATAAATGTAAAGAATACTCGTGTCTCAGAGTGTGTCTCGCACAATTTATGAATATCGACTTATCCATACTTAACGTTTGGCCTTCCCTGTCATGCGTAGAAGTGATAACAAATATATACTATAAAATAAAAGAAATATCTAGGTAAACTTGAAGTGTCTAGAACGTGTCTCTGCTATAGACATGATTTACTCGAATGAGTAAGTGTACCATGTATCCAATCTCTAATATAGGGGTACCATGCACCAAACTCCTCTGTGCTACTCTACTCTTATATGCGGATTGCCGCTATGCATGCATGACTTATCTATATGAAAGGTCACTGGCTTTACAAGCCATATTAGACATATTGGATTAAACAGTTGTCTTCCCAGTTCAGTAGCTAGCCTTACTGGGCATCCCAAACCATCCGACAAATCAGCTATCTTTTCAGCTCAGTAGCTAGCCTTGCTGGATGTCCCGAACTCTCCTGCTAGTACTTCAGGTAGAAATAGTACTAGAACTTCAACTAGTACAGTTCTCTAGGGCTGACTTGATTCTGGTTCCCCGAATATCGGTCGATAACTATCTTTCTTTTGCGCAACAAGTTGTCCATGACCATGCAAGCCTCTTCTTCCAATTTTCTTTAAAGTTACTTAATTCTTTCCTCAAATCTCAACTTCTCATCTCTATATAGCTCCTTGATTGGAGACTGCCTAGGTGACTTGATTGTCCCGAGAACTTTCTTTGCTTCCTTCTCCTGACTCGGGATAACTATTTGATAGTCTTCCCGCATATATATGAAACGTAACTCCACTTTTTTCTCTGTGTCACACTCCGTGCGATACGTTGCATCAATGTGTAAATAAGAAATACTTTGTGGCATAATATAAGAAACTACTTTATGTAACTCAATATGCTATGTTACGCAGATAGCAAGTAGAATTTTTATGTTCTATGCAAATGATAAGGTGGGATTATTCTCTTAACTATGTGCGTTTGTCTCTTTTATTAGCATGCAAATGTTATAGCCTAGCAACTAGCATGTATCGTTCATTTTTATTAAGTGTGAAGCTAAGCAGAGACAGGTTCATCGGAGCCACTCACCTTAGCGATGAATCGCATCAGCCGAGCGAGACTCCAAGCGCACCTCTGAAAAGTCTATTTTGAACTTCATCTGAAGGCCAAGTCTAAATGCCTTCGCATCAAGCGAGTCATCTCGTCGAGCTAGGCGGGACAGTTCGCTACACTTACGTCATTTGAATCGACTTTCCGGGTTGAGCAGAGCGGATCGTTGCATAATAAACCACTCAGAATAAGTCTCATCCTCGAGACTTCCTGCGTACAACAAGTTCTATCACATTACTTCTAAGTCAAACTCGGATATGCCTCGCCTAATTTCCAAAATCTTTCGAACACTACATCTATTCCTTCTCTCTCTCCATGTCACACATATGCCTTGGAAAAATCTTCATCAAGTAACTGTGTCATTCAATCCAATCCAACTATATCCAACTTAACTTATCATATTCTCTAACTCAATCTCTACTGCGCCTAGAGCAGGACTGAATACTCCAGCATGAGGTATTCTAAAACTCAATGTGCATGGGAAACTTAGGACTAGGGTGAAGTCGATCAAGTGAGACTACTTAATTCTTCTAAATTCTAAAACATTATCAAATCGATTATTCGATGTTGTCTGATCGAAACCAAGTGTTACGCCTATTATCAAATCTCAACAATCCTCAAAACTTTAAGTTTGCATCTCAACACATCTTCCAACTTAACCAATTCTAAATCTAAGTCTGATCATATATCGATACTCAAACTATCTTCGAGCCATCGCCTATTCTCGCTAAGGAATTTTTACTATCTTCTGAAGTTACTGTTCGATTCGACTAGGTTCTATCTTCTGAAAACTTTTCAAGTCTATGAAACAATCAATCCATCAAAGATCTGAATCTCTTACTTATGCATACTTCGATCACACTCTCCCAAACACTATCTAAATTTCAATGATATTGTTCGAGTCCGATCAAGCTGAAGTTTTTTTCGTTCAATCCTTAACGACCAATCACCGATCTATCCTTTCGCTTGCATATATCTTGTATCCATCTTATTTATTAACATTTTTTTGATACCATGCAATCTATACCATCAACATTCAATTTGTTGCGCTAACTAACTATCTATTCCTTCTATCAATCCTTAAGTTGTCAAAATTTATAATCCAAGTATTCTTGTCTTATGAAATCACTATGATACCTATGCCATTTTCTTATGAGCACACAATTCCGATTTCGATACGATTCGTCATCTGACTTCCTCGATCAATTTTATATGATAACATCAATCCGATCAGTCCTCTATGCCATTTTCTTTGCAACCGTCTATCCCATCTAGCAACTAACATCCAAGTTCATCGTCCATTTCGTTCGTGTCAAACACTAAACTTTTCTAACGCACGCCTCCAATCCTAATTTTTTAACTCTAAGTCTTGGTGCCCCAGCACTGTAGGTCTACCAAGGTCATACTCCAAGGTCGATCACACTAACACTAAATTTGATGTAGGTTCATCTTCCTAACCACTAGATCAGTTCACCAGGACATAGTTATAAATTAAAATCACCATCTTTGACGTACAATCCCAAGCACCGCGCTCACCCCAAATCTAAGGTTAAACCATAGTCCGCTCGTATGGGGTATTCTACCCTAGCTCGCATCACTCAGATTTCTAAACATCGAGCATAGATCCTCCTACCCACATATGTAATATCCATTTCATGGGGTCCAATTTTGTTTCTGCAAAACTATTCCTAAGGTATGTTAGTTAAGCCAAATCCTCGATATATCAACGTCGCACGTCCAACCTAGTAATTCATATAGTCTATCTCCTCAAATATATGATAGAATCTTACTATCCATTTTTTAAGTCTTGTTCACTAAATTATGATTCAATTTTCTAAGTCACCGATCTTAAATCGAAATCTTTTAGCCGTCCAACATCGCTACACATTTGATTATAATCTGCCTAGCATGATTCACTTCAAGTTCTAGACCAACTCATCCTCAATACACACATTTGATTCACTAATATCCTCGAACCATAAGTCCGTGCTATCCCAATTTCATCAAAAAATTCACTCTCGTGTACTCGTTCCATCCAAGTCATAGATTGATCCAAGTTTTCTTCTAAGCCATTAATCTCATTGCATCGAATCCAAGATCCATCCTCAAGAGTTTCCTTAGTCCATTAAGTCATGTTCCACTAATAAACGTTCATGCCATCATCAAAATTCCCTTAGCCACATCTTCCAAAACATCAATGTTATCACTCGTTCAATTCATAGTCCAAAATCTAACATTCCTCAAGACCAACCAAGTTCAAAGATCAAATAAAAAATCAACTCGTCGTTCATTCAACTTGAATATCTTCAAGCCCATGTCTACTTATCCTCGATATGTTTTAATGTCCACAAATATTTTTATATAACCATCATAAACCCATTCGCACAACATCATAATTGTTTTAACCAAATATATTCTTCGGAACTAGATACAAAATCGTTCATCCAAATTTAAAATCAAATCATTTATCGTCTATATCCGTTCCTCGAGTGACATGTTTTCTTAAGTCATTCATGCATATTTAAACTAGACTCTCGATTACTATCTTCCAAACATAACTTTCCATGCACGCTATCTTCCCATCGTGTTCTTATCCAAATTCGTATTACTGTCCAATTCGCACTATCAATCCAATCGTGCTAACTCGGACCGTCTTCTCAAGTTTTTATCCTCGACACACAAGATATTGTCTCATTCTACAAATTTTGCGCTAGTACTTATGATCCTCAATAGCAGTATAACAAGATGCCAACAAAAAAATTATTGCAGCTTACCTTCTGTAGTGACTTGTTCTCAACAATAAACAATTCACCATAAGGATCATCAATAATCCCCTCATATACCCACATAAAATGAAGTAGTTAGCAATGAACATAAAATTCTAATTTTTGTATACTCGACAGGGGAAAAATTAAGACGACAAAAAGATATAGCCTTCTTAAGTAAGTACTAAAATGTAACAATAAAATAGCAAAACTTTCATTATAAAATTATAATATTAGCCATTATTAGGCCTATTTCTCCAAACTAGTCTTAGTGAACATAAACAATTAGTTTTTCATCAACTATAATATCAGCACGAGTCGCGCGCTACCTTGTCTACTACGACGGTCGTCCTAGCATTGGCGAGGCGGCAGGATCAATGGTGGTATTCATCGGGCAAGCCAAATAGCGTGTTCTGTCTTAGGAATTATCATCCAGAGTGGGATATTGTCAATATCATATTTTCTAGGAAAGGATATTTTAGTCTTTTCCTATTTAATTAAATATTATGCATGGTAAATAATTATTTATTGTATTAATTAATTATTGTTAGATGTTATTTAATTATTTTGGACTTATATTAGTGGACTCAACTAGTTTAGTTTGGACCCATGGACCAACATGAATTAATTAGTTAGACTAGGCCCATTTAGAAAGCCCATTGTTAAGGAGATGGATTAAATTAATTAAATTATTAGACTAGAAGCTTCCTTCCTTAATTATTTCTTTATGAGAGACCCCAAGGGGTATATTGGACATTTTATAATTGCTTAAGGAAGGGGTAGGGGCCGGCCTATTAAAGAGGGAGGGGGGAATTCTCTTCTCTCATTTTCATTCCAAATCTAGATCTAGATTTAATCATGTAATTGCTTCTAAATCTGAGATTTAATCATGTAAAATCAACCCATATGTATGTACTAGCCATAGGACTTGGTTTTGTGTTCATAGGAGACCCATGGAGAAAGTTATGGTGCTTTTTGTGTCAATTTTGTGAGAATTTCGAATTGACATTTTGTTGTGTGTGTCAATTGATCATATAGATCAATTGGGCATGTGCTTATGTGTTTGGGGCTAGTGTCGTATCCACAATTGGGTACGTGTATGTCGTATCCCAACAATTTGGTGATACATGTTGTTTTGGGAGTTTTTTCTCCGACATGGGACTTTGTACATGTCGTATTTTGACACGGACACATAGATCTACATTTGACACTTTAATTTTTTCATAAATAATAATTGTAACTTGGTTGTATCCTTCGGGGTGCAATTGGTTGTGTGTTGGACTCGTGTCGCATGCGTATCCTAGATCTAGTGGGATACGGTGTGATACTCTCTATTTGTGTGTGTTTATGTGTAGATCTAATTATTTATGCTTTAATTCTTGAATTATAATTAGTAAATATATATAGATGTTATATATTTATTTTAGTGTATTTATTATGGTATTTTTGGTAGCATAGAAATATGTATTGTAGGTATACTAATATAATGTATAAATATATATGTAGCTTTCTTTTACATGCATTTATATATGTTATAATTTATGTTAGTAGTATAAATTATATGTAAATGTTTTATAAATATATTTATGTGTTTAAATGAGTAATTATATTAATTATAATTATTATATAATTAATTGTATATAAATAAATGTATTTTTATGTGTGCATTTAACCATGTTAAAATATGTACATTAGTACATAGGATGTGTTTTATAGCTATTTATTTATATGTGTAGGATTATGTATATATAGAAGTATATATTTATTTAATTGTTTTATATATATATATATATTGATTTATATATTTATATATTAATATATATATAGTTATATATATTATTTACTTTTGGCGACAGCTGCATTTAATGACAGTTTCTGTCATTAAACAGCAGCAGTAGCCGCTGTAGCTTTAATGAGCATTTAATGACAGTTCTGTCATTAAATAGCAGCGGGCGGGATTTGAACAGCAGCAGCGACGGACTTTTCTGTGACAGTTGAGAACTGTCACCAATAGGTGACAGCAGTGCATTTAAACAGCAGAATTGGCGATGGCGTTTTCAGGGACAGTTGGAACTGTCGCTGAAAGTCTGTTTATTGAAAAATTAGTATTTTAGCACACTGTTTTCAGTGACAGTTGGGCAGTTTAGCATAAAGTTTTATATATTATATTTATATATATATGTATATATATATATGTATTTATTGTGAGATATAATACTAGTATTGTTATATTCTTAATTGTATAATATTAGTTTATATATATTATATTTTGTATAAGGGTAAATACTATATCTATGTATCTTGAGCATTACCTTGTGGAAACCAAGGTAAGTGGGATACTCAAGATACGGGGTTTGGGTATCGAGTTTGTGACTTTGTGTTGATACCAAGTTGGTTCAAAACCATGGTTCCTAATTGTTGTAAATTGTTATATACTTTATTGATTGATATTTAGGTATTGTGAGGTTTACCTTGATTCACGTATCCTAAGATACGGTATCCTAATATTTAAGGATGTAGTTTTATGACTTAGATTTTAGTATTTTGATCCAAGATTTTGGTGCTAGACTTGTGCAACCTAAAAATAGATGGTTGACCTTGGTTTGACCATAGTTGACTTTAGTTGACTTTAGAGTTGACCATAGTTGACTTTTGACTTAGAATTGACTTATTGGCCTAGAAGTTGACTAGTTTAATTTGTTCTCTTTTCGGGACCTTGTATTGATGTTGTATTCCATATCTAGGTCTTCGAGGCACCGAGTCAGATATCTGTGAGACTGTTCATTGGACTTCAAGCGAGTACATTCTCTGATAGTTTCTCATTTATGATATCCTCTATGTTCATTGTATTTAGTGTAGATATCCATGTTCTCTTGACACTATGGTTACACGGATTAGTATATTCGGATCTCGTCATGAGATATTATTCCTTGGTATATGGTGTATATGGTGCAACTATTATTTCATTGGTTATCTTGTACATGTACAGACACCGATTCTCGGGAAGACTAGCTATCTTCTTGGAGAATCTAGTGTCCTAGCATACCGTGGTTGGATATATTATACCAGCCGGGGGTGGGAAGTATTAGTATAGATATGTGATCAATATCCCTATTGAATAAAGTACAGATTACAGAATAGTGTTGATCATGCACCGCACGTATGATTAGCCAGGCCGCATTGCTTCTTGCCCAAGCCGATCACATGTTAAGCTAGTACTCACACACTTAGTCATTAGTATTATTGTTTCATTGGCATATTGTTCATTATTGTATTTATTTTCAGTATATCCTTATTGTATATATATCTCTTGTATCTATTGTGCATCTTGTTTATCCACAGCTATTTAGTGTTACATAGTTTTTATCATTAATAAGAACTGCTGTTAGAGATGTACTCTGCTCCTTTTCTGACTGGATATATTTTTCCAGATGACACCGAGGAGTGGTACCCTACCTATTATGGACCCCAGGATGTTATGGGTTTAGATTCTGAGACCCTGGCTCAAAAGGGACTTATCCCAACTGAGACAGTCGACCCAGAAGTTGTAGCTTCGTAGTATTCTTTGTACTGGATTTGTCTCCAGCTTATTTATGTATTTCTTCAGACTCATTGATGTATTATTTTAGACTCATGAGTTGTATTGTGACTATTCTATTCTTATCTGATTCGTGCTTATTTCTCTCTTAGTTCTGTGATTGAGTATACTATCATTATTGTTGGTTCATTATATTGTTAGATAGATTATCTAGACAACGTTCTACCGCCGATTCTGCGACGTAGGCTGGGCGTTGTTTCCGACTAGTACCCTTACACCGGGTGTGGGTCGTGACACATTTTTGGTGGTGGCCCATGCAGGTCTAGCTTCACAAAGTATGTGATATCGTGGTAGTGCGACAATTTAGTTGTACTACTGCGAGCCTGCGATAGGATATAGGAAATAGGCTAAGATACTCAATCATATCTAGGAAAATTCTTTTAATTCAACTATTCTCATTTGATATTGAT
Organism: Iris macrosiphon; assembly: GCA_036927795.1. NCBI lineage: Eukaryota > Viridiplantae > Streptophyta > Magnoliopsida > Asparagales > Iridaceae > Iris > Iris macrosiphon. The sequence goes on from JAYESA010000020.1 coordinate 139,896,051, forward strand.
ATTTGATCTCTTAAACTGTCATTTCCTTGAAAGTCTTATATCATGTGCCATATTGATTCTATTCTTCTTGATTCCATTCTAGCTTTAGCTTTGTTTGATAGTGGTGCTTTCCATAGTTTTGTATCTGTTTCTTTTGCTCTAAATCATGGTTGGGTAGCTGAGTCTTTGGTTAGGACTTGCAAGATCATGACCGGGGGAGGTATTATCCTGGTTAATGATATTTGCAAGGACCAGAGAGTTACTCTGGGAGGCCGGGAGTTGAGTGTGTGTCTACTTGTAATGCCACTTCCGAGCTACGGCATTGTACTTGGGATGGATTGGTTGAGTAGGCACCGTGCTAGCATAGATTGTAGAGGAGGTAGAGTTTTGTTTGGTCCGCCAGGAGAGCCAGAGTTCGAGTTTGTTAGAGGATCTGCGGAGCAGGAAGAAGGCATTATTTGTGGAGCTATGGTGGAAGACAAGGAGTTGCCGCATCCGTTGATAGCAGAGTTCTTGGATGTGTTTCCTGAGGAATTGCCAGGATTGCCGCCAGATCTAGATGTTGAATTTTCTATAGACTTGGTGCCAGGTGCAGAACCAATTTTGCAACATGTATATAGAGTAAACAACAGCGAGCTGGTTGAGTTGAAGAAGCAGGTGGACGAATTACAGGATAAGGGGTTTATCAGATCGAGTTCTTCACCATGGGGAGCCCCGGTATTGTTTGTACCGAAGAAGGATGGATCGGTGCGCATGTGCATTGATTATAGGGCTTTGAATAATCTTACTATCAAGAATAAGTATCATTTGCCACGAATTGATGATCTGTTTGATCAATTGGGTGGTGCCAAGGTATTTTCTAAGATAGATTTGAGATCAGGCTACCATCAGGTGAAGGTGAAGCCAGAGGACATACCGAAAACTGCTTTTAGAACTCGGTATGGTCAGTACGAGTTTATGGTGATGCCGTTTGGTTTGACTAATGTACCAGCGGTATTTATGAACTTGATGAACAAAGTGTTCCACCAGTACCTTGACAAGTTCGTGGTGGTGTTCATCGACGACATACTCATATACTCGAGGACACCGGAGGAGCATGAGGAGCATTTAAGGATTGTGTTGGATGTGCTGAGGAAGGAGAAGCTGTATGGAAAGTTGTCCAAGTGTGAGTTTTTCTTGGACAAGGTGGAGTTCTTGGGGCATGTTGTGACTGGTGATGGTATTTCAGTGGATCCGAAGAAGATTTCAGCAGTGGAATCTTGGAAGACTCCGAGTTCGGTAGCAGAGATCAGGAGTTTCTTAGGATTGGCAGGCTATTACAGGAAGTTTGTACAAGATTTTTCGAGGATCGCCGAACCGATGACCAGACTCACAAGGAAGGATGTGGAGTTTATTTGGACGTAGGATTGCCAGGTTGCTTTTGAGGAGTTGAAGAAAAGGTTGACGTCTGCTCCTATTTTGACGTTGCCATCAGGGTCCGGAGGTTTCATTATTTATAGTGATGCATCGGGAAAGGTTTTAGGTTGTGTTCTTCAGCAGCATGGGAAAGTGATTGCCTATGCATCCAGGCAATTGCGTCCTCATGAAAAGAATTATCCTACCCATGATTTGGAGTTGGCAGCAGTCATCTTGGCTCTGAAATTGTGAAAATATTATTTGTACGGAGAGCGTGTGGAGATCTTTACAGATCACAAAAGCTTGAAGTACGTTTTTACGTAGACGGAGTTGAACATGAGGCAGCGTCGGTGGTTGGAACTGATGAAGGATTTTGATATCTCTTTGCAATATCATCCTGGGAAAGCCAATGTAGTTGCCGATGCTTTGAGCAGGTATCCGGTAGCTATGTTCTTGACGCAGGATCGATATTTGTTGGAGGACTTGGAGAGCTTGGGCATTGAGGTGATTATTCCTGGGTGTGCTATTCAGATGTGGGGATTACAAATACACTCAGATTTGATGGACAGGTCAAGGCAGCACAGTATGATGATGTATCTCTGAGGAGTATCAAAGCTCAGGTGAGAGCAGGATTGGAGGATAATTTCATTATTGCAGAGGATGGATCTTTGAGGCATGGAGTTAGATTATGTGTGCCTAGTGGAGAGTTGCGAGAGGAGGTATTACAGGAAGCGCATCGCTCTCAGTATTCCGTACATCCAGGTGCTAACAAGATGTATCGGGATATGCGAGAGAGTGTATGGTGGTATGGCATGAAGAGGGAAGTGGCACAGTTTGTATCCAGATGCTTAGTGTGCCAACAGGTAAAAGCCGAGAGGCAGAGGCCAGGAGGTTTACTTCAGCCATTACCCATTCCAGAGTGGAAGTGGGAACACATTACTATGGATTTTGTGTCCGGACTTCCACGATCTCCAGGAGGAAAAGATGCGATTTGGGTCATTGTTGATAGGTTGACCAAGTCGGCCTACTTTTTGCCTTTCAAGGTGGGTTTGTCTACGGAGAAGCTGGCAGAGATATATGTGAGGCAGATCGTTAGGATACATAGAGTTTTCGTCAGCATAGTCTCAGATCGAGATAGTCGTTTTACTTCTCATTTCTGGAGGACTTTGCAGGAGAGTTTGGACACTCAGCTCAAGTTCAGTACTGCATATCATCCCCAGACAGATGGGCAGTCTGAGAGGACTATCCAGAATCTCGAGGATATGTTGCGCACTTGTGTACTAGATTTTGGGGGTTCTTGGGAGGACCATCTCTATTTGGTAGAGTTTGCTTACAACAATAATTACTAGGCCAGTATAAAGATGTCACCTTTTGAAGCTCCATATGGTTGGAGGTATCGTACTCCTTTGTCTTGGGACGATGTTGGAGAGAGAGTTTTGGTTGGGCCAGAGATGGTTGTGGATGCAGCAGAGAAGGTTCAGTTGATCAGAGACAGACTTCGAGTGGCGCAGGACAGACAGCGGCATTGGGCCGATAGCCATCGGAGACCTTTGGAGTTTGAGGTATAGTTTAGATTTTGTTTGTGCTTGTTTTTGTTTGTTATAGATTAAGTTCTTAAGGTGGTATTTTGTTCTAGGTGGGTGGTTTGGTGTTTCTGAGGATTTACACGAGAGGCACGATTTGCTTCGGTGGAGGCGGAAAGCTTAGTCCGCGATTCATCGGACCTTTCACTATTCTAGAGAGGGCCGGTGCAGTTGCTTATAGACTAGACTTGCCACCTGCATTGGAGGGAGTGCACAACGTGTTTCACGTGTCGCAGTTGAGACGATACGTGACAGATCCTAGTTATATATTAGATCACTCGGAGATAGAGGTAGGCCCTACTCTTAGCTATCCAGAGCAGCCAGTGGAGATTCTGGATCGGAGAGAGAAGGTGCTGAGGAACCAGACTATTCCTTTGGTGCACGTCGCCTGGAGGCATCACTCTCCGGGGGAGTCTACTTGGGAGAGAGAGGATGAAATGCAAGAGCGTTATCCATATTTGTTTGTACCTTGAGGTATGTTATTTTCTAGTTATGTTCTGTTCATTGTTATGTTCTTTCATAGTTAGTTGTGATTCTATAGTTCTATTTTGTAATTTTTTGGGGGTTATTTTTGTCTTTGAATTTCGAGGACGAAATTATTTTATGGAGGGTAGACTTGTCACTACCACATTTTCTAGGAAAGGATATTTTAGTATTTTTCTATTTAATTAAATATTATGCATGGTAAATAATTATTTGTTGTATTAATTAATTATTATTAGATGTTATTTAATTGTTTTGGACTTATATTAGTGGACTCAACTAGTTTAGTTCGGACCCATGGACCAACATGAATTAATTAGTTAGACTAGGCCCATTTAGAAAGCCCATTGTTAAGGAGATGGATTAAATTAATTAAATCATTAGCCTAGAACCTTCCTTCCTTAATTATTTCTTCATGAGAGGCCCCAAGGGGTATATTGGATATTTTATAATTGCTTGAGGAAGGGGTAGGGGCAGGCCTATTAAGGGGGGGGGGGGAATTCTCTCTCCTCTCATTTTTATTCCAAATTTAGATCTAGAATTTTCCACTACCAAATTTTCTTCATTCCCATTTCATTTTTCCACCAAATTTATTCCAAATTCTTTCCAATTCACCATTAGAAAGTTGAGAAGTAAGGATCTAGAAGGAGGAAGTAAGGATCTACAAAGAGAAGAAAGGATCTATAATTTGGAAGCAATTTCATCTCAATTGGAGGTTTTATTGGAAATCCATCTCCCAATAGGTGTAATTCAGATTTTCTCCTTAAAATAGCTTCTAAATCTGAGATTTAATCATGTAAAATAAACCCATGTGTATGTACTACCCATAGGACTTGGTTTTGTGTTCATAGGAGACCCATGGAGAAAGTTATGGTACTTTTTGTGTCAATTTTGTGGAAATTCCGAATTGACATTTTGTTGTGTGTGTCAATTGATCCTATAGATCAATTGGGCATGTGCTTATGTGTTTGGGGCTAGTGTCGTGTCCACAATTGGGTACGTGTAGGTCGTATCCCAACAATTTGGTGATACGTGTTGTTTTGGGAGTTTTTCCTCCGACACGGGACTTTGTATATGTCGTATTTTGACACGGACACATAGATCTACATTTGACACTTTGATTTGTTCATAAATAATAATTGTAACTTGGTTGTGTCCTTCGGGGTGTAATTGGTTGTGTGTTGGACTCGTGTCGCATGCGTATCCTAGATCTAGTGGGATACGATGTGATACTCTCCATTTGTGTGTGTTTATGTGTAGATCTAATTATTTATGCTTTAATTCTTGAATTATAATTAGTAAATATATATAGATGTTATATATTTATTTTAGTGTATTTATTATGGTATTTTTGGTAGCATAGAAATATGTATTGTAGGTATACTAATATAATGTATAAATATATATGTAGCTTTCTTTTACATGCATTTATATATGTTACAATTTATGTTAGTAGTATAAATTATATGTAAATGTTTTATAAATATATTTATGTGTTTAAATGAGTAATTATATTAATTATAATTATTATATAATTAATTGTATATAAATAAATATATTTATATGTGTGCATTTAACCATGTTGAAATATGTACATTAGTACATAGGATGTGTTTTATAGCTATTTATTTATATGTGTAGGATTATGTATATATAGAAGTATATATTTATTTAATTGTTTTATATATATATATATATATATATATATATATATATATATTGATTTATATATTTATATATTAATATATATATAGTTATATATATTATTTACTTTTGGCGACAGCTGCATTTAATGACAGTTTCTGTCATTAAACAGCAGCAGCAGCCGCTGTAGCTTTAATGAGCATTTAATGACAGTTCTGTCATTAAATAGCAGCGGGCGGGATTTGAACAGCAGCAACGACGGACTTTTCTGTGACAGTTGAGAACTGTCACCAATAGGTGACAGCAGTGCATTTAAACAGCAGAATTGGCGATGGCATTTTCAGGGACAGTTGGAACTGTCGCTGAAAGTCTGTTTATTGAAAAATCAGTGTTTTTGCACACTATTTTCAGTGACAGTTGGGCAGTTTAGTATAAAGTTTTATATATTATATTTATATATATATGTATATATATATGTATTTATTGTGAGATATAATACTAGTATTGTTATATTCTTAATTGTATAATATTAGTTTATATATAATATATTTTGTATAAGGGTAAATACTATATCTATGTATTTTGAGCATTACCTTGTGGAAACCAAGGTAAGTGGGATACTCAAGATACGGGATTTGGGTATCGAGTTTGTGACTTTGTGTGGATACCAAGTTGGTTCAAAACCATGGTTCCTAATTATTATAAATTGTTATATACTTTATTGATTGATATTTAGGTATTGTGAGGTTTACCTTGGATTCACGTATCCTAAGATACGGTATCCTAATATTTAAGGATGTAGTTTTATGACTTAGATTTTAGTATTTTGATCCAAGATTTTGGTGCTAGACTTGTGCAACCTAGAAATAGATGGTTGACCTTGGTTTGACCATAGTTGACCATAGTTGACTTTAGTTGACTTTAGAGTTGACCATAGTTGACTTTTGACTTAGAATTGACTTATTGACCTAGAAGTTGACTAGTTTAACTTGTTCTCTTTTCGGGACCTTGTATTGATGTTGTATTCCATATCTAGGTCTTCGAGGCATCGAGTCAGACATCTGTGAGACTGTTCATTGGACTTCAGGCGAGTACATTCTCTGATAGTTTCTCATTTATGATATCCTCTATGTTCACTGTATTTAGTGTAGATATCCATGTTCTCTTGACACTATGGTTACACGGATTAGTATATCCGAATCTCGTCATGAGATGTTATTCCTTGGTATATGGTGTATATGGTGCAAGTATTGTTTCATTGGTTATCTTGTACATGTACAGACACCGATTCTCGGGAAGACTAGCTATCTTCTTGGGGAATCTAGTGTCATAGCATACCGTGGTTGGATCTATTATACCAGTCGGGGGTGAGGATTATTAGTATAGATATGTGATCAATATCCCTATTGAATAAAGTACAGATTACAGAATTTTGTTGATCATGCACCCCACGTATGATTAGCCAGGCCGCATTGCTTCTTGCCCAAGCCGATCACATGTTAAGCTAGTACTCACACACTTAGTCATTAGTATTATTGTTTCATTGGCATATTGTTCATTATTGTATTTATTTCCAGTATTTCCTTATTGTATATATATCTCTTGTATCTATTGTGCATCTTGTTTATCCACAGCTATTTAGTGTTACATAGTTTTTATCATTAATAAGAACTGTTGTTAGAGATGTACTATGCTCCTTTCTTGACTGGATATATTTTCCAGATGACACTGAGGAGTGGTACCCTACCTATTATAGACCCCAGGATGTTGTGGGTTTAGATTCTGAGACCCTGGCTCAAGAGGGACTTATCCCAACTGAGACAGTTGACCCAGGAGTTGTAGCTTCGTAGTATTCTTTGTACTGGATTTGTCTCAAGCTTATTTCTGTATTTCTTCAGACTCATTGATGTATTATTTTAGACTCATGAGTTGTATTGTGACTATTTTATTCTTATCTGATTCGTGCTCATTTCTTTCTTAGTTCTGTGATTGAGTATACTATCATTATTGGTGGTTCATTATATTGTTAGATAGATTATCTAGACAGCGTTCTACCGCCGATTCTGCAGCGTAGGCTGGGCGTTGTTTCCGACTAGTACCCTTACACCGGGTGCGGGTCGTGACAGATATGGAGTCATTCGGAGCTCAAACCCTCGGTTTTCATCAATTTTAAGTGGAGGAGAATTAGGGGCGATAGGGGGAAGGAGGATGGATAGAGATTTGTTAGGGTTTGGGGAGATCGGTTGAGAAAATTAGGATTTTGATTAGGATTTAGGGGATTTCAATAGAGAGAACCAGAGAGAGAGAGAGAGAGAGAGAGAGAGAGAGAGAGAGAGTGTCTTTCTTCTTATTTGTGTTTGAGAAATGATAGTGGAAAAGGACTCTTTTAATCTAGACTAAAAAAATTAAAAAAATTTGTGGGACAATTAGTTTTACATGACACTGAAATGTGTAATATTTTATAATTAAATATTAGATAACATTTTAATAGTGTCTTTGAATTAATGTTTACGACACCTTTAAAAAAGTGTCATGAATAATAATAAATATCCGATTATCACGACAATTTGTATTAAAGTATGATCATAAAAAAATTTTATTGACATTTATTTAGAAAGTGTCGTCAATTAAGTTCGGAGGATGGTTTAGGTGATTTTGGTACTGATATTTAGGAGAAACAGGAGTTAGAACTAGTAAAGATTCAGCCTGCTATTATCTAGATCTTATCTTATATTACTGTCATTACTATTTGACCATATTTGTCTCTGAAAAATATTTTGTGCATGTTTTAAATATTTTGGAAATATATTTGCACTTTGGGATGTTGGAGATTACTTAAACTTGGATTTGGATTTATGACTATCTTTGGGATTATATATTTCCTTCTTGTATTTATCTTCCTTAGTATTTTTATTTTATTGAGTATGTTGGATCACATCTATACTTCACAATATTGATATAGTATTATTGGATCATATATTTACATTAAAATATTTGGATGATATATGTTTGAGGTTTAAACAACATTCTACCACCGATATTGCAGCGTAGTTGGGCGTACTCACGAACACGAGTTTGAATATCTGGGTGCGGATCATGAAAATAAATGTTTCTATGACATTTTGAACCTTGCACTCTAGGAAAATATTCTACCATCTCAACTACATGGGCAACCACACCACATGTTTACATGTCAATACAAAGCATAGGCTTATATTGAAATACACGCTTGGGGTTCTAGGCGATACAAGCCTATAATTTTAGAGACCAAGTTCAAAACCCTAGCAATACCCCCATATATTAATATATGGGCTGAGCATTTACCAAAGTGACTATACATCATGCATTAGGACAGATGTCGATTACGACTTGAATCTTCCTATATTGGTCAAACAAAGTATGATACATAATGGACTATACCTTGAATTTAGTACCATAGTACCATAGTTGTTATTCTTTCCATTCACACAATAACATCATACTACAACAAAATATTCATTTCATAACCACTATAAGTGTTAGAAAATTATTACTAACGACTTTTTATCGTTGGTAATATGGCTTGGGGAGTTTTTGTAATGGTTATAACAGTTGGAAAAATAAATTTCATAACAATTTTTTACCGTTAGAAAAAAAAAATTCTTAACAATTATTTTTTATCATTAGGAAAGAAAAAAATTTCTAACTGTGATAACCATTAGGAATGGATAAAAATATTAAAAAAAGTATGTCCCTATTGATCTTAAGAATCAAATTCATTTTTCATGCACATGAACATAGACCAAATTTAAATCATATAAAAATACAAACAAAACTAGGATCAACATTCTTCAACTAAATCTTACATAATTTTGTCACTTAAATGCTATTACAATAGTAAGCAAGTCTCATTGCTAACCCGTTACATAAGAGGAGCATAACAAGAAAGGATTATAATAAGCATGAGAAGATGGAATTCTGCTGTCGGTGTTGGGGGCAGTCATGGAGTTGTGGCAGGGAGCTAGGAGAGAGTCGTTGGGCCCAATTGCATCCCGGGGGGAATTTGTAGGGGCAAGTAGAAAAAATTATATAGGAAGTAAGTTAAGGTCCCTTTTAACTTAATATTGACAACATGTAACTCTGCCAATTTCTGAAGCATTGTCATTGGCTCAAAAATAATAACTAGAAGAGTCACCATTGATGTTACATCTGATCCTATATATTTCTGCATCTGTAAATACCCTAAAATTTTCTAATTATTAAATTTGGTTTAATTAAGGTATAGACTCTATGTGTGTGTGTGTGTGTGTGTGTGTGTGTGTGTGTGTGTATAATTATAAATATATACTAGGTGTATACATATGCCACATAAATAAATTATAAAATAAATAAAAGTGTATGTGTGAAAAATATATATATATATATATATATATATATATATATATATAGAGAGAGAGAGAGAGAGAGAGAGAGAGAGAGAGAGAGAGAGAGAGAGAGAGAGAGAGAGAAGGGATCCACATCCTCTCCCCTATTATGCATCCCCATATTTACAATCATTGGATCTTGTTTAATTCATCTAATCTTAATCGTTTATTTCAACCATTCAAATCAATGGTTAAGATTAGAAGACTCAAACAAGATCCAATGGTTGATAATATATGGATGCTTGGGGATGCAGTATATATATATATATATATATATATATATATATATATATATATATATATATATATATATGGGTTCAATCCCCCGACCTCCCCTATATGTACCCATGGAGTTGCCACTACGCAAACTAGATGGATGCATGGAGATGCAAATTATCGAGAATGTGGATCCCTCCTCAAATATATATATATATATATATATATATATATATATATATATATATATATATATATATATATATATATATATATATATATATATATATATATAATTTTTGTGAAGGACCAACCCCCACAACTCGCGGGTTCGATCCCCCAACCTCCTCAATATGCGTGTGTGTGTGTTAAATTATAGTTAAATAATAAATCAAATTAGATTTTTACATAATAAATAAGTAGAAAAATAATTGATAATAAAATATATATTTTTAGTAATTTTATCATTAATTCAGTAAATAAAAGAAAATAAATTAGGTACAGAAATATAAAAAAATAAAAAAGTAAAATAAAAAATAAATCTTTTTTGGACTGTTCATTAAAAATATAAAACTTTGGACTGTTCATTCACCATCTCTAATATGGAGAACCAGAGCTCCTATTATAAGGAAACACAGCCAAAGCTCTGTGACAATCTTGTTAAGCCAAGAGTTCCTCAAATCTCCCTCCAATCTTTTTTGAACCTAATCCAATTCAATTGTCGACCTATCTGAATCGTTGTAATCACGATCAGAATGATATTTGACAAACAAACTTATATATAGTCTGAGATTCAAATCTCGATAACCTTATCAAATCCTGAATCTTGAAACAAATCATGGTTATTCCTGGAGCTCCAAAAACCATCAAGGGGAGTTCGTCAACCCTCTCTCTACTTTTATCGATCTTCCTCGACGAGCATCCCCGTAGAAAAACAGTCGTTGCACCGTCGGCTTCCTAAAACAGAGGATCCCTCTGTTTTCTCCTTCAGCTTCGGTTATAGGTACTATACTTGGAAGGCTCATAGCTCCTCCATTCTCCAATTGAATCGCTATACGATTTCCCAGGTATACCCTTGAGTTAACCCCCTTTCCAATCATCTAATTTGTAGCCACTATTTTTGATCAAAATCCAGATAGAAATCAACATAAATTTTTTTAAAAACTTGTTTTTATAAAACTAAATATTTTGATAAATGGGTCCATCCCGACAAATCGGACCAACCAGTTGTTTACTGATTGCATCAAAAGGCGCGTATAATAAACTTTGATGTGTGGGATTTGACAGAATTCGAATTGGTCGCATGCGCGCAACAAATTTGACCTGTATCCGTCGAAAGTCCCTGTATCGTTACTTTTGTAAAAAAATTAATTACTTTGTGTTTTCTTATCGTATTGCAATAAAATATTGCGCAACTGGACTCACAAAATTTGACTTATCATGTGACCCGAGTTTCGTCCAATTCTAAGACAGTCGACGGATCACCGTTTCGAGGGCCTCATAATCTGATTCGACGGGTGATTTTGTGATCGACTTATCAGAATCCAAGTTTGGGTATACCGTTGAGTTCGTATCATCGTTTAGACTTTGTTTGACCTATAATATAATAAAATTAGAGACATTTAATTTTGGCAAATTTTTCATTGCAAAGTAGGCCACATGTGGACCCCCTGTGCGTTGACCCAAAACTATCATTTTTAGCCCTGTGTCGAAATTGGACATATTGGTAGGCTATTCTCACTGTATCACCCATTTTGGTAATGCTAGTGATGTTTATTTCAACATCTGAAGATGTTTGTTCCGCTCCTACATTTTTTTGCTTCACCATGTTTGTCGTCTAGACATTGTTACATCACCAAACCATTTTCAGGCAAGTATACCTTGTCATGATTACTGTTTTTTACATTTATTTCCATATGTTACATTTAAACTTTGCTTCCAAGAAAGACTTGGGTGCAAGAGCGGAATGCATCATCTATTTTCATGTAGTTTTACTATGCTTATTGACCTAGAGTTATGCGACCATCCCATGATTGTGAGGTATCCTTATATCTTCTTTAGTCATAACAAATGCATGACATGAGTTGTAATTTTCATATAGGAAATGGACTTGTGTATTCAACTGGCTATCAGTACGTACGAAATGTGCGACGGTTATGACGTAACTGCTATAAATATATTGTGTTATAAACCATAACAGTTACAAGCTGGATGAGTGGTGGATACGACTTGGACAGTCTCATGGGGTGGGAAGGACAATAATTAGCGTAGGGGCTAGTATTATTTACTTTCCTCTCGATGCCACTAGTGACTCAGATGAGAAGACCTTATGATTGTTTATTGTAGTACTATTATGGCATGTTATTATGTATCTTGTTACATCCCTCTTGAGGATCGGATAATTTCTTTAGGTGTAGACGATCAAGACTATCCACATAAGTATGAGCATGGACCTGATACTCCATTCTCTATCAAGGAGGTCTTACCCTCTTAGCTCATTTGATTCCTTTAGTTTATGGACGTATTAGTTGTTTCCATTTCTTTTATTTTATTTTGGAGGTCGGACTCTAATTTTATTTTAGTTTTCATATAGTCATTTGGTAGTGAATTTGTCTCCACCCAACTATTTAGTTCTCTTGGACTTCTTCGTATTTAGTTCATTTGATATATTTAATTATTTTGTTTTATTTACTATTGTGGATGAGATATAGTGTACCATTGACTATGATATATATATATATATATATATTTATGAGATGTATTCATAATACAACGTATGTATGTATTCTAGGGTTCCATATATTAGAGTAGGCTCCATAACCATACCAGCTGACATGGTTGTGTATCCTAGTCCTACATATTTTAGGATTGGACGTGACATATTTTGTGGTGGCCTATGCAGGTAAGAATATAATGTTTCAGTTATATTATTGTATGGAGCAAGCCTACATATAGGATTATAGTATAGAATCTCATCCACTTATGTAAACCCCCTTTCCAAATTTCTATATTTATTTCTTTTATTTTATAAATCAAATTAGTAGTTAGAAGATAGTTTCTACAAGGAATCGATAATTGGGAAATTTCAATTATTTATTAAGGCAAGAAAAACTTAATAAAGTTATATTTAATTAAATTAAGATAAAGTAGTAATTAATATATAAATAAGTTGATCCTCGTATCTAAATACAGATATTTAGATAGATATATTTTAGTACAACATATACCATATATTAGGCTCCCTCGTTTATTATCTACAAGCAACCGACCATACTAATTTATGTCTATCATTCTTATAATAACAGAGCAATTCTCCTTCTCGTATAATCATATCTTTTTAAATTAATCGATCTTTATCTTCTCTCCCATCCCTAAGAAAACCAACACATTCATATGTGTTATAAATAATCCTCTCAACTGTGGCCTACATGCTCTTCCCCATCCTTCCTCGATTCCTTTCCCCTTCAACCTCCTTCTTGTTTCCCTACCATGACCGAATTAAAGCCCCACCACCGACCACCCTGCTTGTCTCGATCACCCCGTCGATCAGCACCATGCGCCACCGCACGATGTACTGTCGTGCGCGTAACCGGAGCCGCGTCCCTCACCTTAACACCGGGCACCGCTCTCGCCTTGCCATAGAAGATGTCAACTGTCGCCATATTTTCCAACCCCGGACTCAACCGTTAGTCCGCACGACCACCCGACTGGTTAATAGGACCACCGGTGCGTCGTTTCCCAGTCCGACAACTGTTCATTGGTGCATACGAGTGACCCCGAGTCTACGTCGGGATCCGCTTTGGTCAGCTGACTCTTCGTCATCCACCATGGCCAAGATTGGCTTCAAAACCATCCTCACCGAACCTTCTCGTCCTAATGCATGTGCGTTCACCACCGCCATTGAAAAAATTATGGGATGACTTATTGACTTACGTCCCTCCTAAGGTCTGCCATTGTATCCATAAATTTTAATGGTTATCCTTCTTACCTACCAAGGCATAATTGGTCAGCCCCCTTCTTACCTACCAAGGTAACCATAATATACACACTAATTATGCAATTACATAAATGATACTAATTAGTCAATTTTATAATTTTCTCTAAGCACGAACGTTTATCTCTACGAAACAGGGGAGACGAAGAACAATGATAAGAAGTTCAAGAAAGATATGATCGAATATAATTATGAGGTTCAAGGACAATGGTAGAATTCAAAATAAAGTTTTCAAGGCAATCATGGATTGAGATCCTATTTTGGTTTATTTCTATTCACATGCTCGTATTAGTAAAGTTAATTAACTGATACGATATGCTCTGACCTGCATAGGCCACCACAAAAATATGTCACATCTAAGTCCCAAAATATGTAGGACTAATTTTACGTTAGCATGCCAGCCGTATGTATTTGGCTACTCCAATATATGGAAACCATAACGCATGTGTACACTGTATTTATGAATAATAATTTATAAGTGGTATATAATGACAAGTCACAGGCAATACTAATCTCCACAGGCAATCTATATCTCATCCACGACAGATAAATATCAACTAAATCCAACAGATAATGATGAATGCAAATACGAAAGATTTTAAGTTCATCAAGAATTTGAAGAAGTCCGATGGAGACAAATCCACTACTAGTAGACGTAAAAATGAAACAATAAAATAAAACTGAATCCATGCTAGAAAGTAAACTAAGCATTTGTAGCCATCAACTGGTGTCGTACCCTTATCTGGTGCTGGTCCGTAAATCTATGGGTACTCCTCGTCTACTAAATCTGGAGAACAAATCCAGGTCCTCAGGAGACATAGCAAGATACACAAAAATAATACGAGCCAACAAGTAATAGCATGCATGGAGGACAGCAAAAAAATATATGAAGACAATCTAAGACAGTGGCATGCCATAGAGAAGCGTAGTACTAGACGTGGCTAACAAATAAATCGAATAACCGCAAGCATGAGTGGTGCTAAAGGTCCTATAGAGAGTAGCCCTGTGTGGAACTCCCAAACTATAGTAGGTCTCTATCGTAGCCCTGCGTGAACTCCCAAACTGTAGTAAGTGTAAACACCCTGATTTTGCAAGAATTTTAAATTTGGATTTTTGCACAATTTTCTGGAATTTTCTGGGAATTTTCTGTAATTAAATTCAGGGTTTTAAATTATTAAATGATTTTTTTATTGATAATAAATAATATTAAAATATGGTGAAAATAATATTTTTGGGTGTAAAATTAAAAACTGGACTTAGGGTAATTTATCTGGAATTTTTGGGCCTCAGACCTAATTTAAAATACCTAAAAAAACTATTTAACTAATTATTATTATTATTATTATTATTATTATTATTATTATTATTATTATTATTATTGTTATTATGCATTTGTTTTCCGGCCTGGCCCATTGGGCTCAGCCCAAACCCAGCCCTACTTAGCGGGTCGGGCGGGTCCGCCCAACCCGCGAACCTGCCGCCTGCCCGACCCGGCTGACCCGGCCTCCCCACGACCCTGTCCCCCGCTCCGGCGTCCGCGTCCTCCGCCGCATCCGTCGGCCAGCCCCCACGACGCCGCTCCGCCTCTCCCGGCCCACGCCCCACGTCGCCCGCCTCCGGCGCCCCCTCCTCCGCCTTCTCCGGTCAGCCTCGCCCTAAAAAATCCCCCGCACCGAAACACTCCGGCAACCACGAACCCCCACCGGACATCCCACCACCGCCTGACCCTCGCCCCGCCTCGCCGTGCCCAGCCCCGCTTCCGCCGTACCCCGCCGAGAGCCGCCAGCCCCCTCCTCCTCCTTCCCTCTCCTCCAGCACCCGCCTCCGGCCTCCCCACGAGCAACAGCCGCCGTCCACGGCGCCACCCCGCTCCGCCGTGCCTCCGCCCGGCCTCCCCTCGGCTTCCCCGGCCGCCTCCGGCCAGCACAGCGCCGCCCCAGCCCTCCTCCGGCTGGCATCCCAGTTTTCAAGCCGTGTCGGACACGGACACATCGGACACGGACACGTCGAGCCGTATCGGACATAAAAAATCCCAATTTCTCGAGCCCTGTTCAGATACATGTAACTTTCTCCTCGCTGCCTCGTTTTCAATTCCGTAAATTGCATTGCGAAGCCTGTATGACCCTCTCGGTGCCCGGATAAACCGCTCGGGGCATCGCATCCTGTGGTGATCGCACACCGCGATCCAAAAATAAGAAAAACAACGACCCGATTCATCCCGGAACTGGGTACGCCCTGCCAAACGGGACGATTTGGTCACTCGCGGTCTTCACAGATACGTGCGCAGCGTTGATACGGACGTGTGGGATTTCGCAGAAGTCGATTCGGGTGTGCGTGCACACCGGGATCAACGCGTATCCGCGGACACCGCCCCGTATTCGCCTTTCCTGAATCTAGCCCTAACTTTCTGTGTACATGTCGGATCGAAATGAAACTTGCGCCATCGGACTCGTAGCGATACGCTGGTCCTGTGACCCAAGTTTGGTTCGATTCTGAGAACGTTGACGAAATCGCGTGTCGTGGGCCCCACAAGCCCCACTCGACGGGCAATTTTGTGATCGGCTCATCAAAATCCAATTCTGGAAGTTTCGTTGGGTTCGTATCATCGTTCCTGACCTGTTGACACTAAGTTTGGTGAATTTGGAGACCTTTGATCCTGACACATTTTTTGGTGCAAAGCGGGCCCACATACGGACCCCGTTTTGACCCAAAATTATCGTTTTTGCCCTTGTCTCCAAATTGGACTCAAAGACAGGCATTTCTAGCTATTTGATATCTTCTGAGTATGATGGTAATGTTTATTTCAGCATCTGGATAAATTTCTAAAAAATTTCCCGAGGATAGAACTGTAATTGGATCCAAACATCAGGCAAGTACCTGCACTTCAAGTTTAATCTTTATATTGTGATAATTAATTCCTTGATCTACTAGTAACATTGATGATTGCACGTAGTGTTAAAATATTGTATTTCATGTCTTGCTTGTCGGGTGGAAGAATACTAGGAGGCATGTGGTTTACCCTTCCCCCTGTCATGTTTGATAGCTTTTGGTACGCGACTGTACCATCAGCCTGATACTCGATTATTCATGTCTGATAGCCGTCTATGACGGCCTGATTAGCCTTATAACCCCCTATATGCCAACTATGTATTCTAAATACACAAGTTCACACACACAATAGTTCTTGTCTTGTTGCAGTTCCTGTTGTCTTGTTACAGTTACATTTCCTTGTCTCACTATATTCCTGTTTTACTCATGTCCCTGGTTTATAGCAATTAATCCTGTTTTACTTATAGTCCTGATTTATAGCATTTAATTCTCAGTTAATTTTTACTACTTATTATGCATATTCTGATCATGATACTTAGTCAGTCTTTTCACTACTTGTCATAAATATTTAGTTTAATCTTGTTGTGTATTGGTACTTTGCTCCTTTCCTGACTGGATCCGTTGACATATTAGGCGATGATGAGGATAATGCCCCACCTTTTATGGCCCATATGAGGTAGCAGATGATACATGTGAGGAGCCGGTTCCTACCCAGGAGACTACTTTTGAGGAGTGGTTAGCCAGTTAGCTAGTATTTTCTTTCAGCATAATACTCGGGTTTGTCCCCGATTTATCTTTCGGTTTTGTATTAACTGTGGATTTGGTTGTCACAAATTAAATATTATGAAATCTTAGCATTCTTATTTCCTGTGATTATCCTTGCCTGTTTATTCTTGTGGATGAGATAGATTTAAATTTACCTGTGGATATGATCTAGACAGCGTACTACCGCCGACACTGCGGCGTAGGCTGGACGTACCCACGTACTCGTGCCCGAATATCCGGGTGCGGATCATGCCGCATCTGTCGGCCAGCCCCCACGATACCGCTCCACCTCTCCCGGCCCACGCCCCACATCGCCCGCCTCCGGCGCCCCCTCCTCCGCCTTCTCCGGTCAGCCTCGCCCTATAAAATACCCCGCACCGAAATACTCCGGCCACCACGAACCCCCACCGGACATCCCACCTCCGCCTGACCCTCGCCCCGCCTTGCCGTGCCCAGCCCCGCTTCCGCCGTACCCCGCCGAGTGCCGCCAGCCCCCTCCTCCTCCTTTCCTCTCCTCCAGCACCCGCCTCCGGCCTCCCCACGAGCAGCAGCCGCCGTCCCCGGCGCCACCCCGCTCCGCCGTGCCTCCGCCCGGCCTCGCCTCGGCTTCCCCGGCCGCCTCCGGCCAGCACAGCGCCGCCCCAGCCCTCCTTCAGCTGGCCTCCCCGCCTGGGAACCCTAACCCTAACCCTAATTCAATTGGACTCGGACACGGACACGTCGAGCCGTGTCGGACACGAGAAATCCTAATTTCTCGAGCCCTGTTCAGGTACGTGTAACTTTCTCCTCGCTGCCCCATTTTTAATTCCGTAAATTGCGTTACGAAGCCTGTATGACCCTCTCGGGGCCCGGATAAACCGCTCGGGGCATCGCGACCTGTAGTGATCGCACATCGCGATCCAAAAACAGGAAAAACAACGACCCAATTCACCCCGAAACTGGGTACGCCCCGCCAAACGGGACGACTTGGTCGCGCACGGTCTTCACAGATACGTACGCAGCGTTGATACGGACGTGTGGGATTTCGCAGAAGTTGATTCGGGTGTGCGTACACACCGGGATCAACGCGTATCCGCGGACACCGCCCCGTATCCGCCTTTCCTGAATCTAGCCCTAACTTTCTGTGTACATGTCGGATCAAAATGAAACTTGCGCCATCGGACTCGTAGCGATACGCTGGTCCTGTGACCCAAGTTTGGTTCGATTCTGAGAACGTTGACGAAATCGCGTGTCGTGGGACCCACAAGCCCCACTTGACGGGCGATTTCGTGATCGGCTCATCGGAATCCAATTCTAGAAGTTCCGTTGGGTTCGTATCATCGTTCCTGACCTGTTGACACTAAGTTTGGTAAATTTGGAGACCTTTGATCCTGACATGTTTTTCGGTGCAAAGCGGGCCCACATGCGGACCCCGTTTTGACCCAAAATTGCCGTTTTTGCCCTTGTCTCCAAATTGGACTCAAGGACATTCGTTTCTAGCTATTTGATATCTTCTGAGCATGATGGTAATGTTTATTTCAGCATCTGGACACATTTCTGAAAAATTTCCTGAGGATAGAATTGTAATTGGATCCAAACATCAGGCAAGTACCTGCACTTCAAGTTTAATCTTTATATTGTGATAATTAATTCCTTGATCTACTAGTAACATTGATGATTGCACGTAGTGTTAGAATATTGGATTTCATGTCTTGCTTGTCAGGTGGGAGAATACTAGGAGGCATGTGGTTTACCCTTCCCCTTGTCATGTCTGATAGCTTTTGGTACGCGACTGTACCATCAGCCTGATACTCGATTATTCATGTCTGATAGCCTTCTATGACGGCCTGATTAGCCTTATAACTCCTTACATGCCAACTATGTATTCTAAATACACAAGTTCACATACACAATAGTTCTTGTCTTGTTGCAGTTCCTGTTGTCTTGTTACAGTTATATTTCCTTGTCTCACTATATTCCTGTTTTACTCATGTCCCTGGTTTATCGTAATTAATCATGTTTTACTTATAGTCCTAATTTATAACATTTAATTCTCAGTTAATTTTTACTACTTATTATGCATATTCTGATCATGATACTTAGTCAGTCTTTTCACTACTTGTCATAAATATTTAGTTTAATCTTGTTGTGTATTGGTACTTTGCTCCTTTCCTGACTGGATCCGTTGACATATTAGGCGATGATGAGGATTATGCCCCCACCTTTTATGGCCCATATGAGGTAGCAGATGATACATGTGAGGAGCCGATTCCTACCCAGGAGACTACTTTTAAGGAGTGGTTAGCCAGTTAGCTAGTATTTTCTTTCAGCATAATACTCGGGTTTGTCCCCGATTTATCTTTCGGTTTTGTATTAACTGTGGATTTGGTTGTCACAAATTAAATATTATGAAATCTTAACATTCCTATTTCCTGTGATTATCCTTGCCTGTTTATTCTTGTGGATAAGATAGATTTAAATTTACCTGTGGATATGATCTAGACAGCGTACTACCGCCGACACTGCGGCGTAGGCTGGACGTACCCACGTACTCGTGCCCGAATATCCGGGTGCGGGTCATGACAGTAAGTCTCTATCTTAGCCTTGCGTGAAACTTCTGATCGAGAGTGGTCAAGATATCGCATCCTAGTATCAATCTTCTCTCCTAAGAGAACACAAAGGTCAAGTCATACTCATGTCAAGTCATGTAAAGTCCAAGTCAAGTACGACTAATACGGAAACACAATATCACGTCAAGTCATACACACAAGGTGGAGCATATATCAAAATATGTGATAAAACAGTAGAGATGAGCATCATATATGGAATCAATAAATTAACATAATAAACCATGTACAAGAACAAGAAACATGTACAAGAAAAATAGACATAAACAAGAACGAACGAAAGTAAACATGCATAATATTGTACAAGACTTGGCAAGGTATTTTGTTTGGATGGTTGGTCAAATCCGTATTTGTTGGCAATAAAAAGTTATCCAAGATGTCCTTAAAAATCTAATGAACCTATAAAAATTTATTTAACAATAGTTTAATACATGATTTATATATAAAGTTTTAAGGTAGATATGTAATTTACCTATTCTTGAAGGTCTTATGCCAAAATTTGCTTATTCCTTCCTAGTAGTTCACGTGCATCTTTTCGTCCTTTATTCATGGGACCCACAACCTTGTTTTATATAAAAGAAGTAAGTTGACTTTCTCTGCCACTTGGGATTTAAGAGGAGCCTAAGTTAATATTCTATTTCACTTGGGGGTATTATGGATGAAATGGCAGACTTTAGGCGGGACGTAAGTCAATAACTCATCCCATAATTTTTTTAATGGCGATGGTGAACGCACATGCATTGGGTTCAGATGGTTCGGTGAGGATGGTTTGGCAGCCAATCTTGGCCATGGTGGATGACGAAGAGTCAGCTGACCAAAGCGGATCCTGGCGCGGACTCGGGGTCACTCTTATGCACCAATGAACGGTTGTCGGACTGGGAAACGATGCACCGGTGGTCCTCTCAACCAGTCGGGTGGTTGTGCGGACTCATGGTTGAGTCCAGGGTTGGAAAATCCGGTGACAGTTGACGTCTTCTACGGCAAGGCAAGAGCGGTGCCCAGTATTGAGGTGAGGGATGCAACTCCGGTTAAGCGTATGGCAGTACATCGTGCGGTGGCGTACGGTGCTGATCGACGGGGTGATTGGGACATGAAGGGTGGTCGGGTGTGGGGCTTTGATTCGGTCATGGTGGGGAAACAAGAAGGAGGTTGAAGGGGAAAGGAATCAATGAAGGATAGGGAAGAGCATGTAGGCCACAGTTGAGAGGATTATTTATAACATATAAGAATGTGTTAGTTTTCTTAAGGATAGGAAGAGAAGATAAAGATGGATTAATTTAAAAGATATGTTTATACGAGAAGGATATTTGCTCTGTTATTATAAGAATGATAGATATAAATTAGTATGGTCGGTTGCTTGTAGATAATAAAGGAGGGAGCCTAATTTATGGTATATGTAGTACTTAAATATATCTATCTAATATCTGTATTTAGATACGAGGATCAACTTATTTATATATTAATTACTACTTTATCTTAATTTAATTAAATATAACTTTATTAAGTTTTTCTTTCCTTAATAAATAATTAAAATTTCCCAATTATCGATTCCTTGTAGAAACTATCTTCTAACTACTAATTTGATTTAAAAATAAAAGAAATAAATATATAAATAAATAAATATAAAAATTTGGACCGAGGGTTTACATAAGTGGATGAGATCTTATACTCTAATCCTATATGTAGAATTGTTCCGTACAATAATGTAACCAAAATAATATATTCTTGACCTGCATAGGCCACCACAAAAATATGTCACGTCCAGTCCTAAAATATGTAGGACCAGGATACGCAACCATGTTAGCTAGTATGGTTATGGAGCCTACTCTAATATATGGAACCCTAGAATACATACGTACGCTGTATTATGAATACATCTCATAAACAGATATATCACAGTCAATGGTACACTATATCTCATCCACAAAAGTAAATATAACAGAATAATCAAATATATCAAATGAACCAAATACGAAGAAGTCCAAGAGAACTAAATAGTTGTGTGGAGACAAATCTACTACCAAACGACTATATGAAAACTAAAATAAAATTAGAGTCCGGCCTCCAAAATAAAATAAAAGAAATGGAAACAACTAATAAGTCCATAAACTAAAGGAATCAAATGAGCTAAGAGGGTAAGACCTCCTTGATATAGAATGAAGTATCAGGTCTAGGCCCGTACTCCTGCAGATTGTCCTGATCATCTACACCTAAAGAAATCATCCGGTCCTCAGAGGGATGTAACAAGATACATAATAATATGCCATAATAGTATTACAATAAACAATCATAAGGTCTCCCCATCTGAGTCACTAGTGGCATCGAGAGGAAAGTAAAAAATATTAGCCCCTATGCTAATTATTGTCCTCTCCACCCCATGAGACTGTCCAAGTCAAATCCACCACTCGTCCAGCTTGTAACTGTTATGGTCTCTAACACAATATAATTATAGCAGTTACGTCATAAACGTCGCACATTTTGTACGTACCAATAGCCAGTTGAATATTCAAGTCCATTTCCTATATGAAAATTACAACTCATGTCATACATTTGTTATGACTAAAGAAGATATAAGGATACTTCACAATCATGGGATGGTCGCATAACTCTAGGTCAATAAGCATAGTAAAACTACATAAAAATAGATGATGCATTCCGCTGTTGCACCCAAGTCTTTCTTGGAAGCAATGTTTAAATCTAACATACGAAAATAAATGTAAAAAAATTGTAATCGTGATAAGGTATACTTGCCTGAAAATAGTTTGGAGATGTAACAATGTCTAGACGACAAACATGGTGAAGCAAAAAAATTTAGGAGCGGAACAAACATCTTCAGATATTGAAATTAACATCACTAGCATTACCAGAATGGGTGATATAGTGAGAATAGCCTACCCATACGTCTAATTTTGACACAGGGCTAAAAATAATAGTTTTGGGTCAACACACAGGGGGTCCACATATGGCCTACTTTGCAATAAAAAAATTGCCAAAATTAATGGTCTCTAAATTTATTATATTATAGGTCAAATAAAGTCTAAACAATGATACGAACTCAACGATATATCCAAACTTGGATTTCGATAAGTCGATCATAAAATCGCCCGTCAAATCAGATCTTGGGGCCCTCGAAACAGCCATCCGTCGACTGTCTTAGAATTGGACGAAACTCGGGTCACATGACAAGTCAAATTTTGTGAGTCCAGTTTCGTAATATTTTATTGTGTTACGATGAGAAAACACAAAGTAATTAATTTTTTTTACAAAAGTAATGATACTGGGACTTTGACTGATACAGGTCAAATTCGTTGCGCGTATGCGACCAATTCGAATTATGTCAAATCCCACACATCGAAGTTTACTATACGTGCCTTTTGATGCAATCAGTAAACAACGATTTGGTCTAATTTTTTGGGACGGAACCATGTATCAAAAAAAATTAGTTTTATAAAAACAAGTTTTTCAAAAAGTTTATGTCAATTTTTATCTGGATTTTGATAAAAAATAGTGGCTACAAATTAGATGATTGGAAAGGGGGTTAAGTCAAGGGTATACCTAGGCAATCGTATAGCGATTCAATTGGAGAATGGAGGAGCTATGATTCTTCCAAGTATAGTACCTACAACCGAAGCTGAAGGAGAAAACAGAGGGATCCTCTATTTTAGGAAGCCGACGGTGCAACGACTATTTTTCTATGGGGATGCTCGTCGAGGACGATCGATAAAAGTGGAGAAAGGGTTGACGAACTCCCCTTGATGGTTTCTGGAGCTCCAGGAATAACCATGAATTGTTTCAAGATTCAGGATTTGATAAGGTTATCGAGATTTGAATCTCAGACTATATATAAGTTCGTTTGTCAAATATCATTCTGATCATGATTACAACGATTCGGATAGGTCGAGAATTAAATTGGATTAGGTTATGAAAAGATTTGAGGAACTCTTGGCTTGACAAGATTGTCACAGAGCTTTGGCTGTGTTTCCTTATAATAGGAGCTCCGGTTCTCCATATTATGGGGTGAATGAACATTCCAAAAGTTTTATATTTTTTCTTTTATTTATTTATTTATTTATTTATATTTCTAAACCTAATTTATTTTCTTTTATTTAATGAATTAATGATAAAATTCCTAAAAAATATATTTTATTATCAATTATTTTTCTACTTATTTATTATGTAAAAATCTAATATGATTTATTATTTAACTATAATTTAACACACACACACACACACACACACACACACACACACACACACACACACACACACACATTGAGGAGGTCGGGGGATTGAACCCGCAGGTTGGGGGGGCTGGGTACTTCACAAAAAATAAAATATAAATATATATATATATATATATATATATATGAGGAGGGATCCATCACCAAGCATCCATCTAGTTGGCGTAGTGGTAGTGCCATGGGTATATATATATTTGAGGAGGGATCCACATCCCCAATTTTTTGCATCCCCAAGCATCCATATGTTATCAACCATTGGATCTTGTTTAAGTCTTCTAATCTTAACCATTGATTTGAATTGTTGAAATCAATGGTTAAGATTAGATAACTTAAACAAGATCCAATGATTGTAAATATGGGGATGCATAATAGGGGAGAGGATGTGGATCCCTCATCTCTCTCTCTCTCTCTCTCTATATATATATATATATATATATATATATATATATATATATATATATATATATTTCATACATACACTTTTATTTATTTTATAATTTATTTATGTGACATATGTATACACCTAATTTATAATTATACACACACAAACACACACATAGAGTCTATACCTTAATTAAACTAAATTTAATAATTAGAAAATTTTAGGGTATTTACAAATGTAAAAATATATAGGATCAGATGTAACATCAATGTTGACTCTTCTAGTTATGATTTTTCAGCCAATGACAATGCTTAAGAAATTGGCACAGTTACATGCTGTCAATATTTAGTTAGAAGGGACCTTAACTTACTTTCTACATAATTTTTTCTACTTGCCCCTACAAATTCCCCCCGGGATGCAACTGGGCCCAACGACTCTCTCCTAGCTCCCTGCTACACCTCCATGACTACCCCCAACACCGACAGCAGGATTCTATCTTCTCAGGCTTATTATGATCCTTTCTTGTTATGCTCCTCTTATGTAACTAGTTAGAAATGAGACTTGCTTACTATTGTAATAGCATTTAAGTGACAAAATTGTGTAAGATTTAGTTGAAGAATGTTGATCCTAGTTTTGTTTGTATTTTTATATTATTTAAATTTTGTCTATGTTCATGTGCATAAAAAATGAATTTGATTCTTAAGTTCAATAGGGCCATACTTTTTTTTTAATATTTTTATCCATTCCTAATGGTTATCACAGTTAGGAAAAAATTTCTTTCCTAATGGTAAAAAAAATTGGTAAAGAATTTTTTTCGAAAGGTAAAAAAATGTTATGAATTTTATTTTTCCAACCGTTATAACCATTAAGAAAACTCCCCAAGCCATATTACCAACGGTAAAAAATTATTATTAATAATTTTTCTAACACTTATAGTGGTTATGAAATGAATGTTTTGTTGTAGTATGATGTCATTGTGTGAATGGAAAGAATAACAACTATGGTACTAAATTCAAGGTATAGTCCATTATGTATTCATACTTCGTTTGACCCATATAGGAAGTTTCAAGTCATAAGAGACATCTGTCCTAATGCATGATGTATAGTCACTTTGGTAAATATAGGTATAGTCCATTTGTTGTCGCGATCCACACCCGGATATTCGAACTCGTGTTCGTGAGTACGCCCAGCTACGCAGCAATATCGGTGGTAGAACATTGTTTTAACCTCCAACATATATCATCCAAATATTTTAATATAAATATATGATCCAATAATACTATCTCAATATTGTGAAGTATAGATGTGATCCAACATACTCAATAAAATAAAAATACTAATGAAGATAAATACAAGAAGAAAATATATAATCCCAAAGATAGTCATAAATCCAAATCCAAGTTTAAGTAATCTCCAACATCCCAAAGTACAAATATATTTCCAAAATATTTAAAACTTGCACAAAATGTTTTTCGGAGATAGATCTAGTCAAATATTAAAGACAGTAATATAAGATAAGATCTAGATAATAGCAGGCTGAATCTTTACTAGAGCTAACTCCTGTTCCTCCTAAATATCAGAACCAAAATCACCTAAACCATCCTCCGAACTTAATTGATGACACTTTCTAAATAAATGTCAATACATTTTTTTATTATCATACTTTACTACAATTTGTCGTGATAATCGAATATTTATTATTATTTATGATACTGTTTTAAAAGTGTCGTAGACATCAATTCAAGACACTATTAAAATGTCATCTAATATTTAATTATAAAATATTACAGATTTTTAGTGTCATGTAAAACTAATTGTCCCACAATTTTTTTTAATTTTTTTAGTCCAGATTAAAAGAGTCATTTTCTACTATCATTTATCAAACAAAAACAAGAAGAAAGACTCTCTCTCTCTTTCTCTCTTTGGTTCTCTCTATTAAAATCCCCTAAATCCTAATCAAAATCCTAATTTTCTCAACCAATCTCCCCAAACCCTAAAATATCTGTCATGACCCGCACCCGGTTTAGGGGCACGAGTGCGTGGGTACGTCCAGCCTACGTCGCAGCATCGACGGTAGAACGCTGTCTAGGTCAAGTAGCTATCTAATCAACTCACATGAATACCCAACTCTATAAGGAGACGTGGATATCATAAAATAATGCTAGAAATATCCAATCACATAAACTAAAGCACGATGAGATATCAAGGCAAGCAAGAAATACAAGACAAGTCTAACGACAAAATAATCATACCTGCAATCATTAACTTCCAATCCCCAAGTGTGTTGGAAACCAGTCTACTAAGGTCACAGTCTGGAAAAATATTTTCCAGTCAGGAAGGAGCAAAGTACATCTCTAAATAGCAGTTCTATATTAATGACATAAGCTATGTAGCAGTTCTAGATGAAAATATACCAGATGCATGTATAGGTACGAGAAATGTACAATGAAAGAAATACTGGAAATACTGTAAGTAAATGCAGAAAAAGAAACAATAGGTCAATGAGCAAGAAATCTATGACTAAGTGTGTGAGTACTAGCTTCAACATGTGATCGGCTTGGGAACTTGATCAGGCTGGTTACATGTGATTAGCTATGATTCACGAAGGTCAGGCTAACCGTTGGTTAGCTATGATGCATGGAGATGGTCAGGCTAATCACACGTAACAGCTATGAAGCATGGAGATGGTCAGGCCGCACCCGACGTGAGATGTGGGGTGAGCTATGATGCATGAAAAGTTGGGTATGATCACATATCTACACTAAAATACTCCCCAAACCCCCGATTGGTATAATAGATACAATCATGGTACGCTTTGGCACGGGATTCCCTAGGGAGGTAGCAAATCTCCCCAGAAATCAGTGTCTGTACATGCACAAGATAACAAGGAAACAAGTCTTGTACAAGCTACACCATGAATAAGGAATAACATCTCATGACGAGATCCGTGTATACCAATCCGTGTAACCAACGTGTCAAGAACATGGATATTTACACTAGATACAGTGAACATAGGAGATATCATAAATTATAAACTAATCAGAGAATGTACTCGCCTTGGGTCCTTAGCTGGTAATTATTGATGTCCTGTTCCAGAGTATCCCCTGGGTAAACCAACAGTCCTATAAACATATCACAAGCAAAATCACATTTGCATCAGATGCTACACTAACACAGTCTAAAAATACTGGTCTCAGGGCCATGTCAGGCAGGGCACTAGTCAACTAGGGTCATCTAGTATATTCACCAATTAAACGTAGTATTATTAATGATCAAATATAATACATATATTGTTATTCCAAAGTATATACAAGATAGGTATAACTGTATGTACATAAGTGGAAATATATTTTATTTATGAAAAAATATACATCACCCATTATTTAAGAATATATACATTTATACATTTATATATACTAAATAAAAATATACTCATACCCTATATGTACACAAGTATATATATATATATATATATACCAAATATACATTTTTATACCAAAATACGTTTTTATTAAACATATACCCATACAAAATATATATACACATATATATATATTTGTACCAAAATAATAATTATACTATATACAGGTAATTATACCAATTAAATATATATATAACATTAAATACGAAAACATACATACTTATACAATTAATTATTAATAAAATAAATAATATACATATCTTTAATTAACATTACTATACTTATACATATATACCAATTTTAAAATATACTAAGTGTATATACAAATACATATATACGTATACCAATTAATAATTACATATATATACTAATCATATATATATACATGTATACCCATTTTATATGTTGAAAATATATTAAGTATATACAAAATATATATATATATACATACACCAATAATACATATACTAAGAAATATTTATACTAAAATACATTTTAGTACTCGTATACACATACACAAATACGCAATACATTAAATACCTACATATCCTGAAATCTACATATACATTAATTAATATCCACTATTCATTATATTAACTATATACACTATTTATTACATTAATTATAAATACTATACATTACATTAGTTATACATGTATCATTTAATACCAAAGAGGGAAGAAGGAGAGGGGGAGAAACTCACAGGGGAGTTGCAGGTGGTGGATTAATGGAGTCGGCTGGTTTGTCGGAGAAGAAGATGCAGAGGGGACTCGGAGCTGAGCTCGAATGGGGGAGGAGAGCTCGCCGGGAAGTGCCCGACCGGAGGAGGAAGCTGGGGTTCCCGTGGTGGTGGTGCTGGGTTGATGGTGGTGGTGCGTGGTTGATGTCGCCGGAGTTGGGGACATCAGCTGGGGAAGATGGCCAAGAGGTTGCGGCTATGCCAGAGACTGGTGAGCCGAAGGTGGAGGAGTACAGCAGAGAGATCGGCGGCATCGGTGGAATTTCTTCGCCGGAGATGAGAAGCTCAGATGTCGGAGGGACGAGCTCGGGATGCTTGGCTGTGTCGATTTGCCGGAGATGAACCGGGGTCGGCTCGAGTTGGGACAGCAGAGGAGATGAGCGGGGACTGCAGGGTGGTTCGTTTGGCGGAGGTAGGCCGCCGGTCGGGGGATTGTTCAGCCTCCGGAGCAGCAGGGAATGGTCGGGTGGCTGCCGGAGTTGCGGGATCGGGCTGCGGGCAGTGTATCTCGGTAGGGAGGCCGGAGTTGATGGAGATGGTGGTGGATGTTGGGTGATGGAAGGAGGAGATGGAGGTAGGAGTGGTTGAAGGTGGTCGCCGGACCGGAGGTCGGAGGAGTTTGGGCTCGGCAATTGAGGAGGCGCCGGAGATGAGCTGCACAGGTGGAGGAGTAGATGGGGTTGGCCGCCGGATGCTGAGCCGAGGAGAAGGGAGTCGGCCTGGGGGTCTCGGCTGGTCGCCAGAAAAAGAGTGGGGAGGAGGAGCAGCCGCAGCCGCAGCAAGGCGGAATGGGGGAGGAGCAGCCCGCCGAGATGAGCAGCGGCCGTCGGAGGAACAGTAGGTGCGGGCAGCAGCAGTATGGGGGAAATGAACAGTATTCCCCCCTTCAAATTTAAATTTTAAAAATGAAGAAAGGAAGAAGAAGAAAAAGAAGGAGAAGAAGAGAAGAAGAAGAAGAAATTTACATACGTAGGAGAGAGGGGATGTGGGGGCTTGTGAGGAGGCTACCTAGGTTTTCTAGGGATTAGGGTTTGATGGTGACATGACATAAATAGGGAGAGAGGGTGTTGATGGAGGGTGGTGATTGACCCCCCTAGAATGAGTGGCCCAGATTTGTCAAGAGGAAAATAATTCATGTAGGAATGAGGATGAGGTTTAATTAAAAATTAATAGGGCTCCCTCAATGGTTTAATCAATTGGGTGTTTACACCAAAAATGCAAATTTGCAATTTAGCCCCCTTAAATTTGGATATTTGCACAGACGCATGAAATAACGAAAATTTGGCGGCGATTCGGTGTCTGGTGTTTTGTAGGGTCAGGGGACGCTGTAAGATTGGTATGGGCTCAAATAGCAGGGCACTGGAATTAAATTGGAATTTCAGAATTGGTTTAAATAGTATCCTCAATTTAAATAGAAATAAAATGCAAGTTGTGTTCTAAAATTAATTAGGAGTACATGGGGCCAAAATCAGGTCAGGTCATCAATACCAATAATGAAGAAGACTCAGAACAGAATATTACCCTAATTTGGGCCGCACGAAAAATAGGTCAAGATTGCCTCCAATTTAAATTGGAACGCACAACGATACAAAAATAGGAATTTATTAAATAACGTCCGCGATAATTTTTGTGCGGCCAGAAATAATGTACAGAGAGTACAATTATGAGTTACAAAAAAATAGTAGAATGGAAGGCGGGCATGTCTAGGGCAAGATTGTAAAATTTGTTGGAAGACAAAAGTCAGGATACTGCTCCAAATATCGAAGCAAAGGCAATGCGCAATAATTAATAAAATTACGGTAATTAATTACAAACTCCAAGAATTAAATTCTAGATAAAATAATTAAATACAGAATTCTACAATTCGGACAGGTGTTCCTCTACTGGGCTTCTAGGTCAAGTCTGCTAGCTCAAATAAATGAACACTGCATATAATTATATATTTAATTACACATCACACATAATTATTTAAATTAATATAGCATTCACGCAATTACATAATTGTAACTACAATAATATTAAATATCATAAAAAATCGAAAATACCCCTATTTTCGGAATGTGGTAGTGACAATATCTCTATCCATCATCCTTCCCCTTATCACCCCTAATTCTTCTCTACTTAAAACTGACGAGAACCGAGGGTTTGAGCTCCGTATGACTCCATATCCCGCTCTGGATGATAATTCCTAAGGAAGCACACGCTATTTGGCTCGCCCGATGAATACCACCATTGATCCCGTCGCCTCGCCAATACTAGGAAGATCGTCGCAGTAGACAAGGCAGCGCATGACTCGCGCTAATATTATAGTTGATAAAAAACTAATTGTTTATGTTCACTAAGACTAGTTTGGAGAAATAGGCCCAGTAATGGCTAATATTATAATTTATAATGAAAGTTTTGCTATTTTATTGTTATATTTTAGTACTTACTTAAGAAGGCTATATCTTTTTGTCGTCTTAATTTTTTCCTGTCGAGTATACAAAAATTAGAATTTTATGTCTATTGCTAACTACAACATTTTATGTGGGTATACGAGGGGATTATTGATGATCCTTATGGTGAATTTTTCATTGTCGAGAACAAGTCACTGCAGAAGGTAAGCAGCAAGAAATTTTTTGTTGGCATCTTGTTATACTGCTATTGAGGATCATAAGTACTAGCGCAAAATTAGTAGAATGAGACAATAACTTGTGTGTCGAGGATAAAAACTTGAGGAGATGATCAGAATTAGCGTGATTGGATTGATAGTGCAAATTGGATGGTAACAAAAATTTGGATAAGAACACGATGGAAAGATAGCGTGCATGGAAAGTTATGTTTGGAAGATAGTAATCGAGAGTCTAATTTAAATATACGTGAATGAATTAAGAAAACATGTTACTCGAGGAACGTATATAGACGATAAAGGATTTGATTTTAAATTTGGATGAACGATTTTGTATCTAGTTCAGAAGAATATATTTGGTTGAAACGATTATGATGTTGCGCGAATGGGTTTATGATGGTTATACAAAAATACTTGTGGACGTTGAAACGTATCGAGGATGAGTAGACATGGGCTCGAGGATATTCAAGTTGAATGAACGACGAGTTGATTTTTTATTTGATCTTTGAACTTGGATGGTCTTGAGGAATGTTAGATTTTGGACTATGAATTGAACGAGTGATAACATTGATGTTTTGGAAGATGTGTCTAGGGGAATTTTGATGATGGCATGAACGTTTATTAGTGGAACATGACTTAATGGATGAAGGAAACTCTTGAGGATGAATCTTGGATTCGATGCAATGAGATTAATGGCTTAGCAGAAAACTTGGATCAATCTATGACTTGGATGGAACGAGTACACAAGAGTAAAATTTTCGATAAAATTGGGATATCATAGACTTATGGTTCGAGGATATTAGTGAATCAAACGCGTGTATTGAGGATGAGTTGGTCTAGAACTTGAAGCGAATCATGCTGGGCGAATTATAATCAAATGTGTAGCGATGTTGGACGACTATGAGATTTTGATTTAAGATCGGTGACTTAGAAAATTGAATCATGATTTAGTGAACTAGACTTAAAAAATGGATTAGTAGATTCTATCATATATTTGAGTAGATAGACTATACGAATTGCTAGGTTGGACGTGCGACGTTGATATATCGATGATTTGGCTTAATGAACATACCTTAGGAATGGTTTTGCGGAAACAAAATCGGGCCCGCAAAATGGATATTGCATATGTGGGTAGGAGGACCTATGCTTGATGTTTAGAAATCTGAATGATGCGAGATTGGATAGAATACCCCATATGAGCGGACTATGGTTTAACCTTAGATTTAGGGTGAGCGCGGTACTTGGGATTGCACGTCAAGGATGGTGATTTTAATTTGTAACTATGTCCTGGTAAACTGATCTAGTGGTTAGGAAGACGAACCTATATCGAAGGTAGAGTTGGTGTGATCGACCTTGGAGTATGACCTGGGTAGACCTACAGAGTTGGGGCACCAAGACTTTACGTTAAAAATTATGATTGGAGGCGTGCGCTAGAAAAGTTTAGTGTTTGACACGAACAAAATAGACGATGAACTTGGATGTTAGTTGCTAGATGGGATAGACAGTTGCAAAGAAAATGGCATAGAGGACTGATCGGATTGATGTTATCATATAAAATTGATCGAGGAAGTCAGATGACGAATCGTATCAAAATCGGAATTGTGTGCTCCGAAGACGTACTTGATGATAGTGAAATATTTGGGTTTGAATTAGATTTGAATTGGCTTGAATTTTGATTGACCCACTCGAGGTATCATAGTGATTTCATAAGACAAGAATACTTGGATTATGAATTATAACAACTTAAGGATTGATCGAAGGAATAGATAGTTAGTTAGTACAACGAATTGGATGTTGGTGGTATAGATTGCATGGTATCAAAAAAAAAATATTGATGAATGAGATGGATACAAGATATATGCAAGCGAAAGGATACATCGGTGATTGGTCGTTTAGGATTGAACGAAACCAACTTCAGCTTGATCAGATTCAAACAATATCATTGAAATTTAGATCGTGTTTGGGAGAGTGTGATCGAAGTATGCATAAGTAAGAGATTCAGATCTTTGATGGATTGATTATTTCATAGACTTGAAAAGTTTTCAGAAGATAGAACGTAGGCGAATCGAAAGTAACTTCAGAAGATAGTAAAAATTTCTTAGCGAGAATAGGCGATGGCTCGAAGATAGATTGAGTATCGATATATGATCAGACTTAGATTTGGAATTAGTTAAGTTGGAAGAAGGGATGAGATGCAAACTTAAAGTTTTGAGGATTGTTGAGATTTGATAATAAACGTAACACTTGGTTTCGATCAGACGACATCGAATAATCGATTTGGCAATGTTTTGGGATTTAGAAGAATTGAGTAGTCTCACTTGATCGGCTTCACCCTAATCCTAAGTTTTCCCGTGCACATTGAGTTTTAGAACACCTTATGCTGGAGTATGCAGTCCTGCTCCAGGTGTAGTAGAGATCGAGTCCGAGAATTTAATAAGTTAAGTTGGATATAGTTGGATTGGATTGAATGACACAGTTACTTGATGAAGATTTTTCCAAGGCATATGTGTGACGTGGAGAGAGGGAATGAATAGAAGTAGTGTTCGAAAGATTTCGGAAATTAGGCGAGGCATATCCGAGTTTGACTTAGAAGTGATGTGATAGAACTTGTTGTACTCAGGAAGTCTCGAGGACAAGATTTATTCTGAGTGGTTTATTATGTAACGATATGCTCTGCTCAACCCGGAAAGTCGATTCAAACAATGCAAGTGTAGCGAACCATCCCGCCTAGCTCGACGAGATGACTCGCTTGATGCAAAGGCATTTAGACTTGGCCTTCAGATGAAGTTCAAACTTAGACTTTTCAGAGGTATGCTCGGAGTCTCGCTCGGCTGATACGATTCATCTCTAAGGTGAGTGGCTTCGATGAACCTGTCTCTACTTAGCTTCACACTTAATAAAAAGGAACAGTACATACTAGGTTCTAGGCTATAATATTTGCATGATAATAAAAGAGACGAACACACATAGCGAAGGGAATAATCCCACCTTATCATTTGCATAGAACATGAAAATTCTACTTGCTATCTGCATAACCTATCATATTTAGTTACATGAAGTAGTTTCTTATATTATGCCACAAAGTATTTCTTATTTACACATCGATGCACCGTATCGCACGGAGTGTGACACAGAGAAAAAATGGAGTTACGTTTCATATATAGGCGGGAAGACTATTAAATAGTTATCCTGAGTCGGGAGAAGGAAGAAAAGAAAGTTCTTGGGACAATCAATTCACCTAGGCATTCTCCAATCAAGGAGCTACATAAAGATGAGAACTTGAGATTTGAGGAAAGAATTAAGTAACTTTAAAGAAAATTGAAAGAAGAGGCTTGCATGGTCTCGGACAATTTGTTGCGCAAAAGGAAGATAGTTATCGACCGATATTCGGGGCACCAGAATCAAGTTAGCCCTAGAGAAATGTACTAGCTAAAGTTCTAGTATGATTGCTACCTGAAGTACTAGCAGGCGAGTTCGGAACGTCCAGCAAGGCTAGCTACTGAGATGGAAAGACAGTCGACTCATCGGATGGTTCGAGACGCCCAGTAAGGCTAGCTACTGAACTGGGAAGAAAACTGTTCAATCCAATATGTCTAATATGGCTTGTAGATCCAGTGACCTTTCATATATATAAGTAATGCATGCATAACGGCAATCCGCGTATAAGAGTGCAGTAGCACAGAGGAGTTTAGTGCATGGAACCCTTATATTAATTAGAGATTGGATACACTGTACACTTACTCATTCGAGTAAAGCATGTCTATAACAGAGATACGTTCTAGACACTTCAAGTTTACCTAGATGTTTCTTTTATTTTATAGTACATATTTGTTATCACTTTTACGCATGACAGGGAAGGCCAAAATGTAAGTATGGGTAAGTCGATATTCATAAATTGTGTGAGACACACTCGGAGATACGAGTATTCTTTACATTCATTATGTAATGAAACTAATTCTAAGACAAGACTAGAAAGATAATAAATAAGTCGGTGCACATAACTAAATGAACGATTTTGGTTTTGTTGAGTGGGCGAGAGGCCTCCCTACTAGTGCATTCAATGTATTAATACCCAACCAGATTTCTTGCAGGGTGTAGGGAGTAGCTCTCACGGTGTCGGAGATTGCTTGACGTATCGAGGCGTCGGAGATTGCTTGACACATCGAGGCGTCGGATCGAACTTGACATCTTGGAGTGTGGCGCACAGACCCGAAGCTTACTTATACTAGACATAATGTATGAGAACATCATCATCCATGCGACAGTGACAAGTTGGACCGTGACATGCGTGTATAGTTGTAACTATTTTTTGTTGAAGATACCATATGGCAGCCCAAAACCTGCTCGCATAGACTGAAAATAGTAATTTTAGCACATACACACACATTGCCACTCCAATATAGATGGCTATAAATAGCAGAAACATAATCCCATGCATGGACACATATGAAGAATCAGACACAAGGGAGAACACATGTAGTGATCCTAATTGTTGTCCTTCTTGCCAATGAGCTAGAGACCTCGCAATTCTCTTTTGTCGTCGGACCGTCAACGGAGTAGAGGAGTCAACTGCAGTACTCGATCTCCATCGTCACACTTCCTCATATCACTAAAACTTGTACTTAGAATTTTTAGTTATAGGATTCTTGTGTACTCTCTCTATTGTAATTTGCTTAATACAAAAGTTAGTAGAACTTTCACATTTTTTGCAATGGCAACAGGGTGGTGAGCATGATTTTTTAAAGATTGGCCCAAATGTGAAGTGTTTCAAATGTCAGAGATATGGACATGTCACTGCAAATTGTTTAAGTCTTTTTAAATTAATTTAGTTAAGATTTATTTGAAGAAGAGTCAGTACCCGATGTTGAGGGGTACGTTTATCAAATTGATAAAGATGCATAATATCTTGGGGAAGGAAATAATGATGTCTTAGGTTACATGGTGTCTCCTACATTAGCTATTGTTAGATGTGCCTTGTCGCAACCTAAGATTGGCGATTACTAGCAACGTTACACGATCTTTCATAGTTTTACAAAATATGGGGATAAGAAATGCAAAGATAATTGTAGAGAGTGATAGTTGCATTAGTATTGTTTCCACATCTATATTATCTAAAGTGGGCCTTAAGATAGTTCCACATTCGTCCTTATATGGTATTTCAGATCAATGAGACTTTATTTGGCAAGATATTATCATGGACTTTGTGTTAGGCCTTCCCAAGACCGTTAGGAAGAATAATTCTAATTTTTTGTGGTGGACATATTTTCTAAAATGACATATTTTATACCTTGTTCAAAAACCAGTAATGCTTTTCGAATTACCAAGCTTTATTTTGATTGGATTATTTGATTGCATGGATTAATGTTAGATAGGGACATTTAGTCTATGAGTTATTTTCAGAAGACCCTATAACACAAAATAAAAATAAAATTGTACTTTTTCACAACATATCACCCTCAAACTGACCATTAAACCAAAGTTGTTAACAAAAGTTTAAGAAATTTGTTGAGTATGTTAGTTGGTGACAATCTAGAAATTTTGAATCACAACATGTAAAGATTTTTATTATTGGCATAATCTGGAAAAATAAAGGTACTTTAAAATTTTATTAAATCTTCTTGATTCCAATCTAACACGAACATGCCAATTTATTAAATACACATTTTGTTAGGATTGTAAATGAGATATTAGCAAATATTAATCTTTATGGTCCCTTCAAGCATGAAATGGGTGGTTCAACTCGATCTTTCTCTTCTCCATTAACATTGGTACAGAAGGCCGACACTGTCGCTCCCTTGTTGGAATAGATGTCGACATCTTCCATGATGATGCCTGTGCAAGGAGTGACCTGACTATAGTTGAGGCCGATACCTAGGTTGCTTGCCGATGATCCTTTTAGTCCTATATAATATATGTCACTCACTTCAACAGCTGATGTCTTAACCATTAGAAAAGAGGATTTATAAGAAGAATGTCAAAGTTAATGTATGAACGAACGAAGAGTTGATTTTTTATTTGATCTTTGAACTTGGTTGGTCTTAAGGAATGTTGGAGTTTGGAGTATGAATTGAACGAATGATAACATTGATGTTTTGGAAGATGTGGCTAGGAGAATTTTGATGATGGCATGAACGTTTATTAGTGGAATATGACTTAATGGACGAAGGAAACTCTTGAGGATGGATCTTGGATTCGATGCAATGAGATTAATGGCTTAGAAGAAAACTTGGATCAATCTATGACTTGGATGGAACGAGTACACGAGAGTGAATTTTTTGATGAAATTGGGATAGCACGGACTTATGGTTTGAGGATATTAGTGAATCAAACGCGTGTATTGAGGATGAGTTAGTCTAGAACTTGAAGCGAATCATGCTAGGCGGATTATAAGTAAATTTGTAGCGATGTTGGACGGCTTAGAGATTTCGATTTAAGATCGGTGACTTAGAAAATTGAATCATAATTTAGTGAACATGACTTAGAAAATGGATAGGAAGATTCTATCTTATATTTGAGGAGATAAACTATATGAATTACTAGGTTGGACGTGCGACGTTGATATATCGAGGATTTGGGCTAACGAACATACCTTAAGAATGGTTTTGCGGAAACAAAATTGGACCCCGTGAAACGGATATTGCATATGTGGGTAGGAGGATCTATGCTCGATGTTTAGAAATCTGAGTGATGCGAGCTTGGATAGAATATCCCGTAAGAGCGGACAATGGTTTAACCTTAGATTTTTGGTGAGCGTGGTGCTTGGGATTGCACGTCAAGGATGGTGATTTTAATTTGTAACTATACCCTGGTGAACTGATCTAGTGGTTAGGAAGACAAACCTATATCGAAGTTAGAGTTGGTGTGATCGACCTTGAAGTATGACCTGGGTAGACCTACAGAGCTGGGGCACCAAGACTTAGAGTTAAAAATTAGGATTGGAGACATGCGCTAGAAAAGTTCAGTGTTTGACGCGAACAAAATGGATGATGAACTTGGATGTTAGTCGCTAGATGGGATAGACAGTTGCAAAGAAAATGGCATAGAGGACTGGTCGGATTGATGTTATCATATAAAATTGATCGAGGAAGTCAGATGACGAATCGTATCAAAATCGGAATTGTGTTCTCATAAGAAAATGGCATAGGTATCATAGTGATTTCATAAGACGAGAATACTTGGGTTATGAATTTTGACAACATAAGGATTGATAGAAGGAATAGACAGTTAGTTCAACGATTTGAATGTTGATGGTATAGATTGCATGGTATCAAAAAAAATGTAGATAAATAAGATGGATACAAGATATATGCAAGCGAAAGGATAGATCGGTGATTAGTCATTGAGGATTGAAAGAAAACAACTTCAACTTGATCGGATTCGAACAATATCATTGAAATTTAGATCGTGTTTGGGAGAGTGTGATCGAAGTATGCATAAGTAAGAGATTCAGATCTTTGATGGATTGATTGTTTCATAGACTTGAAAAGTTTTCAGAAGATAGAACGTAGGCAAATCGAACAATAACTTCAGAAGATAGTAAAAATTCCTTAGCGAGAATAGGCGATGGCTCGAAGATAGTTTGAGTATAAATATATGATCAGACTTAGATTTGGAATTGGTTAAGTTGGAAGATGTGTTGAGATGCAAACTTAAAGTTTTGAGGATTGTTGAGATTTGAGATTGGACACATGGTACACTTACTCATTCGAGTAAATCATGTCTATAGCAGAGACACGTTCTAGACACATCAAGTTTACCTAGATGTTTCTTTTATTTTATAGTACATATTTGTTATCACTTCTACGCATGACAGGGAAGGCCAAATGGTAAGTATGGGTAACTTGATATTCATAAAATGTGCGAGACACACTCTGAGACACGAGTATTCTTTACATTTATTATGTTATAAAACTGATTCTAAGGCAGTACTAGAAATATAACAAATAATTCGGTGCACATAACTAAATGAACGTTTTTGGTTTTGTTGAGTGGGCGAGAGGCCTCCCCACTAGTGCATTCAATGTATTGATACCCAACCAGATTCCTTACAGGGTGCAGGGAGTAGCTCGCATGGTGCCGGAGATTGCTTCATGTATCGAGGCATCAGAGTTTGCTTGACGCATCGAGACGTCGGATTGCACTTGGCATCTTGGAGCATGGCGCACAGACCTGAAGCTCACTTATACGAGACATAATGTATGGGAACATCATCATCCATGCGACAGTGACAAGTTGGCCCTTGACATGCGTGTATAGTTTCAACTGTATTTTGTTAAAGATACCATGCGACAGCCCAAAACCAGCTCACATAGACTGAAAATAATAATTTTTAGCACATACACACGCATTGCCACTCCAATGTAGATGGCTGTAAATAGCAAGAACGTACTCCCATGCATGGACACATATTAAGATCCAGACACAAGGGAGAACACATGCAGTGAGCCTAATTGTTGTTCTTCTTGCCAATGAGCTAGAGACCTCACAATTCTCTTTTGTCGTCGGACTGTCAACGGAATAAAGGAGTCAGCTGCAGTACTCGATCTCCTTCGTAATACTTCCCCAGATCACTAAAGCAAATCAAATCCTATAATTAAGTTTTATTTGAAATCTTATAATTTGAAAAATCCTATAATTAAGATTTATTTGAAGAAGAGTCAGCACCCGATGATGAGGGGTACGTTTATCAAATTGATAAAGATGCATAATATCTTGGGGAAGGAAATAATGATGTCTTAGGTTACATGGTGTCTCCTATATTAGTTGTTGTTAGATGCGCCTTGTCTCAACATAAGATTGGTGATGACTAGCAACGTTACACGATCTTTCATAGTTATACAAAATATGGGGATAAAAAATGCAAAGATAATTGTAGAGGGTGATAGTTGCATTAGTATTGTTTCCACATCTATATTATCTAAAGTGGGCCTTAAGACAGTTGCATATTCGTCCTTATATGGTATTTCAGATCAATGAGACTTTATTTGGCAAGATATTATCATGGACTTTGTGTTAGGCCTTCCCAAGACCGTTAGGAAGAATGATTCTATTTTTTTGTGGTGGACATATTTTCAAAAATGACATATTTTATACCTTGTTCAAAAACCAGTGATGCTTTTCAAATTACCAAGCTTTACTTTGATTGGGTTATTCGATTTCATGGCTTAATGTTAGATAGCAACATTTAGTCTATGAGTTATTTTCAGAAGACCCTATGACACAAAATAAAAATAAAATTGTAATTTTTCACAACTTTTCACCCTCAAACTGACCATCAAACCGAAGTTGTTAACAGAAGTTTAAGAAATTTGTTGAGTATGTTAGTTGGTGACAATCCATAAATTTTGAATCACAACATGCAAAGATTTTTATTATTGGCATAATCTAGAAAAATAAAGGTACATTGAAATTTTATTAAATCTTCTTGATTACAATCTTACACAAACATGCCAATTTATTAAATACACATTTTGTTAGGATTGTAAATGAAATATTAGCAAATATCAATCTTTATGGTCCCTTCAAGCATGAAACGGGCGGTTCAACTCGATCTTTCTCTTCTCCATTGACATTGGTACAGAAGGCCGACACTGTCGCTCCCTT
Organism: Iris macrosiphon; assembly: GCA_036927795.1. Taxonomy (NCBI): domain Eukaryota; kingdom Viridiplantae; phylum Streptophyta; class Magnoliopsida; order Asparagales; family Iridaceae; genus Iris; species Iris macrosiphon. Next base: position 139,936,942 of record JAYESA010000020.1, read on the forward strand.
GTTGGAATAGATGTCGACATCTTCCATAATGATGCCTGTGCAAGGAGTGACCTGACTACAGTTGAGGCTGATACCTAGGTTGCTTGCCGATGATCCTTTTAGTCCTATATAATGTATGTCACTCACTTCAACAGCTGATGTCTTCACCATTAGAAAAGAGGATTTATAAGAAGAATTTCAAAGTTAAAATAATATTATGATATATTAAGACAATGTAAACATTAAAAAGTTGTAAGAAAAAAAAACACTTAATTGACAAAACAAATACAGAAAACAAAAAGAAAATAAATTCTAACTACTTTCCCAAAAACCAAAGGGTTCTTAATTAGAAACCAGACCAAAACAATCTCAATATGCTCTTCAATACACCCTTAAAATACTCTTTATTGGCATTCAAGGTTCACTCCCATTAAAAACTATTTTAGGTAAATATAGGTAACATATCTCAAAATTTTCTATTTAGAATGGGTATTAGTTAACCATCAGATAAAAAGTTACCATGATTGTCTACATCACCATATAAATATATAAGATTTAAGAGGAAAAAAGCAATATTTTATTTTAGTAATATAATTTTCATAGAAGAAATAAATATTTTCAGTGTTATTGCATTCTTAACTTGGATATTTACATAAGAAGATTTCATATTTAATAAAGGACTAAAGTTTTGCTAGGGAGAGAGAGACCCACAAGTACGAAAGAGAAAATAGTAAATGCTAGAGTGTCTGAGTTTTTACCTTGTTTGGGCAATTGTGATTTCCATTGCAATAAAATTGGTATATAATAATGGGGTTCTTAACCTCATTGAAGTTGATATTCTGAAATTTGATTCCTTTGGCAACACCAGAGCCACCCTACAATAATAAAATTGACTTAGAAAATAAATAGAATAAAAATAAAAATCTAAAAATTCCTAATGAAAAGCAAAGAATTTTGTTATTACCTGCCATGTCTTGATCCTCACCCCATTTGTTGTTCTGGTAAAATTGCAGGATGAGACACTAATTTTCTCCACTGTTGCTTTGCTTCCATCTTTACCTAAGCTCCCGATACTGTAATAAGAAGTAAAATTTTCATTATGGTTATTTTTTTATATATTGCTAAAGGTATTTTGATAAATTGTCATAAACAAACCTTATGCCGTGGCCAGGGCCACATATTATGTTGCTGATAGAAATATTGGATGAGTCATTTCCAATAGCCACACAATCATCTCCTATAATCATATATATAACAATATTTATATCAATATTTGGAGACTTTCTTACAGCTTTAATCCACCCAGATGAATTAATTAATACGCTGATGGTTGAAAGAAAGAAAATATATGATTATAAGTGTTATTTTCTTATTATAGAATATGTGTATATTTATATACATACCTGTTCCTATGGTAGCATTGGACACTTGAACATCTTGAGAAGATGATATGTAAAAACCGGCTGTGTTGGGACTATCCTCGGGAGATGTTATAGTGAGTCCAGTCACAAGTGCCTTTATGGTTTTATAAATTGCTACATACTTCATAACTGTCAAACCGGACAACATGAGGCCATTACAGGAAACAAATCCTATTGCTTGCCAGCTCAAATTAACAACATATATACAATACATGTAAGTGTAACATTAATTAGATAATTAACGGGACAAGGTACAAATATTCAACATATATACCAAAATGAGAGCTTAATTATTTCAACAATAATATTCGAAATTTCTCTTGAAAAAAGAAATATTTTTTCTGCATATATTAATTCACAATTTCAATTGAGAATTGTTAGAGCGGGATTATTAATTGGTATTTAAATTTTTGTTGCCGTATAAAAATTATTTTGAAGAGATAATACTTACATAAGGCGCTTTGTTACATTTCTGCAGTAAGAAAAGAAAACAAATTTGTCATTAATTGGCTTATCGAGCACAAATACAAACAATATAAATTAAATGATATTTGAGAAGAAAAATATTAAATAAAGAAATATAGGAAGAGAGAAAGTAGTTTACATTAGTATTTCGGCAAGACCACCATTCTTTGCCATTTCCATAATCTCACCATTTCCATTTACGGCTAAGCTACCTATGTTTCTGAAAGTAATCCAATAGCCATTATTTTTGTCCAAAGACCATATTTGGCTAGGTGCTAACATTTTTCCATCAACCTGAATTTTTAATCAACCATCCAACAAATGATCAAACAATAGATACACAAGCATATTTTAAGACAAATTAAGTTTAAGAAAGTTAATTAATACCTGAAAATGGATGGGAGATTTGCAGTTGCCCTCAAAGATAATAGGGCTCAACAAGAATGTCTTCCCTTGAGGAACAATCATAGTGGGGAATCCTGGATCACGACATGTCTCGTTCCAAGCTGCCAGAAATGCCTAACATAAAAAATAAAAATGCAAATTATGCGAACATAAAAAAAAAGTTTAGTGAATATATATAGTGCTTTGTCCTCCATGCATGCTATTACTTGTTGGCTTGCATTATTTTTGTGTATCTTGCTATGTCCCATGAGGACCTGGATTTGTTCTCCAGATTTAGTATACGAGGAGTACCCATAGATTTACGGACCGGCACCAGATAAGGGTACGACACCAGTTGATGGCTACAAATGCTTAGTTTACTTTCTAGCATGGATTCAGTTTTATTTTATTGTTTCATTTTTACGTCTACTAGTAGTGGATTTGTCTCCATCAGACTTCTTTAAATTCTTGATGAACTTAAAATCTTTCGTATTTGCATTCATCATTATCTGTTGGATTTAGTTGATATTTATCTGTCGTGGATGAGATATAGATTGCCTGTGGAGATTAGTATTGCCTGTGACTTGTCATTATATACCACTTATAAATTGTTATTCATAAATACAGCGTACGCATGCGTTATGGTTTCCATATATTGGAGTAGCCATATACATACGGCTGGCATACTAACGTAAAACTAGTCCTACATATTTTGGGACTTGGATGTGACATATTTTTGTGGTGGCCCATGCAGGTCAGAGCATATCGTATCAGTTAATTAACTTTACTAATATGAGCATGTGAATAGAAATAAACCAAAATAGGATCTCAATCCACGGTTGCCTTGAAAACTTTATTTTGAATTCTACCATTGTCCTTGAACCTCATAATTATATTCGATCATATCTTTCTTGAACTTCTTATCATTGTTCTTCGTCTCCCCTGTTTCGTAGAGATAAACGTTCGTGCTTAGAGAAAATTATAAAATTGACTAATTAGTATAATTTATGTAATTGCATAATTAGTGTGTATATTATGGTTACCTTGGTAGGTAAGAAGGGGCTGACCAATTATGCCTTGGTAGGTAAGAAGGATAACCATTAAAATTTATGGATGCAATGGCAGACCTTAGGAGGGACGTAAGTCAATAAGTCATCCCATAATTTTTTCAATGGCGGTGGTGAACGCACATGCATTAGGCCGAGAAGGTTCGGTGAGGATGGTTTTGAAGCCAGTCTTGGCCATGGTGGATGACGAAGAGTCAGCTGACCAAAGCGGATCCCGACGTAGACTCGGGGTCACTCGTATGCACCAATGAACAGTTGTCGGACTGGGAAACGATGCACCGGTGGTCCTATTAACCAGTCGGGTGGTCGTGCGGACTAACGGTTGAGTCCAGGGTTGGAAAATCTGGCGACAGTTGACATCTTCTATGGTAAGGTGAGAGCGGTGCCCGGTGTTGAGGTGAGAGACGCGGCTCCGGTTACGTGCACGACAGTACATCGTGCGGTGGCGCATGGTGCTGATCGACGGGGTGATCGGGACAAGCAGGGTAGTCGATGGTGGGGCTTTAATTCGGTCATGGTGGGGAAACAAGAAGGAGGTTGAAGGGGAAAGGAACCGAGGAAGGATGGGGAAGAGCATGTAGGCCACAGTTGAGAGGATTATTTATAACACATATGAATGTGTTGGTTTTCTTAGGGATGGGAGAGAAGATAAAGATCGATTAATTTAAAAGATATGATTATACGAGAAGGAGAATTGCTCTGTTATTATAAGAATGATAGACATAAATTAGTATGGTCGGTTGCTTGTAGATAATAAAGGAGGGAGCCTAATTTATGGTATATGTTGTACTAAAATATATCTATCTAAATATCTATATTTAGATACGAGGATCAACTTATTTATATATTAATTACTACTTTATCTTAATTTAATTAAATATAACTTTATTAAGTTTTTCTTGCCTTAATAAATAATTGAAATTTCCCAATTATCGATTCCTTGTAGAAACTATCTTCTAACTACTAATTTGATTTATAAAATAAAAGAAATAAATATAGAAATTTGGACAGGGGGTTTACATAAGTGGATGAGATCCTATACTATAATCCTATATGTAGGCTTGCTCCATACAATAATATAACTGAAACAATATCTTCTTACCTGCATAGGCCACCACAAAATATGTCACGTCCAATACTAAAATATGTAGCTAGGATACACAACCATGTCAGCTGGTATGGTTATGGAGCCTACTCTAATATATGGAACCCTAGAATATATACGTACGTTGTATTATGAATACATCTCATAAATATATATATCACAGTCAATGGTACACTATATCTCATCCACAATAGTAAATAAAATAAAATAATTAAATATATCAAATGAACTAAATACGAAGAAGTCCAAGAGAACTAAATAGTCGGGTGGAGACAAATTCACTACCAAACAACTATATGAAAACTAAAATGAAATTAGAGTCCGAACTCCAAAATAAAATAAAAGAAATGGAAACAACTAATACGTCCATAAACTAAAGGAATCAAATGAGCTAAGAGGGTAAGACCTCCTTGATAGAGAATGAAGTATCAGGTCCATGCTCATACTTATGTGGATAGTCTTGATCATCTACACCTAAAGAAATTATCCGATCCTCAAGAGGGATGTAACAAGATACATAATAACATGCCATAATAGTACTAAAATAAACAATCATAAGGTCTTCTCATCTGAGTCACTAGTGGCATCGAGATGAAAGTAAATAATACTAGCCCCTATGCTAATTATTGTCCTTCCCACCCCATGAGACTGTCCAAGTCGTATCCACCACTTGTCCAGCTTGTAACTTTTATGGTCTATAACACAATATATTTATAGCAGTTACGCCATAACCGTCGCATATTTCGTACGTACCGATAGCCAGTTGAATACACAAGTCCATTTCCTATATGAAAATTACAACTCGTGTCATGCATTTGTTATGACTAAAGAAGATATAAGGATACCTCACAATCATGGGATGGTCGCATAACTCTAGGTCAATAAGCATAGTAAAACTACATGAAAATAGATGATGCATTCCGCTATTGCACCCAAGTCTTTCTTGGAAGCAAAGTTTAAATGTAACATATGGAAATAAATGTAAAAAAATAGTAATCATGACAAGGTATACTTGCCTGAAAATGGTTTGGTGATGTAACAATGTCTAGACGACAAACATAGTGAAGCAAAAAAATATAGGAGCGGAACAAACATCTTCAGATGTTGAAATAAACATCACTAGCATTACCAAAATGGGTGATATAGTGAGAATAGCCTACCAATATGTCCAATTTCGACACAGGGCTAAAAATGACAATTTCGGGTCAACGCACAAGGGGTCCACATGTGGCCTACTTTGCAATGAAAAATTTGCCAAAATTAAATGTCTCTAAATTTATTATATTATAGGTCAAACAAAGTCTAAACAATGATACGAACAACGGTATACCAAACTTGGATTCTGATAAGTCGATCATAAAATTACCCGTCGAATCAGATTCTGAGGCCCTCGAAACGGCGATACGTCGACTGTCTTAGAATTGGACGAAACTCGGGTCACATGATAAGTCAAATTTTGTGAGTCCAGTTGCGCAATATTTTATTGCAATACGATAAGAAAACACAAAGTAATTAATTTTTTTACAAAAGTAACGATAAAGGGACTTTCGACGGATACAGGTCAAATTTGTTGCGCGCATGCGACCAATTCGAATTCTGTAAAATCCTATACATCAAAGTTTATTGTACGCGCCTTTTGATGTAATCAGTAAACAACTGGTTGGTCCGATTTGTCGGGATGGACCCATTTATCAAAATATTTAGTTTTATAAAAACAAGTTTTTTGAAATTTTTATGTTGATTTCTATCTGGATTTTGATCAAAAATAGTGGCCACAAATTAGATGATTTGAAAGGGGGTTAACTCAAGGGTATACCTGGGCAATCGTATAGCGATTCAATTGGAGAATGGAGGAGCTATGAGCCTTCCAAGTATAGTACTTATAACCGAAGCTGAAGGAGAAAACAGAGGGATCCTCTGTTTTAGGAAGTCGACGGTGCAACGACTGTTTTTCGACGGGGATGCTCGTCGAGGAAGATCGATAAAAGTGGAAAGAGGGTTGACGAACTCTCCTTGATGGTTTTTGGAGCTCCGGGAATAACCATGATTTGTTTCAAGATTCAAGATTTGATAAGGTTATCGAGATTTGAATCTCAGACTATATATAAGTTCGTTTGTCAAATATCATTCTGATCGTGATTACAACGATTCGGATAGGTCGACAATTGAATTGGATTAGGTTCGAAAAAGATTTGAGGGAGATTTGAGGAACTCTTGGCTTAACAAGATTGTCACAGAGCTTTGGCTGTGTTTCCTTATAATAGGAGCTCCGGTTCTTCATATTAGAGATGGTGAATGAACAGTCCAAAGTTCTATATTTTTAATGAACAGTCCAAAAAAAATTTATTTTTATTTTACTTTTTTATTTTTTTATATTTCTATACCTAATTTATTTTCTTTTATTTACTGAATTAATGATAAAATTACTAAAAATATATATTTAATTATCAATTATTTTTCTACTTATTTATTATGTAAAAATCTAATTTGATTTATTATTTAACTATAATTTAACACATACACACACATATATTGAGGAGGTTGGGGGATCGAACCCGCAGGTTGTGGGGGCTGGTCCTTCACAAAAACATAAAAAATAAAAAATAAAAAATAAAATTATATATATATATTTGAGGAGGGATCCACATTCTCGATAATTTGCATCTCCAAGCATCCATCTAGTTGGCGTAGTGGTAACTCCATGGGTACATATAGGGAGGTCGGGGGATTGAACCCATATATATATATATATATATATATATATATATATATATATATATATATATATATATATATATATATATATATATATATATATATATATATATATATATATACTGCATCCCTAAGCATCCATATGTTATCAACCATTGGATCTTGTTTGAGTCTTCTAATCTTAACCATTAATTTGAATGGTTGAAATCAACGATTAAGATTAGATGAATTAAAAAAGATCCAATGATTGTAAACATGGGGATGCATAATAGGGGAGAGGATGTGGATCCCTCCTCTCTCTCTCTCACCCTCTCTCTCTTTCTCTCTCTCTCTCTCTCTCTCTCTATATATATATATATATATATATATATATATATATTTTTTTTTTTTTTCACACATACACTTTTATTTATTTTATAATTTATTTATGTGACATGTATACACCTAGTATATATTTATAATTACACACACGCACACACACACACACACACACACACATAGAGTCTATACCTTAATTAAACCAAATTTAATAATTAGAAAATTTTAGGGTATTTACAGATGCATAAATATATAGGATCAGATGTAACATCAATGGTGACTCTTCTAGTTATTATTTTTGAGCCAATGACAATGCTTTAGAAATTGGCAGAGTTACATGCTGTCAATATTAAGTTAAAAGGGACCTTAACTTACTTCCTATATAATTTTTTCTACTTGCCCCTACAAATTCCCCCCGGGATGCAACTGGGCTCAACGACTCTCTCCTAGCTCCCTGCCACAACTCCATGACTGCCCCCAACACCGACAGCAGGATTCCATCTTCTCAGGCTTATTATAATCCTTTCTTGTTATGCTCCTCTTATGTAACGGGTTAGCAATGAGACTTGCTTACTATTGTAATAGCATTTAAGTGACAAAATTATGTAAGATTTAGTTGAAGAATGTTGATCCTAGTTTTGTTTGTATTTTTATATGATTTAAATTTGGTCTATGTTCATGTGCATAAAAAATGAATTTGATTATTAAGATCAATAGGGACATATTTTTTTTATATTTTTATCCATTCCTAATGGTTATCACAGTTAGAAATTTTTTTCTTTCCTAATGATAAAAAAAATTGTTAAGAATTTTTTTTGTAACGGTAAAAAATTGTTATGAAATTTATTTTTCCTGTAAACCCCCTCGATTTATTCTGTAGATAGTAAGGGTGGATTTAGAAAATTTTGGTTTTTGGTAGCAGATGTCGAGGTTTAGAGTAGAGATAAGTTTATCTGGTATTTAATTTAATTAATTAAAACCCTTGGCACGCCCTATCATTGTTTGATTATTCGGAGCCCAATATTAGCCCATAAATTCCATCGGGCTATTGTACTTTTGACTTGGCTCGCCAAATTAGGCACGGGACTTTTTCGTCGATAAAAATCAGGTTTTCGTTGTGCTCTAAATTAATTGCACAATTTTTCGAAACCGTAATCCATATTTAATTCTGTGTCGGACACCTGTGTCGTTACCCTCAATTTTGGGGTACCAACTTAACCCGTTGAGCCGGAACAACTAAAGGGTCCAAGACTGACTCCAAGCTCCCACCATTTTTGGCCTTTGTGCCGTTTCCGGATTTTGACCCCGTGGGCCCCAATTAAATTAAATTTGCGGAACGCGTTATCTCTATTTAAATCGGGATTTACCAACTTTGTAAATTTTATTTTTATCCTAAATTAATCCCAATGCCCTTCAAATTAGACCCGCACCTAACGCGCAATACCCCCTTACCATGACAATTTTTAAATATATTTTCTCCGCAATTTTTGCGTCATTTTATGTGTCCATACAAATTCCCGAATTTACGGGGGCTAAGTCGCAATTATCAATTTGTGTGGCAACCTCCTATTGGCCATGAATAAATGAGAGGGTCCCAAAATAGGGTCCCAATCTCATCCTCCTTCATGAAGAAACCCACTTCTCTTCATAATAAATCCCAACCCTCCATTTTGAATGTCATCATCTCCACCCTTAATCTCAACACACTATCCTATAAAACCATCACATCACCCTCACCACTCCCCAAACCGGCCCTAATCCCCATGCCTAGAAAACCCCCCACCCTCTCTCTCTCTCTCCTCCCTCCTTCTCCATGCAACCCAAACCGAGCCCCCCAACATACTCATATATTCTTTCTTCTTCAACCATTCTTCTTCAACTATTCTTCTTCCTGGGAACCCTCCACCCGGTGACTGACCCGACGCCGGCGGCTGACCCTGCTCCGCCCTCCAGCACACCGGCGAGTTCAGCTCCGGCCGTCGACCCCCGACCAACCCGGTCCGGCCGGACAGCAGCCGACCCTCCCGCGACGGTTCCACAGAAGCCGACGGGCTGTCCCCTTCCTCGGCGGCCTAACCAGCAGCCGTCAGGCTAAAACGTTCTCGACCCGCGTGAGCTCGCACTCCAGCGAGTCCAGTCCGGTTTTAGTTCCCTCCCCCGCTCCGGCCTGTGGACTCCTCCCCCACAGCGGCCTGTGCAGCCTCCATTCGGCCACTGCCGACCGCCCGGCGACGATGTGCAGTGTAGCTCCGCCGCTCCACTGTGCAGATCACCCCCGCCGGCTTTGGGCTGCCACTCCGGCCAGCCTCTCCATGGCACCGACCCCGCTGTTCTGCTCCGGCACTGTGCATTGCGGCTGACCCGCGGCAGTCTGGCCTCCCTCATCCGATCTAATCCCCGTCCGTCCGCCTCCCTGTCGTCATTATCACCACCACCGCCACGAATCATCCGACCTCCTTCCTATCACCACCACCACAGACTTCACCACCGCCACGGGCTGTACATCCCCGTCCGACTTCCCCGTTCATTCCCGTCCGACTTAAGCATCACCATTACCACCCTTAGCTTCCACCAACAACAACACTACTACCACCACCGCGGCCACCCTCCACCGGTCGTGCTCCGGCGTCGACAACCTCGTCGAGGTCGATTCTCCCCCTAACTTGTTTTTAATTCCAGATTTTAATATCTATTTAAATATGATGATATATGGTTGGGTGTATGTTAACTAGGGTGATGGTTATGTCATGTTGAACTTATGATTAGTGTAGCATGGATAATCATATGTTAACTATGGGATTAAAGTTTTTATTGGCTGAGGCTAATGCGGATTAATGTGCCTACGGATTTTAAATAACTTGAGGATGGGTTTAAGGAGGTTGACATGTTTTAGGGTATTTATATTGTAGTGTTCATGTATCCTTTGTTTTGTAAAGTTGGATTCGGATATCGTAGTTAGATTGGAATTAGGGTGATTACAACTTGTGAGAATATAATTACGATGATTGAATAGGATGATCAAAGACTTGGGGATTCGACTTATAGTATGTCGGAGAAATATATTTGTGTTAAGGTGCATTGTAGATTAGGAATGTTTCCTACATGAAGTATTATAATTTAATCAAGATATGGATTCGAGGAATAGTGAGTGTTTGACCTTTAAATAAATAATCGGGGTCTATGGTACATGATGGAAATTGTAGATTTAATTATGGAGAATTAAATTGAGGAGAGTGTATAGATGACTAGTTGAATTGCTGTATTGTACCGATAGTCAACTATGGTCAACCCCCCTAGTGTCTTATCCCTGTGAGTCGTAGCAGAGACTGAGTTTGAGTGTAGTTGTGTGTCGCATCCCTGTCTGTCGTGGAACAGATTATTGATTCCTGGTTTGTATCTATCTCTAGGTACTGTGGGACCTGAGGACTTGGACGTGGTACCGGATCCCCGTCACCAGCAGCCGCACGCAGGCAAGTGTACCTTGCCACCCTGTATTTTAATTTACAGATATTTATTGTTTCGTATGTACATTGTGCACGTAGTTATATTGACGTTCGGTACTTCGCGTCCGGTTCACAACCGGGTGAAGACGTACGTCGTAGCATCCTAGGAAGATTGTTGGATGATTCGTAGTATCTCGATATGTGTACCTGAGTTTATCGACACCCCAGGACACACTCATACACTGTGATCGTGCCAGATTCCTGTATCCTGATACTGACATCATGACCAGAGACTGGGACGACCTTAGGGTCGCGTCTGTTGAGTTATTTCCTTGTGTCGAGACTGTAGTTAGAGGTTCAGGTTCAACCCACAATCGTTGACCGCTTGGGAAGGGGAAGACAGTTACTAGACGTTTGTGCTACTCTGCACGCGCTTATATATATGTAGTATTTTCTAGTGATACCTGTATCTAGTGTAACTGTTTCACCCGTGTGACTCTTTGCCCGGAGCTGCGGTACGTGCCGTGTGTTTCCGTGTCCAGAGCTACAATTTTACTTTGGACAGCCCACACGTCGAACATTATCTTTAAACTGTGTCACACTAGTTGGTTATGATAGAGTACCCTGTCGTGCACTTGTACTTTCTGTTTACTTGGCATGCTATATTTTTGTACCTTGTTACGTCCCTCTGAGGACCTGGTTTCCTGCCAGTTTTACAGCATAGACGATTACGGAGTACTTGGAGATACTGATGGAGTGGCACATCTTGCGAGCATGGTACCAGGTACTTACATTATATCTACCAGCATTATGGTTATTTTATATTGTTTATTCATCTGCTGTTGTAGCCTAGTTTTGTAGACTCATACTTCTTTTCGAGTCTATTCGAGTTAGTGTGTTATTGGGCGGCCGACCTTAGCACATTTAGCTCTTTCTTGTATACTGATGTACATTGTGGATTGAGACATAGAGGTTTACATTGATGAAATATCTAGATAGTGCCCTTTTATATTACAGCTTATACGTATTCGAGTCAGACCAGAGTCTGGTCGAATGCGTAGCTGGCGTGTCATGTATTCCTGGTCCTACGTATTTTGGGACTGGGGCGTGACATTTTCAACCGTTATAACCATTACGAAAACTCCCCAAGCCATATTACCAACGGTAAAAAGTCGTTAGTAATAATTTTCTAACACTTATAGTGGTTATGAAATAAATGTTTTGTTATAGTATGATGTCATTGTGTGAATGGGAAGAATAATAACTATGGTACTAAATTCAAGGTATAGTCCATTATGTATCATACTTCGTTTGACCAATATAGGAAGATTCAAGTCGTAATCGATTTCTGTCCTAATGCATGATGTATAGTCACTTTGGTAAATGCTCAGCCCATATATTAATGTATGGGGGTATTGCTAGGGTTTTGAACTTGGTCTCTAAAATTATTGGCTTGTATCGCCTAGAACCCCAAGCGTGTATTTCAATATAAGCCTATGCTTTTTATTGACATGTAAACATGTGGTGTGGTTGCCCATGTAGTTGAGATGGTAGAGTATTTTCCTAGAGTGCAAGGTTCAAAATGTCATAGAAACATTTATTTTCGTGATCCGCATCCGGATATTCAGACTCGTGTTCGTGAGTACGCCCAACTACGCTGCAATATCGGTGGTAGAATGTTGTTTAAACCTCAAACATATATCATCCAAATATTTTAATGTAAATATATGATCCAATAATACTATATCAATATTGCGAAGTATAGATGTGATCCAACATACTCAATAAAATAAAAATACTAAGGAAGATAAATACAAGAAGGAAATATATAATCCCAAAGATAGTCATAAATCCAAATCCAAGTTTAAGTAATCTCCAACATCCCAAAGTGCAAATATATTTCCAAAATATTTAAAACATGCACAAAATATTTTTCGGAGACAAATATGGTCAAATAGTAAAGACAGTAATATAAGATAAGATCTAGATAATAGCAGGCTGAATCTTTACTAGTGCTAACTCTTGTTTCTCCTAAATATCAATACCAAAATTACCTAAACCATCCTCCAAACTTAATTGACGACACTTTCTAAATAAATGTCAATAAATTTTTTTTATGATCATACTTTACTACAATTTGTCGTGATAATCGGATATTTATTATTATTCATGACACTTTTTTTAAAGGTGTCGTAGACATTAATTCAAAGACACTATTAAAATGTTATCTAATATTTAATTATAAAATATTACACATTTTCAGTGTCATGTAAAACTAATTGTACCACAATTTTTTTTAATTTTTTTAGCCTAGATTAAAAGAGTCCTTTTCCACTATCATTTCTCAAACACAAACAAGAAGAAAGACACACATACACACTCTCTCTCTGGTTCTCTCTATTGAAATCCCCCTAAATCCTAATCAAAATCCTAATTTTCTCAACCGATCTCCCCAAACCCTAACAAATCTCTATCCATCCTCCTTCCCCCTATCGCCCCTAATTCTCCTCCACTTAAAACTGACGAGAACCGAGGGTTTGAGCTTCGGATGACTCCATATCCCACTCTGGATGATAATTCCTAAGGCAGAACACGCTATTTGGCTTGCTTGATGAATACCACCATTGATCCCGCCGCCTCGCCAACGCTAGGACGATCGTCGTAGTAGACAAGGTAGCGCGCGACTCGTGCTGATATTATAGTTGACAAAAAACTAATTGTTTATGTTCACTAAGACTAGTTTGGAGAAATAGGCCTAATAATGGCTAATATTATAATTTTATAATGAAAGTTTTGCTATTTTATTGTTACATTTTAGTACTTACTTAAGAAGGCTATATCTTTTTGTCGTCTTAATTTTTCCCTATCGAGTATACAAAAATTAGAATTTTATGTTCATTGCTAACTACTACATTTTATGTGGGTATACGAGGGGATTATTGATGATCCTTATGGTGAATTGTTTATTGTTGAGAACAAATCACTACAGAAGGTAAGCTGCAAGAATTTTTTTGTTGGCATCTTGTTATACTGCTATTGAGGATCATAAGTACTAGCGCAAAATTTGTAGAATGAGACAAGATCTTGTGTGTCAAGGATAAAAACTTGAGGAGACGGTCCGAGTTAGCATGATTGGATTGATAGTGCGAATTGGACGGTAATACGAATTTGGATAAGAACGCGATGGAAAGACAGCGTGCATGGAAAGTTATGTTTGGAAGATAGTAATCGAGAGTCTAGTTTAAATATGCATGAATGACTTAAGAAAACATGTTACTCGAGGAACAGATATAGACGATAAATGATTTGATTTTAAATTTGGATGAACGATTTTGTATCTAGTTCCGAAGAATATATTTGGTTAAAACGATTATGATGTTGTGCGAATGGGTTTATGATGGTTATATAAAAATATTTGTGGACATTGAAACATATCGAGGATAAGTAGACATGGGCTTGAAGATATTCAAGTTGAATGAACGACGAGTTGATTTTTTATTTGATCTTTGAACTTGGTTGGTCTTGAGGAATGTTAGATTTTGGACTATGAATTGAACGAGTGATAACATTGATGTTTTGGAAGATATGGCTAGGGGAATTTTGATGATGGCATGAACGTTTATTAGTGGAATATGACTTAATGGACGAAGGAAACACTTGAGGATGGATCTTGGATTCGATGCAATGAGATTAATGGCTTAGAAAAAAACTTGGATCAATCTATGACTTGGATGGAATGAGTATACGAGAGTGAATTTTTGGATGAAATTGGGATAGCACGGACTTATGGTTCGAGGATATTAGTGAATCAAATGTGTGTATTGAGGATGAGTTGGTCTAGAACTTGAAGTGAATCATGCTAGGCAGATTATAATCAAATGTGTAGCGATGTTGGACGGCTAAAAGATTTTGATTTAAGATCGGTGACTTAGAAAATTGAATCATAATTTAGTGAACAAGACTTAGAAAATGGATAGTAAGATTCTATCATATATTTGAGGAGATAGACTATATGAATTACTAGGTTGGACGTGCGACGTTGATATATCGAGGATTTGGCTTAACTAACATACCTTAGGAATGGTTTTGCAGAAACAAAATCGGACCCCGTGAAATGGATATTACATATGTAGGTAGGAGGATCTATGCTCGATGTTTAGAAATCTGAGTTATGCGAGCTAGGGTAGAATACCCCGTACGAGCGGACTATGGTTTAACCTTAGATTTGGGGTGAGTGCGGTGCTTGGGATTGTAAGTCAAAGATGGTGATTTTAATTTGTAACTATGTCCTGGTGAACTGATCTAGTGGTTAGGAAGATGAACATATATCAAATTTAGAGTTAGTGTGATCGACCTTGGAGTATGACCTTGGTAGACCTACAGAGCTGGGGGACCAAGACTTAGAGTTAAAAAATTAGGATTGGAGGCGTGCGTTAGAAAAGTTTAGTGTTTGACGCGAACGAAATGGACGATGAACTTGGATGTTAGTTGCTAGATGGGATAGACGGTTGCAAAGAAAATGGCATAGAGGACTGATCGGATTGATGTTATCGTATAAAATTGATCGAGGAAGTCAGATGACGAATCGTATCGAAATCGAAATTGTGTGCTCATAAGAAAATGGCATAGGTATCATAGTGATTTCATAAGACAAGAATACTTGGATTATAAATTTTGACAACTTAAGGATTGATAGAAGGAAGAGATAGTTAGTTAGCGCAACAAATTGAATATTGATGGTATATATTGCATGGTATCAAAAAAATGTTAATAAATAAGATGGATACAAGATATATGCAAGCGAAAGGATAGATCGGTGATTGGTCGTTAAGGATTGAACGAAAAAAACTTCAGCTTGATCGGACTCGAACAATATTATTGAAATTTAGATAGTGTTTGGGAGAGTGTGATCGAAGTATGCATAAGTAAGAGATTCAGATCTTTGATGGATTGATTGTTTCATAGACTTGAAAAGTTTTCAGAAGATAGAACCTAGGCGAATCGAACAGTAACTTCAGAAGATAGTAAAAATTCCTTAGCGAGAATAAGCGATGGTTCAAAGATAGTTTGAGTATCGATATATGATCAGACTTAGATTTGGAATTTGTTAAGTTGGAAGATGTATTGAGATGCAAACTAAAAGTTTTGAGGATTGTTGAGATTTGATAATAGGCGTAACACTTGGTTTCGATCAGACGACATCGAATAATCGATTTGATAATGTTTTAGAATTTAGAAGAATTAAGTAGTCTCACTTGATCGACTTCACCCTAGTCCTACGTTTTCCCATGCACATTGAGTTTTAGAATACCTCATGCTGGAGTATGCAGTCCTGCTCTAGGCGCAGTAGAGATTGAGTTAGAGAATATGATAAGTTAAGTTGGATATAGTTGGATTGGATTGAATGACACAGTTACTTGATGAAGATTTTTCAAAGGCATATGTGACATAGAGAGAGGGAAGGAATAGAAGTAGTGTTCGAAAGATTTTGGAAATTAGGCGAGGCATATCCGAGTTTGACTTAGAAGTAATGTGATAAAACTTGTTGTACTCAGGAAGTCTCGAGGATGAGACTTATTCTGAGTGGTTTATTATGCAACGATCCGCTCTGATCAACCCGAAAAGTCGATTCAAATGACGTAAGTATAGCGAACTGTCCCGCCTAGCTCGACGAGTTGACTCGCTTGATGCGAAGGCATTTAGACTTGGCCTTCAGATGAAGTTCAAAATAGACTTTTCAGAGGTGCGCTTGGAGTCTTGCTCGGCAGATGCGATTCATCGCTAAGGTGAGTGGCTCCGATGAACCTGTCTCTGCTTAGCTTCACACTTAATAAAAAGGAACGATACATGCTAGTTGCTAGGCTATAACATTTTTATGCTAATAAAAGAGACAAACGCACATAGTTAAGAGAATAATCCCACCTTATCATTTGCATAGAACATGAAAATTCTACTTGCTATCTGCGTAACCTAGCATATTTAGTTACATGAAGTAGTTTCTTATATTATGCCACAAAGTATTTCTTATTTACACATCGATGCAACGTATCGCACGGAGTGTGACACAGAGAAAAAAGTGGAGTTACGTTTCATATATATGCGGGAAGACTATCAAATAGTTATCCCGAGTCAGGAGAAGGAAGCAAAGAAAGTTCTCGGGACAGTCAAGTCACCTAGGCAGTCTCCAATCAAGGAGCTACATAGAGATGAGAAGTTGAGATTTGAGGAAAGAACTAAGTAAATTTAAAGAAAATTGGAAGAAGAGGCTTGCATGGTCATGGACAACTTGTTGCGCAAAAGGAAGATAGTTATCGACCGATATTCGGGGAACCAGAATCAAGTCAGCCCTAGAGAACTGTACTAGCTGAAGTTCTAGTACTATTTCTACCTGAAGTACTAGCAGGAGAGTTCGGGACATCCAGCAAGGCTAGCTACTGAGCTGAAAAGATAGCTGATTTGTCGGATGGTTTGGGATGCCCAGTAAGGCTAGCTACTGAACTGGGAAGACAACTGTTCAATCCAATATGTCTAATATGGCTTGTAAAGCCAGTGACCTTTCATATAGATAAGTCATGCATGCATAGCGGCAATCCGTATATAAGAGTAGAGTAGCACAGAGGAGTTTGGTGCATGGTACCCCTATATTAGAGATTGGATACATGGTACACTTACTCATTCGAGTAAATCATGTCTATAGCAGAGACACGTTCTAGACACTTCAAGTTTACCTAGATATTTCTTTTATTTTATAGTATATATTTGTTATCACTTCTACGCATGACAGGGAAGGCCAAACGTTAAGTATGGATAAGTCGATATTCATAAATTGTGTGAGACACACTCTGAGACACGAGTATTCTTTACATTTACTATGTCATAAAACTGATTCTAAGACAGTACTAGAAATATAACAAATAATTTGGTGCACATAACTAAATGAACGTTTTTGGTTTTCTTGAGTGGGCGAGAGGCCTCCCCACTAGTCCATTCAATGTATTGATACCCAACCAGATTGCTGGCAGGGTACAGGGAGTAGCTCGCATGGTGCCGGAGATTGCTTTACGTATCGAGGTGTCGGAGATTGCTTGACGCATCGAGGCGTCGGATCGCACTTAGCGTCTTGGAGCATGGCGCACAGACCTGAAGCTCACTTATACGAGACATAATATATGGAAACATCATCATCCATGCGACAGTGACAAGTTGGACCGTGACATGCGTGTATAGTTGCAACTGTATTTTGTTAAAGATACCATGCGGCAGCCCAAAACCTCCTCGCATAGACTAAAAATAATAATTTTTAGCACATACACACGCATTGCCACTCCAATGTAGATGGCTGTAAATAGCAGGAACGTACTCCCATGCATGGACACATACGAAGATTCAGACACAAGGGAGAACACATGCAGTGAGCCTAATTGTTGTCCTTCTTGCCAATGAGCTAGAGACTTCGCAATTCTCTTTTATGTCGGACCATCAACGGAGTAAAGGAGTCAGTTGTAGTACTCGATCTCCATCGTTACACTTCCCCATATCACTAAAACTTGTACTTAGAATTTTCAGTTATAGGATTCTTGTGTACTCACTTTATTGTAATTTGCTTAATACAAAAGTTAGTAGAACTTTTATATTTTTTACAATGGCAACAGGGTGGTGAGGATGATTTTTTAAAGATTGGCCCAAATGTGAAGTGTTTCAAATGTCAAGGATATGGAATGTCACTATAAATTGTTCAAGTCCTTTTAAATCGATTTAATTAAGATTTATTTGAAGAAGAGTCAGCACCCGATGATGAGGGGTACGTTTATCAAATTGATAAAGATGCATAATATCTTGGGGAAGGAAATAATGATGTCTTAGGTTACATTGTGTCTCCTATATTAGCTGTTGTTAGATGCGCCTTGTCTCAACATAAAATTGGTGATGACTAGCAACGTTACACGATCTTTCATAGTTTTATGGGGACAAAAAATGCAAAGATAAATGTAGAGAGTGATAGTTGCATTAGTATTTTTTCCACATCTATATTATCTAAAGTGGGCCTTAAGACAGTTGCACATTCGTCCTTATATGGTATTTCAGATCAATGAGACTTTATTTGGCAAGATATTATCATGGACTTTGTTTTAGGCCTTCCCAAGGCTGTTAGGAAGAATGATTCTATTTTTTTGTGGTGGACATATTTTCAAAAATGACATATTTTATACCTTGTTCAAAAACCAGTGATGCCTTTCAAATTACCAAGCTTTACTTTGACTGGGTTATTCGATTTCATGGCTTAATGTTAGATAGGGACATTTAGTCTATGAGTTATTTTCAGAAGACCCTATGACACAAAATAAAAATAAAAATTTAATTTATCACAACTTTTCACCCTCAAACTGACCATCAAACCGAAGTTGTTAACAGAAGTTTAAGAAATATGTTGAGTATGTTAGTTGGTGACAATCTAGAAATTTTGAAACACAACATGCAAAGATTTTTATTATTGGCATAATCTGGAAAAATAAAGGTAAATTGACATTTTATTAAATCTTCTTGATTGCAATCTTACACAAACATGCCAATTTATTAAATACACATTTTGTTAGGATTGTAAATGAAATATTAGCAAATATCAATCTTTATGGTCCCTTCAAGCATGAAACGGGCGGTTCAACTCGATCTTTCTCTTCTCCATTGACATTGGTACAGAAGGCCGACACTGTCGCTCCATTGTTGGAATAGATGTCGACATCTTCCATAATGATGCCTGTGCAAGGAGTGACCTGACTACAGTTGAAGCTGATACCTAGCTTGCTTGCCGATGATCCTTTTAGTCCTATATAATGTATGTCACTCACTTCAACAGCTGATGTCTTCACCATTAGAAAAGAGGATTTATAAGAAGAATGTCAAAGTTAAAATAATATTATGATATATTAAGACAATGTAAACCTTAAAAAGTTGTAAGAAAAGAAAATAACACTTAATTGACAAACACAAATACAGAAAACAATAAGAAAATAAATCCTAACTACCTTCCCAAAAACCAAAGGGATCTTAATTAGAAACCAGACCAAAACAATCTCAATATGCTCTTCAATACACCCTTAAAATACTCTTTATTGGCATTCAAGGTTCACTCCCATTAAAAACTATTTTAGGTAAATATAGGTAACATATCTCAAAATTTTCTATTTAGAATGGGTATTAGTTAACCATCAGATAAAAAGTTACCATGTGTCTACATCACCATATAAATATATAAGATTTAAGAGGAAAAAAGCAATATTTTATTTTAGTAATATAATTTTCATAGAAGAAATAAATAGTTTCAATGTTATTGCAATCTTAACTTGGATATTTACATAAGAAGATTTCATATTTAATAAAGGACTAAAGTTTTGCTAGGGAGAGTGAGACCCACAAGTACGAAAGAGAAAATATTAAATGCTAGAGTGTCTGAGTTTTCACCTTGTTTGGGCAATTGTGATTTCCATTGCAATAAAATTGGTCTATTATAATGGGGTTCTTAACCTCATTGAAGTTGATGTTCTGAAATTTGATTCCTTTGGCAACACCAGAGCCACCCTACAATAATAAAATTGACTTAGAAAATAAATAGAATAAAAATAAAAATCTAAAAATTCCTAATGAAAAGCAAAGAATTTTGTTATTACCTGCCATGTCTTGATCCTCACCCCATTTGTTGTTCTGGTAAAATTGCAGGATGAGACACTAATTTGCTCCACTGTTGCTTTGCTTCCATCTTTACCTAAGCTCCCGATACTGTAATAAGAAGTAAATTTTTCATTATGGTTATTTTTTTTATATATTGCTAAAGGTATTTTGATAAATTGTCATAAACAAACCTTATGCCGTGGCCAGGCCCACATATTATGTTGCTGATAGAAATATTGGATGAGTCATTTCCAATAGCCACACAATCATCTCCTATAATCATATATATAACAATATTTATATCAATATTTGGAGACTTTCTTACAACTTTAATCCACCATATGAATTAATTAATACGTTGATGGTTGAAAGAAAGAAAATATATGATTAGAAGTATTATTTTCTTATTATAGATTATGTGTATATTTATATATATACCTGTTCCTATGGTAGCATTGGACACTTGAATGTCTTGAGAAGATGATATGTACAAACCGTCTGTGTTGGGACTATCCTCGGGAGATGTTATAGTGAGTCCAGTCACAAGTGCCTTTATGGTTTTATAAATTGCTACATGCTTCATAGGACTATTTGTAACTGTCAAACCGGACAACATGAGGCCATTACAGGAAACAAATCCTATTGCCTGCCAGCTCAAATTAACAACATATATACAAATACATGTAAGTGTAACATTAATTTGATAATTAACGGGACAAGGTACAAATATTCAACATATATACCAAATTGAGAGCTTAATTATTTCGACTATAATATTCGAAATTTCTCATGAAAAAAGAAATATTTTTTCTGCATATATTAATTCACAATTTCAATTGAGAATTGTTAGAGCGGGATTATTAATGGGTATTTAAATTTTTGTCGCCGTATAAAAATTATTTTGAAGAGATAATACTTACGTAAGGCGCTTTGTTACATTTCTGCAGTAAGAAAAGAAAACAAAATTTTCATTAATTGGCTTATCGAGTACAAATACAAACAATATAAATTAAAGGATATTTGAGAAGAAAAATATTAAATAAAGAAATATAGGAAGAGAGAGAGTAGTTTACATTAGTATTTCGGCAAGACCACCATTCTTTGCCATTTCCATCAATCTCACCATTTCCATTTACGGCTAAGCTACCTATGTTTCTGAAAGTAATCCAATAGCCATTATTTTTGTCCAAAGACCATATTTGGCTAGGTGCTAACATTTTTCCATCAACCTGAATTTTTAATCAACCATCCAACAAATGCTCAAACTATAGATACACCAGCATATTTTAAGACAAATTAAGTTTAAGAAAGTTAATTAATACCTGAAAATGGATGGGAGATTTGCAGTTGCCCTCAAAGGTAATAGGGCTCAACAAGAATGTCTTCCCTTGAGGAACAATCATAGTGGGGGATCCTGGATCACGACATGTCTCGTTCCAAGCTGCCAGAAATGCCTAACATAAAAAATAAAAATGCAAATTATGCGAACATAAAAAAAAAGTTTAGTGAATATGCTTTGTTGAGGCGAGAAAAATTCTTCCTAGTTGGGGTGGTTCGATCCCACGCGCGATCATTAATGACTAATTATCGAGTCTATTTTCCTAAGTGCAGGTCCACGTGGATTCTTAGAGGAGGAGCTAATAGCTAACATTGTTGTGTCGAATATATGTGTGTAACAGTCCATGTATAAACAAACAACTTTTTTATTATCTTATTTTAAGTGTTTTATATTATCATTTTTTGCTTGGATTTTACGTACTGTGTGAGAGGCTGAAAGAGAAATCTTACTTTCAAGTCATCAGTTTTGCCATCTCCAACAGCTCCATGTTGAAGAACACTGATTTCTCGACCAGCTGCTGGACACATGCAAGTAGAGTAGGCTAACAACAGCAACACCATGTAACAGTACTTAAATTCCTGTACAAACAAACAAATGTTACAAAAATTATTATCTACCTGACTCGCTTCTTGATTAAGGAGATTCAATTTATGTGCAAATTCTACATATTCAAGGAAACAAATAATCCAAATAAAACTTCTCATAATCACAAGTATAGTTAAAGGCATACTCTCATTATAATCGATGAGAAATTCTCCAAAATATAGAATTTATGAAAATCACTAGTATATATATAGTAACTTCAATTCCTATGAAATATATAAACTTAATTACTAGAAGCTAAAGAATGCAAAAAAAATACATAGCTAGAAATAAAATATGTCAAGATTCTAACGTTACTTTCACAAAAAGAGAGCACATAATTGAAAATATAAACCTAGTAGATTCACCATTCTTTTCTTCAATATAAGAAATAGCTAATGGAATAGAGGGTATGAGATAATCAAATGAAGAGCAAAATACCACTCTCTATATAGAGAATTTGTAGAGAATCATGTATGGTATATAGTAATTTGCTTTCTAATTCATGTATGGTATATAGTAATTTTCTTTCTAATAAACATTAATTTTTATCAATTTTTCAATATTTTATGGGATTTATTCATTATTAATGATCAAAAGGACAATAAGATACGATTTATTTATTTTATTTATTTTCTTCTATGTTAAGATACCACTTATATATATATATATATATATATATATATATATATATATATATATATATATATATATTCCAAAGAGGCTCATTTTAAATATTTACTATATTTGCCCATAAAAATATTCTCCTGAATCTTTTTTTTTCTTTTATAAAGAAATCTACAAACATATAGTAAAAGAAAATGGTCTAAATGTCCATAATGTTCCAATGGTTTCTGGCAATAACACCAATATCATTATGCTATCTTTGTATATAGGACTAACAACATACATGGCATTAACTCCATCACCATTATGCTATCTTACAACTGTTTTGGGGGGGGGGGGGGGGGGGGGGGGGGGGGTTGAGCTTCTTTTTTCTTGGTCTTGGGACCCGAGCCCCTCCTCTCCCCCTCTTTAACGCGCTAAAAGAATGAATCTAAACTTAATGATCTGGTTAGAACACAAGAAAATCAGTTTTATTTGTTAACGTTGGGCTACTATTGTCCTATCTGTAAAACATTTGACAAATAGTTTACTACCATCTAAGTATCTCTAAGATTAAAAGAAAAGAAAAATTAATTTGTTTATATTAAAAACCTTTAAAAAAGAAAGGAGAACTTTTATGGGTTAAAAATTGATTATTTTGTTAATCTTTTACATAAAAGAGTCAGGCAAGCCCGTCTCCTTGGAATGAAAATAAAGTAAAATTAAGTCAAATCAAGTACATACATTTTTTATCTCTCGTGTTCATATAACTGAGAGGTGAGCAAAATAAAAATCAAGTACATATTGGTAAGATTGATAGCTATTGTATGTTTAGTGTTTGATGTTATAAAAATCATTATCTATTCTTGATAAAGGAGATTCAATTTATGTGCAAATTCTACACATTCAAGGAAACAAATAATCTAAATAAAACTTATCATAATCACAAGTATAGTTAAAGGCATACTTTCATTATAATTGACGTAAAATTCTCCAAAATGTAGAATATATGAAAATCACTAGTATATATATAGTTATTTGATTTCCTGTGAAATATATAAACTTCATTACTAGAAGCTAAAGAATGCAAAAATTTACATAGCTAGAAATGAAATATGTCTAACACTACTTTCACAAAAAGAGAGCACATAGTTGAAAATATAAACCTAGTAGACTCACCATTCTTTTCTTCAACGTAAGAAATAGTTTATGGACTAGAGGGAAAGAGATGATCAAATGAAGAGCAAAATACGACTCTTTATATAGAGAAATTGTAAAGAATCATGTATGGTATATAGTAATTTGCTTTCTAATTAGCATTAAATTTGATCTAATTGTTATCAAATTTTCAATATTTTAAGGGATTTATTCATTACTAATGATCAAAAGGAGAATAAGGATACCATTTATTTATTTATTTTCTTCTATATTAAGATACCATGCATGTTTGGAAGTATAGTGACAACTAAGAGACTGTATAGCAATATTTTTAGCAAGTTAAAATCCCGATCTTGAATGTTATTCCCTCTCAAGCGTACGTTTGGTGAATTGCTTGGGTCAGTGTGAATTGGCAGTCCAATTGGACCCGACCTTGGGTTTTAAATGGGATGGGTGCACTGGCATCGTGTGAACCAGTCTCCTCTAAATCTAAGGCCCAATTGACCCAGACTAACACAGTCCAAACCACTCTAATAGTATAGTACCCCCACTTGATCACAAGCTTTCTTTTCATCAAGTGTTGCAAGCACTCTTTTTATAAAAAAAAAGATTTGTATACAATTTTAATTTTGTTCCCTGCTGCAGTCAAAGTCAAAATTTTCTTGCTTGCATGGAGTCGACGGGTACGAGATGGAAGGGGGAATACCTGTGGTGGCCATAGCCACTTCCAACCCCATGTCGGAAATCATCAGTCACCAGCCTCCAAGCCTACAATACATGTCGCAATCGAAAGCGGAAGCAATGCTCTCTTGTCGCGACGAGGCCGCCCTCCTGGAAGCCACGCCAGAGCTCTGCCGATCTTGCTTCGGTCGGTGGTGAAATCGATCACTAGATCTCTCAAATGTTTCACCATCACCGATTGACACGGAGGAGCACGTCAGAGTTGTGGGGCTATTTATTTCGTGTCGCGGAGGGAGGCCGGCCGGGCGGGCTTCCCCGAAATGTACAGGGCGTATGCTCATCTACGGGCCAAGAACTGGGCCGTGCGCTCGGCCGGGGACGCAGTCTGGAGCGAACTTTGGGTAATGAATGAGTCATGGGGGGTAGTTTGGCAGCCCATCTCCGACACCGACAACGAACGTGAAGGAAAATGGAGGACAAAAACAGATCCATGATTTTTCACTTGGAGCACATATATGATTGGATTGGAGCAAAGTCCTAGTCCTACTTAGTCAAAGAGTTCTAAATATAGAAATGTATGTCAATCCTACATAGAATTAGATTTTCTTACATGGACACATGACATGCTATATATCGGTGCAACGATAGATGCAAGCTGCATAGACACTGCACAACGTTTCAACACATGAGATCCGATGGTACCGTCCCGGTGCTTAATTCCCTCGCACTCAAAAAAGCTCTTCAAATGTGACTGGAGCAGAACAATAACTGCAACTTTTCTTTATGTACTCAGAATGGGAATTCACCTGAAACTAATATTGCTTGTTCAAAGGGTTTAGGTACATCAATGTTGCACATGCATGTATACAACACAAAAAGGACACAGGGACAAGGAATTGCTTTTGGTGTGTTCCTGTATCTTTTGGGGTGTTGATCGAGTGTCTATGCCATCTCAACCAAAAATTTATAAATACAAGGCAAGAAGATTAAATCACAAATCTTGATCAGTTTCACAGTTGAGCTTAGCCAATAGCCAATTTGTTACATAAATAAGGCTTATTAATCTCTAACTGATGAAGATTAAGGGAAAAGGGAGAGAGTGTGTGTTGGAGGGAATCTAAAAGCTTTCTAGTCCAAAACTAAGAATTAAGAGAGGTTACTCTCCTATAGATGAGTGTAGAAGCATGAAAAAAAGTTGAGTCCATCCACATGAAGTCTATGCGTCGAGTGGCTCATATAAGCAACATGACCAGTGAAGACAATACCATGAGACAAGGCTCATTGCGCCAAAAAATAGTAATTCTTATGCGGCATTTAGTCCATACGACCAAAGACAGTGAACTTTATAGCTATGCGGCAAAAGGCCTCGACGCATATGACTTTGCCGCATAATCCAATCTGACACAACATTAAAAGCTCTACCATCACGTAAAGTGTGCAGACGATGGTTACACATAAAATGTCATCGCTAACGTCTACGTAATAATTATGTCATCTTTTACAGTTGTACAGTGCCACGTGTTCGTCATGTCTGCGGAAAGCACTTCCATGCGGCGAAGTCATCTATGCGACATATTCCTATGCAGTAGAATAGTGATTATACGGCAGAACAATTACGAAGCTGCAGAGATTGTGCATTTAATGCGCATATGTTTAATTTTGCGTTCAAGACGGATACGTTTCAGCCGCCGCATTAAGTGTGGTTTTTGAAACGTTATAACGCATAACACGTGTCAAGTCGACTAGGTTATGCCCATACATTCAGATCCATTTTATGCGCTGCGGTTATTATATAATCTTATGCGCCTACTCATTCTTATGCACCAAAAGCAGGAAACAGTAACTTTTAATATCCTATGTGCATGTAGTCATTACAGTGAGAATGATAAAAAGTTGAATACTTTTGAGCCTATTTGCTGCCAATTGCACTAGTAAGCCAGAGTTAGCAAGTTCTTGCCAATCTTTGTCCTTAGATCGTCAACGGAGTAAAGACATCAGCTCCATGACTTGATCTCCATTATCACAATTTTCTCGGATTTCTGTATTTAGATTCCTTGTATTTTCTAGGATTCTTTTGTACTATGTTGAAAAAGAAATACAAAGTAATACACATTTTCTGATAGAAACAAAGAAGACGACTTTGTTGGGGACTACCTTCTCCAATGATGAGAATGTTGTGACAAAATCTAACGTACGAAGATAAGCTCAACACAAAAGATGTTGGTCGTGAAGTTCGACCAACAAGATTTTGAGGCGATACCATCGGGGGATAGCTCAAGTCCCTTACTACGGACCTCAAAGCTGAAGAATTCCCATATGACTTGGCTGCCTAAGACCTGTGCATCTTACCCGAATGCCGCAGAAGACATTGAAATGATGAAGGTTCTGTCTGGCGCAGAACCTGTCCATACGCGACCTATGTCGAACCCTCTGGTTGCCTATAACTAGAAGAAGAGTGCTCAGAAGTGTCATGCACACACATCTCATAACAAGCTCCAGTGGGCGCATGAGCTTAACAAGAGTTCTACTGCTATAGGCAACGCAATCCATGGATCTGCCATCCCACAAACCAAACCACCGTATTTTATGCCTGTGTCAACCCTACAACCAAATCCATTTTTTTCTAAATTGACCAATCATTTGTACGACTTGCTATTTTATGGAGTCTGAGGTTATCTCAGAATAATCCATAATAAGTATCCTCAGATCACGTTAGTGCCGAACATGAGTTAACCGAACCAATATAATAAAATATGCACTTGTAGGATGCACCAGTCCCCCGTAGGGACACTATACTAAAAATACGGTATTAGCGATTCCAGTGTTCTTATATTAATACAGTTGCTCGGCATAATAATAAGTCAGATACTGCACTCCACTAAGGCAGATGATATACAATATCTGTGGTGGCCAACCCACAGTGCACTTAGAATGAATCTCTGTGGGAAGGTTCGTTAGCATGCTCTCGGGATACCGTTCCCTCTAAATGTTACTACTACTTTTAGTTACCTAATTAGCCCTATGTTGTGCTTGAAATCTCAAGGCGTGGTCAAATATAAATTTTTCTTAAGATGTCATACAAAGTACGAGCACGCTAGATACGAATCCATAGAAATCTAATCTGGATTCACCCTAGCGTGTATGCAACTTTCATACAACCAAAATTCTAGCCATGCTTTGGTAGTTTGACTCGCTTATTATGCCCGTGCCGGGGAAACAACGTACATATATAATCACGCATTCAGGGATTTGGAGGCATTCTTGATGCATAACCCAAATATAATCTCTTAACACGTGATAGGATGTGTCGCACCTAGGCACACATTAAAACATGAACAATAATCAGGCAATAGGGGTAGTAGAAAGGATACAGTATTCGAGTCTAATTACCAATTATATATTGGGTCACACGAGTCAAAAAGATATTTAGTCAAAACAAGCAAGACCGCATGGGTCTTTAGGCCGCATGGAAAAATTATGCCGCATGAAGAGTTAGGTTGCATGGACCACTTGGTCGCATGCCTGAGGTGACAGTCAAATAAATAAAGTTAGGTTGAGCCGCATGAAGAGTTAGGTTGCATGGAAAAATTATGCCGCATGAAGAGTTAGGTTAAGTCTACTCCTTGGAACAAGTGTTGAAGTGACAGTCAAATAAATAAAGTGTCAGTGATGTGACATAAACTGACTAATGTGAGAAAGGATAAAAATATATAAATAAGTGCCAACGGTTCAGATTCATGTGTCCAAGAAATAGGGGCCCTCATGTTCTCCTGGCCGTGTGGGTGTCGGTGCCGCATGGGGTTCAATGCCGCATGGAGTCCTCTGACGCATGGAGTTCTCTAAGACTTAGAAAAATTTTCATTTGTTCAGTGAGTGAAAGCACAAGATGTTCAAGGATACTGTGTAAATCAGCAGTCAGGCATCCAATAAGATGGACGCATGCTGTCAGTATGCGGCAAGATTTTAGGCCGTATAACCCTCTCGGGCCGTATATCACTCTCAACCGCATAACTCGTTGGCCTCATGAAGACTTTATCTTGTTCAACAGCAGATTCAGCCATGGCGAAAAAGCTCCAAAAACTAAAATCTTGTTTTGTTCATAAAAATCTCATTTTAAGTCCAAATCGGGGGAACCAAAATCCAAAATGATTTAAATTGAAAGATCTATCATGTTGCAAAAACTGGTTTTCAAAGACATAAGTTTAATAAATTAAAACCAAGAAAAACTCATAATATCCAATAAAACTCTACGTTTAGAAATATAGATCTATACTAATCCATCCATCAAAATAGAAAACTCCAAGAACTAAAGCGCTTAGGAACACATAATAAACATAATAAAACAATAATATGGAGGGTTTCTCCATTTCTCATGTAAGGTGTACTTGACTAAGAAAATTGGGAGAGAAAGCTAAAGAAGGAGAAAGTAATGAAGAAGTAAGGAGAGAGAGAAAAATATTGGGTTATATATGGTAGAATTTGAGGGTTGAACCAAAGGCTCTCATGAGTTGAACCAACCCACAAAATAAACCATGAACAAGGTTAAACCAAAGAATGGGTCTAGTCTCCATACACATGCATATATGAAACAAAAACAGTAAGCATAAAGCATATATGATAATTAATAAGGCATCCCAAACGCTTTCTCAAAATATTTTGGAGTTCAGCTGTGCAAAATAAGAAGCTGGAAGAGTAACAAAAGTACATGACAGTGACCAACTGCAGTCTGATTTAATACAATCGTGTGAGAAAAACTAATATCCAGGCGAACCGACTAACAGGTGCCGGTGGCTAAACGCCAAAAAAAGTAAATATACAAGACGAGCAGGGAAGAAGAAAGTGTCATGACCCACACCCGGTGAAGGGGCACGAGTACGTGGGTACGTCCTACCTACGCCACAGCATCAGTGGTAGAACGTTGTCTAGGTCAACTATACTAATTAATTATCTCATAATAATGCATAATCCTCCAATAATATCTCAACTCCAAGAAGGAGAACAAAATACTTAAAGCAACATAATACTCAATCATAATTCTATAGAACGATAAGATATCAAGGAAGTCTAACATAACTATGCAGTCTAAACAAATATAACAACAACAATAGAAACAATAACCAAAATCTCAAATATAAGCCAGAAATAAATTTGGTACCAAAATGCTAAAAAGAACTAACTATGCTAACAAGTGATTCGGCTAGATCTTCCGACAGTCACTCCAGAACTAGTAGGTCCAAGTCTGCACCATCTATCGGTCGGGGTCCGTAATATGTAGGACACCAATCCCCGGGATTCTCTAAAAAATATTTTTCAGCCAGGAATAAAGCAAAGTACAACCCAATAGCAGTTTCAATTAATTGATAATGACTATAAACAGAAATAGAGAATATAATACAAGACAAGAAACAATAAATAATATTATACTATGGTAGAAGAAACAGGTAAACAAGAGCAATATGGTATACACTGATCTTAATAAAATAGAGCAAAACAATAAAATAGAATATGGTAAAGAACTGGAACTATGCTAAGTGTTTGAAATACTAGTTAGATATGTGATTGTCTTGGGTGAACATTATCTAATTAATATTGGATAAACATTATCTAAGTTAAACATTGAACATTATCTAGGATTTGATCACATATCTAGCTAATACTTTCTCTTGTCCCCCGACTAGTACAATGGATCCAACCATGACACATTATGATGCAAGATACTCAAGGCATTATAAATATTAAACATTGAACATTGAACATTGAACAATGACTGATCCATATGTATACTAGTCCGTGTACCAATATGTCAATATTCATATAAAATATTTCTAAATACTTGTATTATAGTAATTATCAAATAATAGAAACTATCAGAGAATGTACTCGCTTGTGGTCCAGAGCGATGAATGTCAAACTGTGTCCGAACTGGTGTGACACAGAACTATATATGGAATATCATATCAATACAAGATTTTGGAATGAAATTAAGTTAAACTAGTTCAATTCTAGGTCATGAAGCCATTTCTAATTCAAATAGTCAAACTAGGTCAACTCTAGGTCAAACTTGGTCAAACTAGCTATTTCTAAGTTGTATGAGTCTAACTCTAGGGTATTAGGTCCACATACTATGAAACTAGGCCACACTAGCTAAGCTAAGATACTAGGATACACACAAAATACCGTATCACAGGATACACAAGTTTTTAGATATAAAAATTGTAAACTCCCTCGATCAGATTTCAGTATTTTAATATTATTTTTAGTTAATTAGAATTAGTGCAACTTTTTAAATTTATTTATTATATATTCTATTGATTGTGCACCTGTTTATTACACAATAAATTAGGGCACCACACTAGCTGTTAACCCTAAACTAATTTCACATCCCTTCCCTAGACTTGCTAGACTGCATTTTCTGTATTTTTAGCAACTCCCAGAAATCTCGTTTTGTGCTTCGTTTTAGTCGCACAAATATCGTTACAAACGTACGTATTTAATCCCTATTTAATTTTTTGCTCTTTACCCACCTCTGTACCCTAGAGATTTGAGGACCAGTAGGCGCCTGTTTTGCCCAACCAAAAATACGATAATATTCTACACTAATTGTTTTACAATTATCGTATTGACACCGTAGAAAAATTATGACCCTAACTGTCCTTAAATAATTAGTGAACACCGTGCGCAGTATTTATTAAATAATAAATACGGTGACCCGTATCACCTAAGAAATCAGACCCTGCATCTGCCCAGACTCACCCCACACGGTTCAAAACATTCTCCCCAGCATTTCCCCTCAATTCTGTGAATTTTGGTAATTTTTAGAACCAGGTGATTTTTCAGACAAATTGCATAATTGCGCAATTTCCCAATTTTTGGACTTTTATGCAAATTATGAAAAGTTAGGATTTTTATGCAAAATGCATGTTAGATGGCATTACCCTATTGGCTAGACAATAGGTGGCATGAGACCCACAGAAAAATCTGCTGAAAATATCCCAAAAATCCAAATTTACCAAAATACCCCCAAAGTTCTACTTATTTACCAAATTGCCATTGACCTATTCCTATATAAACCCTAACACACACCCCCCTCTCTCATCCCCACTCCCTCACAGCCACCACCGGCCACCGCCTCCGACCCAACTCCGGCACGACCTTCGCCTCGACCCCCTCTTCCCTCCGGCCAAGCCTCGCCGCCTGAGCCGCCCTGCTCCGCCGTGGAGAGCCTTCACAACCACCACCACTCCCACACTGCCACAGCAGCTCCCCGACCTCCGACCGATCACCACCGCCACCCTAGCCGTCGCCGACCACCGCCACCACCCCCACTCGCTCCGCCTCGACCTCCTCCACCGTCCTGACCTATTCCCACCGCCCCACGACACCCTCCGCCGCCGGCAGATCCCCCGCAACCACCACCGCCTCACTCTGCCACCTTCCCCGAAGCCACCCCGACCATCCCCCACCGCCACTCCGGCCATCCCTAACCTCCGCCACCACCACCAGGGCCTTCGTCTCGACCCCCTCCTCCGCCCTGACCGCCTGCACCGCCACCCCCGCACGCGGCGCTGCAGCTGCCGCAAGTTGCTGCTGCTGCTGCTGTTGCCGACTGCAGCTGCTGCTGCAGGCGACTCTCCGGCCGCCTCCGGCCATCTTCGTCGCCGTCCTCCTGCCGTCGACGACCAGTGGACCCCACCTGTCAGTAGGTAAATTACTAAACCCTAAAATATATGTATTTACATATATATCCCTATATGTATATATATGTATATATATATGTATATATATAGGTATATTAATATGTATTTCTATGTATATGTATATATATATGTTTATTCAAATATATTATATATATTATAAATTATTATATACTGTATAAATACAGTATATTTATACAGTATATTGTTTATTATTATTATAATTTTATTATATATGTATGTATATATACATAGATATATTTCTATAATTATTCATATATACTTATATATATGTATATTAAGTATAAATATCTACTATATATATATTTACATATTATGTAAATATATATTATATTATAGTATTATATATATGTATATTCATATGTATATAGTATATTATATGCATTTATTTCTGTTTCCTATATATATATATATCTATATATAGTATATATAAATATATGTCTACATATATTTATATATATATATAGTTATATAAAATATGTATACTATATGTAATAATATAAACATATTATTTATATGTTATATTTATACTATGATTATTATTAATAAAAATTACAGCTTATATTTATATTATATATGTATGCTTCCAATTTTTGTACTGTCTTTAAATTCATTACATATATTGTTACACATAACAGTGGTCACATATAGACCCTGATATTATTAAATATAATATTTGCTGGATAGTACAGCATTTATATATGTATTTATATTTCTGCACTGTCAATTCATTATATATATATATACATCAGTGGATATACCCTGATTATTATTTATTATATATATATCTCAGTGGATATACCCTGACTACTATATTTTTATATATTAAATATTATATTACTATATATAAACAGTGGATATACCCTGCTATTATATAAATTTATATTCCTGCATTCTCTTTTCTGTATATATATGCTATATATATACTACTACTACATACTATATCTATAAGTATATATATATATACTATATATATATATATATATATATGTTGTGTGTATCCTATATATACATAGGTATATATATATACTTTTATATTATACCCTGATAATTCACGAACCTGTATATTTTTAACAGAGAATATCTCCAGCACAACCAGTAACCCCTGTCACCAGCAACCTTAAACCTGACTGCGAGATCAGGTTATCGACACTATCAGGGAGTAGGCAAGTATACCTTGCCAAGTTTTTATTGCTTAAATATTAACTGTTAAATTTAAATTCAATTATTGTCATATGATACTGCTCCTGAAATTACATATAACAGTATGTATCTGAGATTGCCTTGGGTACAGTCAACAGATACGTTGACTTAGGATAATCAACGTAGTAGTTACAGACTTACCAACAACTGTGAGGATATCCTGATATTCTCCTAGACCCTATCACGGGAACACGCAACATGGTTGCAATGCATACTGGGATGCGAGCTGCGTAGTTGACTAGCTACCAGTACGTGTGACCGCATCACGGATTAGAATAATTCAGGAAATATACGACTTGACCTTTAGTTACATTGGGAGGGGAGAACGACTAAAATACGTATGGGACACCCACCTCTTTACCATGTGCCGCACTCGACGGAGTGATACGGATAATATATATTCATGTGACCATTCTCATCGTAGATGAAAAATTGTATAGTGCCCTTGAACGGGGGCATATGTGGCATATACTAGCCAGTCACTACAGATTGGTGAATTACGTCAGCATATGTCTAGCCACATATTTCCCATACGTACTAGGTTGTCTCAAATTGCATTTCACTTAGATGGTTAGCACCCTGTAGAAATTTTTATTCAGTATTTACATACATGGCATGTTATTTTCCTGTATCTTGTTACGTCCCTCTGAGGACCTGGTTCCCTGCCAGGTTTAGCTGAGACATTCCACCCCTCAATACCTGGACCTGGACAGGAGTCTGGACATGCCTTGAGATGGAGTTAGAGGAGATACCGTCAGAGTCTACCTGAGTACACCTGGAGTTGGAGCTACATATTTTGAGGATGTTGCGCTAGTTTATCTTATTTCACTTCTGCTTACTTTTTGTAGTGGGATTGTTCCCAATCTCTGAGAAGGATGCTGGTCAATCCAACAACCTCGTACCTTCACCAGGATCCTACCCAGGAGACGACATCAGCCCGACAAGAAGGGCAAACTTCTCAGGCACCAACACTGCAGGCAGAGATACCTTTGTCTCCACCTCCAGTTCTCGCAGCCCTGATGCCACAACTTGAGGAACAATCTCAGATGTTCCAAGCCATATTGCAGGCTCAGTTGCAACAGAATGAAGTCCTGAGACAATGCTTAATGACGATTCTGGAGAGGACAGCTGCCCCAGTACCAGCCCCTGTCCAACCAGCTAGTACTGTTCGAGGCTTTAGCCGGATGAGCCCGAGAACCTTTAAGGGCAATGAAACTCCGGAAAAGATCTCAGACTGGATCTCCAATACGGAAATACTGCTAGAAGGTTCACAACTTCACCCTGACCTATGGATGACCGCAGTAAGGACCCTACTCCTCGGCAACGCCCATCACTGGTGGGAATCTATAGAGCGCAGCACGGGTAAGAACCATACTTGGGAGCAATTTCTTGAATATTTTAATGCAAAATATTTCCCAGCCACGGTCAGAGATGATCTGTACTCCCAGTTCCTGCATCTGGAACAAGGAAACATGACCGTCGACGCCTATGATGCAGAATTCAGTCGACTAAGTCAGTTCGGTGCCATCCTAATACCTAATGAGCTGAAGAAGGCCATGAAGTTCCATCACGGCCTTACCCCCGAGCTCCAAGGGTATACTACGGCACAGTCGAGAATCTCCTACGAAGAAGTTCTTTCAGAGGCAAGGATACAAGAAGCCATTGGTCGAGAAGCAAGATGTTCAAATCCAACTATACTAGCCAGAGATCAGAATGGAGCAGGAGGACCAATTCGTCACCCGGGAAATCAGACACAACACCAGATGGGGTCGTACTAAACCAAGAAATTTTTGACTTGTCACCATTGTGGCATGAAGGGACATTATGCCAAAAACTGTCGAAGGAAGTATAGACTATGCTTGATATGTGAAGATAATCAACATAGGGCCAGAGACTGCCCACAACACAGAGAAGCAACACTTCGGACTGGGCAAGGACCAGCAGCACCAGCCCAGAGAATGCAACCTCCTACTAGAGGTCAACATTCCCCAGCATCTGGAAGATTTCAGAGGGGACCACCCTTAGCCACCCAAGATACGCAGTACTACCTAGCCAGACAACAAACTGGTAGACAAAGGCACGAGCAGGTTTTTGCACTAGCTGCGGTCACAGAAGAACCGGAAGGTGAAACCATTTCAGGTACCATTATAGTTGCATTATTACCAGCAAACCGCATTATTTGATCCTGACACTACACTATCTTCACATCTAGTAGTTTCGTACCCATGCAAATAGCCAAGTTTATCGGAAGAGGCATTGTTCCAGTTACCAACATTACTAAAGCCTGCTAGTAGTCAGGTATAGTAGAGTAATAAGAACGCGATTCTTGGTACTTTCAATACCAAACTCCAACGTTATCGTAGACATGGATTGGTTAAGTTAATACAAATACTATCCTAGACTACGGGAAGAGAAACATCATCCTTAGACCACCAAGTTACCCATTCAGAAATAGATAGTACCTAGGATAGCAAATCATATTGGTTAACCCTAGTCACCTGATGACTTATAGTATCCGACCAAAATTATTTTCCATCCTTTAAATAATGGTCAGGACTAAGCAAAAATAGATAGGTAGATTGCTAGACATTGATTGATAAGCTCAATCATATGAATAAGGTGATAGCTGAGTACTACAGGTAGTTTCCAAATTAGATTTGATATACATGACTTATTAGGATAGTCAGTAACTTCTAGTCTTGTGTTTTCACCTACCCGTGAAACTATCAGACTGGGAAGAAGAGGAAAACTAAGCTCGAGGTACATCAGACCCTTCGATGTGTTGAAACGCATCAAAGAAGTTGTTTACAAGATAGCATTACCTCAGACATTGGAAGAAGTACATGATGTCTTCCACGTATTCCAATTAAGGAGATACGCTCTGGATACAAGTCATGTGCTTAAATCTCTGTTTTATGCGAACAACCTATAGTGTATATTAAGATTGTAGAACTTAGAAAACCATACCTCTTTTGGGTCAACTAGCGACCTAGACATGAAGTTAGAATAAATAACTGTAGAGATTGTAAAATCTTGTCTTTTTGTGAAATTGAATTGTTTTTGTACATCTCACATCATAATCTAGCGTACTTATATTATACTACCTTAAAAAAATGCTTTGCTATTATAGCCTAGTTTTGCAAGCTTATTCTTTATCAAGCTTGTTCATTAAATTATGTATTATTGGAGTACTACACTAATACATTTCAGAATCAGTGTATGACGGTCTGATCAACCATAATGCACTTGGTTCGCCTTTCGCATAACTACTTTATGTGGGTTGAGATATATAATGATTAGTAGACAGATGTACTTACCCTCTGCGCATATCGTATCAGCTACATAACTGTGCTAATACGAATATGTGAATAAGGAGTACCAGAATAGCATTTCCATCCACAACTGCCTTGACAATTCCCCTTGAATTCTTTAAACGCCTTGAATCTCCATACTTCTAATCTATTACCTCCCCCTTGAACTCTTGATTACTGTTTTCCGTCTTTCCTTATTTCGGAAGGAAGAAACCTCGTACTTAGTATAAATACGAAGTGAATTATTTCTATAAGCCATTTCTATTTGTTTCTTGGGAAATTACCAAACCCTATTATTAGATTAGATTACAATTTAAAACTGTTCTTATTTTCTTAGAATGACTTTCGTTACCTACCTTACGTCATATTACGTTCCTCTGGTTCATATTGCATGAAAACATCATGCACCAGGCAAATCAACCTGGAAACGTGTAGAGGATATCCGATAATGTTTCCCCCATCTATTTCCAGATCAGGGTATGTCCAAAATATTTCAAATCAAATCTTCAGCTATGTCTATGTCCTCATATGTCCTTAATCAATCTTTCGTCCTCACTCACTCTGTAACGTGTATTTATTTTATTCAGTAAAATTTTTATTCAGTATTTACATACATGGCATGTTATTTTCCTGTATCTTGTTACGTCCCTCTGAGGACCTGGTTTCCTGCCAGGTTTAGCTGAGACATTCCACCCCTCAGTACCTGGACCTGGACAGGATCTGGACATGTCTTGAGATGGAGTTAGAGAAGATGCCATCAGAGTCTACCTGAGTACACCTGGAGTTGGAGCTACATATTTTGAGGATGTTGCGCTAGTTTATCTTATTTCACTTCTGCTTACTTTTTGTAGTGGGATTGTTCCCACCTGACTTTATCTGGGTTGTATATGACATTTCAGATTTAGCATTTATATATTTAGCACTTTTCCTGTTATTCTTGTGGATGAGATAGATTTACCTGTAATTAGACTTGTAGTAGTTTAGGACAGCGTAGCACATCACTTTGGGTCCATTAAATTGGGTATTCCCTTAGTGACGTGTCAGCTGGCCAATGCCACGTGGCCTAGTTCCGTATATTTTTGGGACTGGGGCGTGACACGGTTTTAGTGGTGGCCCATGCAGGTCGAGTTAATTGCTAGTAACATGATATCATGTTCAGCAAACCTGCAATAGGATAGGAATACTAGGTCTCATCCACACTGACTTCACCCATAAATATTACATCCTGCTTGATTATCATCTATTAAGTCCTTCGTATTTTTCTAAATTTTTCTATTCTTTTCAGAAATATGGACATACCCGGGAAAACTGCGATTGATGGAACTGACCAAGCAACAGACCTCTCGCCAGATGTCCAAGGGACACCAATCCCGAGAGACCAATCTCTGAGAAGGATGCTGGTCAATCCAACAACTTCGTACCTTCACCAAGATCCTACCCAGGAGACGACATCAGCCCGACAAGAAGGGCAAACTTCTCAGGCACCAACACTGTAGGCAGAGATACCTTTGTCTCCACCTCCAGTTCTCGCAGCCCTGATGCCAAAACTTGAGGAACAATCTCAGATGTTCCAAGCCATATTGCAGGCTCAGTTCTAACAGAATGAAGTCCTGAGACAATACTTAATGACGGTTCTGGAGAGGACAGCTGCCCCAGTACCAGCCCCTGTCCAACCAGCTAGTACTGTTCGAGGCTTTAGCCGGATGAGCCCGAGAACCTTTAAGGGCAATGAAACTCCGGAAAAGATCTCAGACTGGATCTCCAACACGGAAATACTGCTAGAAGGTTCACAACTTCACCCTGACCTATGGATGACCGCAGTAAGGACCCTACTCCTCGGCAACGCCCATCACTGGTGGGAATCTATAGAGCGCAGCACGGGCAAGAACCATACTTGGGAGCAATTTTTGGAATATTTTAATACAAAATATTTCCCAGCCACGGTCAGAGATAATCTGTACTCCCAGTTCCTGTATCTGGAACAAGGAAACATGACCGTCGACGCCTATGATGCAGAATTCAGTCGACTAAGTCAGTTCGGTGCCATCCTAATACCTAATGAGCTGAAGAAGGCCATGAAGTTCCATCACGGCCTTACCCCCGAGCTCCAAGGGTATACTACGGCACAGTCGAGAATCGCCTACGAAGAAGTTCTTTCAGAGGCAAGGATACAAGAAGCCATTGGTCGAGAAGCAAGATGTTCAAATCCAACTATACTAGCCAGAGACCAGAATGGAGCAGGAGGACCAATTCGTCACCCGGGAAATCAGACACAACACCAGATGGGGTCGTACCAAACCAAGAAATTTTTGACTTGTCACCATTGTGGCATGAAGGGACATTATGCCAAAAACTGTCGAAGAAAGTATAGACTATGCTTGATATGTGGAGATAATCAACATAGGGCCAGAGACTGCCCACAACACAGAGAAGCAACACTTCGGACTGGGCAACGACCAGCAGCACCAGCCCAGAGAATGCAACCTCCTACTAGAGGTCAGCATTCTCCAGCATCTGGAAGATTTCAGAGGGGACCACCCTTAGCCACCCAAGATATGCAGTACTACCTAGCCAGACAACAAACTGGTAGACAAAGGCACGAGCAGGTTTTTGCACTAGCTGCGGTCACAGAAGAACCGGAAGGTGAAACCATTTCAGGTACCATTATAGTTGCATTATTACCAGCAAACCGTATTATTTGATCCTGACACTACACTATCTTCACATCTAGTAGTTTCGTACCCATGCAAATAGCCAAGTTTACCGGAAGAGGCATTGTTCCAGTTACCAATATTACTAAAGCCTGCTAGTAGTCAGGTATAGTAGAGTAATGAGAACGCGATTCTTGGTACTTTCAATACCAAACTCCAACGTTATCGTAGACATGGACTGGTTAAGTTAATACAAATACTATCCTAGACTACGGAAAGAGAAACATAATCCTTAGACCACCAAGTTACCCATTCAGAAATAGATAGTACCTAGGATAGCAAATCATATTGGTTAACCCTAGTCACCTGATGACTTATAGTATCCGACCAAAATTATTTTCCATCCTTTAAATAATGGTCAGGACTAAGCAAAAACAGATAGGTAGATTGCTAGACATTGATTGATAAGCTCAATCATATGAATAAGGTGATAGCTGAGTACTACAGGTAGTTTCCAAATTAGATTTGATATACATGACTTATTAGGATAGTCAGTAACTTCTAGTCCTGTGTTTTCACCTACCCGTGAAACTATCAGACTGGGAAGAAGAGGAAAACTAAGCTCGAGGTACATCAGACCCTTCGATGTGTTGAAACGCATCAAAGAAGTTGTTTACAAGATAGCATTACCTCAGACATTGGAAGAAGTACATGATGTCTTCCACGTATTCCAATTAAGGAGATACGCTCTGGATACAAGTCATGTGCTTAAATCTCTGTTTTATGCGAACAACCTATAGTGTATATTAAGATTGTAGAACTTAGAAAACCATACCTCTTTTGGGTCAACTAGCGACCTAGACATGAAGTTAGAATAAATAACTGTAGAGATTGTAGAATCTTGTCTTTTTGCGAAATTGAATTGTTTTTGTACATCTCACATCATAATCTAGCGTACTTATATTATACTACCTTAAAAAAATGCTCTGCTATTATAGCCTACTTTTGCAAGCTTATTCTTTATCAAGCTTGTTCATTAAATTATGTATTATTGGAGTACTACACTAATACATTTCAGAATCAGTGTATGACGGTCTGATCAACCATAATGCACTTGGTTTGCCTTTCGCATAACTACTTTACGTGGATTGAGATATATAATGATTAGTAGACAGATGTACTTACCCTCTGCGCATATCGTATCAGCTACATAACTGTGCTAATACGAATATATGAATAAGGAGTACCAGAATAGCATTTCCATCCACAACTGCCTTGACAATTCCCCTTGAATTCTTTAAACGCCTTGAATCTCCATACTTCTAATCTATTACCTCCCCCTTGAACTCTTGATTACTGTTTTTCGTCTTTCCTTATTTCGGAAGGAAGAAACCTCGTACTTAGTATAAATACGAAGTGAATTGTTTCTATAAGCCATTTCTATTTGTTTCTTGGGAAATTACCAAACCCTATTATTAGATTAGATTGCAATTTAAAACTGTTCTTATTTTCTTAGAATGACTTTCGTTACCTACCTTACGTCATATTACGTTCCTCTAGTTCATATTGCATGAAAACATCATGCACCAGGCAAATCAACCTGGAAACGTGTAGAAGATATCCGATAATGTTTCCCCCATCTATTTCCAGATCAGGGTATGTCCAAAATATTTCAAATCAAATCTTCAGCTATGTCTATGTCCTCATATGTCCTTAATCAATCTTTCGTCCTCAATCACTCTGTAACGTGTATTTATTTTATTCAGTAAAATTTTTATTCAGTATTTACATACATGGCATGTTATTTTCCTGTATCTTGTTACGTCACTCTGAGGACCTGGTTCCCTGCCAGGTTTAGCTGAGACATTCCACCCCTCAGTACCTGGACCTGGACAGGAGTCTGGACATGCCTTGAGATGGA
The DNA here is from genome assembly GCA_036927795.1 of Iris macrosiphon. Lineage (NCBI taxonomy): Eukaryota > Viridiplantae > Streptophyta > Magnoliopsida > Asparagales > Iridaceae > Iris > Iris macrosiphon. Next base: position 139,978,672 of record JAYESA010000020.1, read on the forward strand.
GTTAGAGAAGATGCCGTCAGAGTCTACCTGAGTACACCTGGAGTTGGAGCTACATATTTTGAGGATATTGCGCTAGTTTATCTTATTTCACTTCTGCTTACTTTTTGTAGTGGGATTGTTCCCACCTGACTTTATCTGGGTTGTATATGACATTTCAGATTTAGCATTTATATATTTAGCACTTTTCCTGTTATTCTTGTGGATGAGATAGATTTACCTGTAATTAGACTTGTAGTAGTTTAGGACAGCGTAGCACATCACTTTGGGTCCATTAAATTGGGTATTCCCTTAGTGACGTGTCAGCTGGCCAATGCCACGTGGCCTAGTTCCGTATATTTTTGGGACTGGGGCGTGACACGATTTTAGTGGTGGCCCATGCAGGTCGAGTTAATTGCTAGTAACATGATATCATGTTCAGCAAACCTGCAATAGGATAGGAATACTAGGTCTCATCCACACTGACTTCATCCATAAATATTGCATCCAGCTTGATTATCATCTATTAAGTCCTTCGTATTTTTCTAAATTTTTCTATTCTTTTCAGAAATATGGACATACCCGGGGAAACTGCGATTGATGGAACTGACCAAGCAACATACCTCTCGCCAGATGTCCAAGGGACACCAATCCCGAGAGACCAATCTCTGAGAAGGATGCTGGTCAATCCAACAACCTCGTACCTTCACCAGGATCCTACCCAGGAGACGACATCAGCCCGACAAGAAGGGCAAACTTCTCAGGCACCAACACTGCAGGCAGAGATACATTTGTCTCCACCTCCAGTTCTCGCAGCCCTGATGCCACAACTTGAGGAACAATCTCAGATGTTCCAAGCCATATTGCAGGCTCAGTTGCAACAGAATGAAGTCCTGAGACAATACTTAATGACGGTTCTGGAGAGAACAGCTGCCCCAGTACCAGCCCCTGTCCAACCAGCTAGTACTATTCGAGGCTTTAGCCGGATGAGCCCGAGAACCTTTAAGGGCAATAAAACTCCGGAAAAGATCTCAGACTGGATCTCCAATACGGAAATACTGCTAGAAGGTTCACAACTTCACCCTGACCTATGGATGACCGCAGTAAGGACCCTACTCCTCGGCAACGCCCATCACTGGTGGGAATCTATAGAGCGCAGCACGGGCAAGAACCATACTTGGGAGCAATTTCTGGAATATTTTAATACAAAATATTTCCCAGCCACGGTCAGAGATGATCTGTACTCCCAGTTCCTGCATCTGGAACAAGAAAACATGACCGTCGACGCCTATGATGCAGAATTCAGTCGACTAAGTCTGTTCGGTGCCATCCTAATACCTAATGAGCTGAAGAAGGCCATGAAGTTCTATCACGGCCTTACCCCCGAGCTCCAAGGGTATACTACGGCACAGTCGAGAATCTCCTACGAAGAAGTTAATCTCCTACGAAGAAGTTCTTTCAGAGGCAAGGATACAAGAAGCCATTGGTCGAGAAGCAAGATGTTCAAATCCAACTATACTAGCCAGAGATCAGAATGGAGCAGGAGGACCAATTCGTCACCCGGGAAATCAGACACAACACCAGATGGGGTCGTACCAAACCAAGAAATTTTCGACTTGTCACCATTGTGGCATGAAGGGACATTATGCCAAAAACTGTCGAAGGAAGTATAGACTATGCTTGATATGTGGAGATAATCAACATAGGGCCAGAGACTGCCCACAACACAGAGAAGCAACACTTCGGACTGGGCAAGGACCAGCAGCACCAGCCTAGAGAATGCAACCTCCTACTAGAGGTCAGCATTCTCCAGCATCTGGAAGATTTCAGAGGGGACCACCCTTAGCCACCCAAGATACGCAGTACTACCTAGCCAGACAACAAACTGGTAGACAAAGGCACGAGCAGGTTTTTGCAATAGCTGCGGTCACAGAAGAACCGGAAGGTGAAACCATTTCAGGTACCATTATAGTTGCATTATTACCAGCAAACCGCATTATTTGATCCTGACACTACACTATCTTCACATCTAGTAGTTTCGTACCCATGCAAATAGCCAAGTTTACCGGAAGAGGCATTATTCTAGTTACCAACATTACTAAAGCCTGCTAGTAGTCAGGTATAGTAGAGTAATGAGAACGCGATTCTTGGTACTTTCAATACCAAACTCCAACGTTATCGTAGACATGGACTGGTTAAGTTAATACAAATACTATCCTAGACTACGGGAAGAGAAACATCATCCTTAGACCACCAAGTTACCCATTCAGAAATAGATAGTACCTAGGATAGCAAATCATATTGGTTAACCCTAGTCACCTGATGACTTATAGTATCCGACCAAAATTATTTTCTATCCTTTAAATAATGGTCAGGACTAAGCAAAAACAGATAGGTAGATTGCTAGACATTGATTGATAAGCTCAATCATATGAATAAGGTGATAGCTGAGTACTACAGGTAGTTTCCAAATTAGATTTGATATACATGACTTATTAGGATAGTCAGTAACTTCTAGTCTTGTGTTTTCACCTACCCGTGAAACTATCAGACTGGGAAGAAGAGGAAAACTAAGCTCGAGGTACATCAGACCCTTCGATGTGTTGAAACTCATCAAAGAAGTTGTTTACAAGATAGCATTACCTCAGACATTGGAAGAAGTACATGATGTCTTTCACGTATTCCAATTAAGGAGATACGCTCTGGATACAAGTCATGTGCTTAAATCTCTGTTTTATGCGAACAACCTATAGTGTATATTAAGATTGTAGAACTTAGAAAACCATACCTCTTTTGGGTCAACTAGCGACCTAGACATGAAGTTAGAATAAATAACTGTAGAGATTGTAGAATCTTGTCTTTTTGTGAAATTGAATTGTTTTTGTACATCTCACATCATAATCTAGCGTACTTATATTATACTATCTTAAAAAAATGCTCTGCTATTATAGCCTAGTTTTGCAAGCTTATTCTTTATCAAGCTTGTTCATTAAATTATGTATTATTGGAGTACTACACTAATACATTTCAGAATCAGTGTATGACGGTCTGATCAACCATAATGCACTTGATTCGCCTTTCGCATAACTACTTTACGTGGGTTGAGATATATAATGATTAGTAGACAGATGTACTTACCCTCTGCGCATATCGTATCAGCTACATAACTGTGCTAATACGAATATGTAAATAAGGAGTACCAGAATAGCATTTCTATCCACAACTACCTTGACAATTCCCCTTGAATTCTTTAAACGCCTTGAATCTCCATACTTCTAATCTATTACCTCTCCCTTGAACTCTTGATTACTGTTTTCCGTCTTTCCTTATTTCGGAAGGAAGAAACCTCGTACTTAGTATAAATACGAAGTGAATTATTTCTATAAGCCATTTCTATTTGTTTCTTGGGAAATTACCAAACCCTATTATTAGATTAGATTGCAATTTAAAACTGTTCTTATTTTCTTAGAATGACTTTCGTTACCTACCTTACGTCGTATTACGTTCCTCTGGTTCATATTGCATGAAAACATCATGCACCAGGCAAATCAACCTGGAAACGTGTAGAGGATATCCGATAATGTTTCCCCCATCTATTTCCAGATCAGGGTATGTCCAAAATATTTCAAATCAAATCTTCAGCTATGTCTATGTCCTCATATGTCCTTAATCAATCTTTCGTTCTCAATATATGTTTATTTTTATTTCGAGGACGAAATATTCTAAGGAGGGTAGATTGTAAACTCCCTCGACCAGATTTCAGTATTTTAATATTATTTTTAGTTAATTAGAATTAGTGCAACTTTTTAAATTTATTTATTATATATTCTATTGATTGTGCACCTGTTTATTACACAATAAATTAGGGCACCACACTAGCTGTTAACCCTAAACTAATTTCACATCCCTGCCCTAGACTTGCTAGACTACATTTTCTGTATTTTTAGCAACTCCCAGAAACCTCGTTTTGTGCTTCATTTTAGTCGCACAAATATCGTTACAAACGTACGTATTTAATCCCTATTTAATTTTTTGCTCTTTACCCACCTCTGTACCCTAGAGATTTAAGGACCAGTAGGCACCTGTTTTGCCCAACCAAAAATACGATAATATTCTACACTAATTGTATTACAATTATCGTATTGACACCATAGAAAAATTATGACCCTAACTGCCCTTAAATAATTAGTGAACACCGTGCGCAGTATTTATTAAATAATAAATACGGTGACCCGTATCACCTAAGAAATTAGACCCTGCATCTGCCCAGACTCACCCCACACGGTTCAAAACATTCTCCCCAGCATTTCCCCTCAATTCTGTGAATTTTGGTAATTTTTAGAACCAGGTGATTTTTCAGACAAATTGCATAATTGCGCAATTTCCCAATTTCTGGACTTTTATGCAAATTATGAAAAGTTAGGGTTTTTATGCAAAATGCATGTTAGATGGCATTACCCTATTGGCTAGACAATAGGTGGCATGGGACCCACAGAAAAATCTGCTAAAAATATCCCAAAAATCCAAATTTACCAAAATACCCCCAAAGTTCTACTTATTTACCAAATTGCCATTGACCTATTCCTATATAAACCCTAACACACACCCCCCTCTCTCATCCCCACTCCCTCACAGCCACCACCGGCCACCGCCTCCGACCCAACTCCGGCACGACCTTCGCCTTGACCCCCTCTTCCCTCCGGCCAAGCCTCGCCGCCTGAGCCGCCCTGCTCCGCCGTGGAGAGCCTTCCTAACCACCACCACTCCCACACTGCCACAGCAGCTCCCCGACCTCCGACCGCCCACCACCGCCATCCTAGCCGTCGTCGACCACCGCCACCACCCCCACTCGCTCCGCCTGGACCTCCTCCACCGTCCTGACCTATTCCCACCGCCCCACGACACCCTCCGCCGCCGGCAGCTCCCCCGCAACCACCACCGCCTCACTCTGCCACCTTCCCCGAAGCCACCCCGACCATCCCCCACCGCCACTCCGGCCATCCCTAACCTCCGCCACCACCACCAGGGCCTTTGTCTCGACCCCCTCCTCCGCCCTGACCGCTTGCACCGCCGCCCCCGCCACCGCACGCGGCGCTGCTGCTGCCGCAAGTTGCTGCTGCTGCTGCTGTTGCCGACTGCAGCTGCTGCTGCAGGCGACTCTCCGGCCGCCTCCGGCCATCTCCGCCGCCGTCCTCCTGCCGTCGACGACCAGTGGACCCCACCTGTCAGTAGGTAAATTACTAAACCCTAAAATATATGTATTTACATATATATCCCTATATGTATATATATGTATATATATAGGTATATTAATATGTATTTCTATGTATATGTATATATATATGTTTATTCAAATATATTATATATATTATAAATTATTATATACTGTATAAATACAGTGTATTTATACAGTATATTGTATATTATTATTATAATTTTATTATATATGTATGTATATATTTATGTATATATACATCGATATATTTCTATAATTATTCATATATACTTATATATATGTATAAAAAGTATAAATATCTACTATATATATATTTACATATTATGTAAATATATATTATATTATAGTATTATATATATGTATATTCATATGTATATAGTATATTATATGCATTTATTTTTGTTTCCTATATATATATATCTATATATAGTATATATAAATATATGTCTACATATATTTATATATATATATAGTTATATAAAATATGTATACTATATGTAATAATATAAACATATTATTTATATGTTATATTTATACTATGATTATTATTAATAAAAATTACAGCTTATATTTATATTATATATGTATGCTTCCAATTTTTGTACTGTCTTTAAATTCATTACATATATTGTTACATATAACAGTGGTCACATATAGACCCTGATATTATTAAATATAATATTTGCTGGATAGTACAGCATTTATATATGTATTTATATTTCTGCACTGTCAATTCATTTTATATATATATACATCAGTGGATATACCCTGATTATTATTTATTATATATATATCTCAGTGGATATACCCTGACTACTATATTTTTATATATTAAATATTATATTACTATATATAAACAGTGGATATACCCTGCTATTATATAAATTTACATTCCTGCATTCTCTTTTCTGTATATATATGCTATATATATACTACTACTACATACTATATCTATAAGTATATATATATATACTATATATATATATATGTGGTGTGTATCCTATATATACATAGGTATATATATACTTTTATATTATACCCTGATAATTCACTAACCTGTATATTTTTAACAGAGAATATCTCCAGCACAACCAGTAACCCCTGTCACCAGCAACCTTAAACCTGACTGCGAGATCAGGTTATCGACACTATCAGGGAGTAGGCAAGTATATCTTGCCAAATTTTTACTGCTTAAATATTAACTGTTAAATTAAATTCAATTATTGTCATATGATACTGCTCCTGAAATTACATATAACAGTATGTATCTGAGATTGCCTTGGGTACAGTCAACAGATACGTTGACTTAGGGTAATCAACGTAGTAGTTACAGACTTACCAACAACTGTGAGGATATCCTGATATTTTCCTAGACCCTATCACGGGAACACGCAACATGGTTGTAATGCATACTGGGATGCGAGCTGCGTAGTTGACTAGCTACCAGTACGTGTGACCGCATCACGGATTAGAATAATTCAGGAAATATATGACTTGACCTTTAGTTATATTGGGAGGGGAGAACGACTAAAATACGTATGGGACACCCACCTCTTTACCATGTGCCGCACTCGACGGAGTGATACGAATAATATATATATTCATGTGACCATTCTCATCGTAGATGGAAAATTGTATAGTGCCCTTGAACGGGGGCATATGTGGCATATACTAGCCAGTCACTACAGATTGGTGAATTACGTCAGCATATGTCTAGCCACACATTTTCCATACGTACTAGGTTGTCTCAAATTGCATTTCACTTAGATGGTTAGCACCCTGTAGAAATTTTTATTCAGTATTTACATACATGGCATGTTATTTTCCTGTATCTTGTTACGTCCCTCTGAGGACCTGGTTCCCTGCCAGGTTTAGCTGAGACATTCCACCCCTCAGTACCTGGACCTGGACAGGAGTCTGGACATGCCTTGAGATGGAGTTAGAGGAGATGCCGTCAGAGTCTACCTGAGTACACCTGGAGTTGGAGCTACATATTTTGAGGATGTTGCGCTAGTTTATCTTATTTCACTTCTGCTTACTTTTTGTAGTGGGATTGTTCCCACCTGACTTTATCTGGGTTGTATATGACATTTCAGATTTAGCATTTATATATTTAGCACTTTCCCTGTTATTCTTGTGGATGAGATAGATTTACCTGTAATTAGACTTGTAGTAGTTTAGGACAGCGTAGCACATCACTTTGGGTCCATTAAATTGGGTATTCCCTTAGTGACGTGTCAGTTGGCCAATGCCACGTGGCCTAGTTCCGTATATTTTTGGGACTGGGGCGTGACAAAAATACTAATTTATATATATATACAAGACAATACGTATAGTATCTAAGCTAACTAATACAAAATAGATATCTTGGCTTTGAACCAATGCGTATCTCACTACTTGCACATCCATCTTGATACTCAAACTCAATACCTTGAGTATCGACCAATACCTTGACATTACCTTGGTATCACAAGGTAATTTAAATCTTAATAGATAGCTAACTACCTATATGTAGAAGCATGAAAAATACGCTGGGAAGAGCTACACAGCCTCTTGATACAGAGCAGCGTAAGCAGAGGCCTTCAGAGCCATCAGGCGTACAACAGAGTTTTCTTCGCTAAAATACAGCGTGAAGAATAAAGCTCAAAGGACCATCCGCATAAGTGCAGTACGTCCAGGCCGCTCCAGCGTGAACAGAGTTCGCCATTGCCTCTATGTCGTAAAACTCATCCGCTCTCGAAGCAGCATTATAGCGTACGAGGAACGCTTCGTCTTCCCCGAAATAAACCTGTCAAGTCACGCAGTGAATCTGACCTCTGACTCCTGACAAAAAGTGCTGCACGACCACCCAGACGACGGCTGGAAACGACGGCAGGCCCCTCGGGACGTGCACCACAGAATGATGGCAGATCTCTGCATTTAATGCAGAGGATTTAGTTAAAAGATCACCGAACCGTTGCTTACTGGAGTCCCCTCCGTATAAACCGCTCTTCTGCGTACAAGGGAATACGCTGCCCTATTTTACACAGGCAAACATGAGCGGTTTTACGATCCGCAGCGGACAAACCGCCTGTCAAGTCAAAAGCTGCACTTCGTACGAGATTCGAGGCACGTCTCCACGTCTAATTGCACAGAGCGGTGACAGTTTCTCTCAAGGCACGTCTCTACGACAGGTGCACAGAAGGGGTGCAAACCTTCAAAATATGCCTCCGCATTTAATACATAAGATGATGGCAAATCTCTGCAAGAGATTTGATTATATCTTCAAAAGCCGTAATTCCGGCTAAAGGCGTCCACATCAGCACGGTACGCAGTGGCTTCTACGCCCATTCAGGATCTGTGCCCATCCGGCTTCAACGCCCTCTCGACCTCTATGACCGCTCGGTTTCTACGCCCATCCGGCCTCTAGGACCACTCGGCTTCTACGCCCATCCGGCTTCAACGCCCTCTCGGCCTCTATGACCACTCGGCTTCTACGCCCATCCGGCTTCAACGCCCTCTCGGCCTCTAGGACCACTCGGCTTCAATGCCCATCCGGCTTCAACGCCCTCTCGGCCTCTATGACCGCTCGGTTTCTACGCCCATCCGGCCTCTAGGACCACTCGGCTTCTACGCCCATCCGGCTTCAACGCCCTCTCGGCCTCTATGACCGCTCGGTTTCTACGCCCATCCGGCCTCTAGGACCACTCGGCTTCTACGCCCATCCGGCTTCAACGCCCTCTCGGCCTCTAGGACCACTCGGCTTGAACGCCCATCCGGCTTCAACGCCCTCTCAGTCTCTACGACTACCCGGCTTCCATGCCAACTCGGCTTCTATGTGTAACCTCCGATTTCCAATTTCCAAAATAATTAAATTTAATTTATTTTAAAATATCAAGTTTTATAAAATATTTCTCCTTGAAATTTTATTTGATTTAGAACGAGGTTTGATTGTAGGAGGTAATTTAAAAATCTTTTATAAAAATCATTTTCATAAATGTCGCTTTCTTATAAAATAAGTAAATAAATAATAATATATATATTTCTAGTTTCAAATATTTGTGGCTTGAACCATAAAAATTATTGTTTTAACTAAATATTTATTTAAAAGACTAGTTGATAAAATAAAATAGATTTTTATTTATTGGGATAGTAAATAAATAAATGTCATACTTTCTGAGATTTTTGCAAAATGTATTAATTAGTAGCTAATTTGGAAATTAGCTAGCTTTCCTAAAAATATTTTTTGAAATTATAATCTTTATTTTTATTTTTATTTTTACAAGTTGCCATTTCCCATTAACTAGCCCACACCCTCATCTTTCCCACATGAGAAACCCTTTTATTTTAATTCTGGGCCATTCATTATTGGGCCAACCCGCAACCCTTTATCCCACACCATCTCTCCCTATTTAAGTCCCTCATCACATCTCCCTAGAAACCCTAATTTTTAATGTATTGGCTAGCCCCCACAATTCCCAAAGCCGAAGCCACCACCATTTTTGTGTGCTCGTGTCCGTGTGTCCAGGATCATCGTGTCAGCCGTGATGGCCTCGGGTCCGACCCCGGGTGTCCCACAATCTCCATTCATTTTCTGGGTTCGGTTACAATATTACAAGCAGATTCCGTGTCTGACACACCCGGACACAACCCCCACACCACAGCAAACACCCCACAGTCAACAAACCCTCGTGTCCATCCCGGACACGTACCCAGACCTCGACACATCCAGAACCTGACCCTAACCCTAGACTCGAGCCGCCGCCCGGAGTCGTCGTCGTCGTCGCCGCTGAAGCCGGTGGCCGCCGCCGAGAACATCCGCCGCCACAGCAGATCCGGGAAGCCGCCGCCGCCGAGAGGAACCGCCTCCTCGAGCGCCGAACGCCGCCGTCTCGAGCCGAGTCGACCGCCGCTGCAGATCCAGCCACCGCCGGCAGCCAAGATCTCCTTCCGCCGCCGAACAGATCCGACGACCCGTCGTCGAGCCTCGAAGCCGCCACCGCGTCATGCCCTCCTCGAGCCAGCCGACGACCCGTCGTCGAGACCGCTGCCGCCGAGTCCCACCGCTGACCACCGAAGCCGACGCCGGAGTGAAGTCCGGTGAGCCTCTCTCCTTTCCCTCTTTCCCCTTTTCGTTTCTTCTGTGTAATGAGTAGGATTAGAGGGAATTAATGTATACTTAGTTAGTTTAAGTGATAATAAATAGTTTAATGAGTATGTAATTAGTTTAAGTAAAATCTGTAATTAGTTTAGTTAAATTAATTAATTAGTTTAGTTAATGATTAGATTAGTAATTATTAATAAACAGTAACTAGTTATTAATCAGGAATTTATTTACTAACCAGTTAGTAAACATTAATTAATTAGTTTGGTATTTTCTTATAATTAGTTCAGTTAATTTGTAATTGATGTAGTAAATAAATGTAATTGCTTTAGCATATGTAATTAGCTAATTTTATGTAATTAGTTTATTTAGTTATAATAAAAAGGTTTTTGATTATGTTAAATATAATAAATCTTGGGTATTATATTATTATTAAAAATATAGTTCCAATAATAAAATGAGTTCAAAATTAGTTATTAAGATCGGTGACCGATTTTACCATAAATGAAAATATATTGGCTTTTACGTAAATTCTAGGTTTTTTATAAATAAACCTTTAAATTCTAATTTTTGTTCAAAAGGAAAGTTTTAACAATTATTGTTCAAAATGATTTCCAAATGATTTTTCATAAATTAAGAAGTTACCTTGATTACGAACAATCGACCCTTTCTCTTATTAGCTAACTTGTAAATCTTAACCTTAGCTAAACCCCAGTAAATTTCTCTATGTATTAAGGACTCGGTATCCTTATCTCGATTTTCGTGCCGAGCTCCGATCTTGGACTTCTTTATGTAGTTTCTAGCTAATTGGACTTCTCTGGACCCATTGGAACTAACTGCTACTTCATTTGGGATCACCTTAAGAAGTGTGGCATTATGTACATTCTTTGATTTGCTAATATACATATATAAAAAAATATATTTTGATTGATATATATATATTCAAATATGTATTTTGGTATAAATATATATTATATACAACTATTAGTGTATATACACAAATACGTATTTTGTACAATTACTAAGAGACACTTGTATATATATACGTTTTATTGGTATACTTTGAGTGTAAATGTATATTATATACGTGCCCCTACTAGATGACCCTAGTTGACTAGTTCCCTGCCTGACATGGCCCTGAGACCAGTATTTTTGACTGTGTTAGTGTAACATCTGATACAAATATGGTTTGCTTGTGTTATGTTTATAGGACTGTTGGTTTACCCAGGGGATACTCTGGAACAGGACATTGGTTTTACCAGCTAAGGACCCAAGGCGAGTACATTCTCTGATTAGTTTCTAATTTATGATATCTTCTATGTTCACTGTATCTAGTGTAAATATCCATGTTCTTGACACATTGGTTACACGGATTGGTATACACGGATCTCGTCATGAGATGTTATTCCTTATTCATGGTGTAGCTTGTACAAGACTTGTTTCCTTGATATCTTGTGCATGTACATACACTAATTTCTGGGGAGATTTGCTACCTTCCTAGGGAATCCCGTGCCATAGCGTACCATGATTGGATCTACTATACCAGTCGGGGGTTTGGGGAGTATTTTAGTGTAGATATGTGATCATACCCAACTTTATATGCACCATAGCTCACCCCACATCTCACGTCGGGTGCGGCCTGACCATTTACATGTCTCCTCACTGTTACATCGGTTAGCCCTACTAACCCATGTAATGAGTTTACATGCCTCCTCACTGTTACATCGGTTAGCCCTACTAACCCATGTAATGAGTTTACTAGTCCCAAGCCGATCACATGTTAAAGCTAGTACTCACACACTTAGTCATAGGTTTCTTGCTCATGGACATATTATTTCTTTCCTGCATTTACTTACAGTATTTCCAGTATTTCTCTTATTGTACATTTCTCGTACCTATACATGCATCTGGTATGTTTCCATCTAGAACTGCTACATAGTTTATGTCATTTATATAGAACTGCTAATTTGAGATGTACTTTGCTCCTTCCTGACTGGAAAATATTTTTCCAGACTGTGACCTTAGTAGACTGGTTCCGACACTTGGGAGATTGGATGTTACTGATTGCAGGTATGATTATGTTGTCATTGGGCTTGTGTTGTATTCTTTTATTTCTTCAAATTCCTATCGTGCTGCAGTTATGATTGAGTATGTTGTTCATCTTTATAGTGTTATCCGTGTCTCCTTATGGAGTTGGATACTAGTGTGAGATTATTTAGATAGTACTTGACCTAGACAGCGTTCTACCGCCGATGCTGCGGCGTAGGCTGGACGTACCCACGCACTCGTGCCCCTAAACCGGGTGCGGGTCGTGACACGTTTTTAGTGGTGGCCCATGCAGGTCAGACTTCGCTAGTTGTGCGATGTCGTGGTAGTGCGACATCATAGTTGTACTACTGCGTACCTGCTACAGAATATAGGACATAGGATACTAGGATGAGAGAGGATACTCAATCACAAATTCTTGAGAGATTCCTGGGACGACCACTTGAGAATCTTATTCCAATTTAAATCTTTTTTCCCTTGATTTCGTCCGCTCTCGCTTGTTGTCACTGAACTTGATTCTTGTTGAGCAGTTTTTTAAAATCTTGGTATCATTGTTGAGTTTGATTCTTGCTGACCAGTTGTTAACTTTAATTCCTGGTATCGTTGTTGAGTTGATTTCAAATTGAGATGAATTTTTACGGACTAGGATTTATGGTATCATCTGATGACATATATTGATGAGGACAGTGAGGAAGGTAAAACGTCTACTTTGGTTATGGAACCTAGAATTTATCGCAGCCATATTAGCTGTGGTGACGAGAACGTAGGAACCTGACTTGGATGTACATACTATAGTTATGAAGCTTAGAGTCTTTCGCAGCCATACCGGTTGGCATGGCGAAGATTCTAGACGACATGATTATAGAGTGCATACCTTAGTTACGAAACCTATCGTTTATCGCATCTATGCTTACTGGCGTGGCGAGGATTCTGAGTGTCATGATTTCAGACAGACGTGTATGATTATCAGGTTGTATCCTAAATTGGTTCTTAAAATATCATCTCAAGACTTATCTATTTCTGTTATTCCAGGACTTTGTTCCACCGCTTCTTTCTTTACTAGCAGTAAAGATACCTTCTGTCCTCAATTCAGCCTTTGAGCTCCTATTCCTTGAGGATTTCTTGTTAAGTATGATAATTAGTGGCTTGTAATTTTGTTGTGTCTTGTATTAGTATTGACTGTGTTGCTAGTGAGTTGTAAGTGTTTCTTAGTTGGACATGTGAGCAGTAGGCTTTAATCTAGAGTTAGCCCTTAGTATAGTACCTTGTACCAATGATTCTAGGAGTAGTGTCATTAGAGACTGAGAGTTAAGGAGAGTATAGAGTATCAGTGATAGTTCTCAGAGTTAGTATCAGAGCCAATTACCCGTCCTGGATAATCATGATTATGTAATTGAGTGATCTATGTAAACGATTAAGTATCCGGGAATTGTGTTAAGGATTTATGGAGCATGATGTCCAATTGGATGATTGATATCGGAAATGTTAAAGGTAAATAAATGTATATGTATAAAGGGTTAATGAGATGTCATAAGTAGAGAAATATCAGGATTAGTAATGGAAGTTGTGAAGCGTATCACGGATTAGTTTAATAGGCTTTAAAGGATTGAAGGAAATACATATACAACCATCGAGATGAGGAACCATACACATACCCATGAGAGTAAAGAAACATGAGTGTTATAAAGGATACAGGTGATCATGAGTCTAATAAACTTGATAAGATAATCCATTAATGCAGCTAGTGATATAATACCAAGAGTGCTAATGATTCTATATCGAGGATTAGTCAAGGATGACGTTAATAACAGTAAGCACTCTGTGTGTTGATAATTAGAGGATATACCAATTGACATAAATTGAAATTATGAAAGAAAACACAGTTGATGGCAACTTTGATCATTGGAGGTAATAGTACAAGTGATTCGGGCAGTACAATTTAGTACACAATTATAGACACTAGATGCATTGAGTGCACCTTGAGTATCAGAGACCGTGAGCACTAATATGTACATTGAGGAATTATAAATAAAAAGGTGGAAATGAATTTTAAATTTTCAGAATTTTAAGGAGTTGAGATTTTATGTTGTTAAAAAAAAATATTGAGGATTTAAATTTGATTCACTAAACATAGTTAAGGCTACAAAGATTTTAGAAGTGATTAAATTTTATTTCGATGGGAAGTATCTAATTTTGAGGAGGTATATGCATTTTATTTTAAGTTGATCGGGAAGTTAAACCTTGACGATTATTTTGAGGATTAATTTCTTTGGAAGATGAGAGATATGAATATTAATATATGAGTAGTTGATATGGGTACCAGTGTACATGAATAGGAATTTGTAGTGAATGTGCTAGAGTTAAGTGTTTGTTAGAGATAGTAGATACTACAAGTAATATGTTAACATGATCCTTCTTCCTTCCTAATGTTCCTTTTCTTTTGCCTTTCGATTGATTGATTGATTTTCCTAGTACTGTGGTTCACATGCATGATTTTCTTGTTAGAATATAACTAGTAGTACCCCCCTTAACAGAGACTGAAATACCATGACAAAAGACACATGACCTATATATTTTCTCAAATTGCATGGATGTAAGTAGAATTTTCTTAAACCATGATCATTTGGGTTTTGACCATAGCAAGGATCTATGACAAGGGTATGACCGACAAAAAGGGACAAGATGATTAAATTATGGATGAGCATAAATTTAAATAAAGAATTTAGGGGATTGTTATAACAGAGTTGATGGAATCATTGTTTTTGCGAAAATCGAGGTTTGATTGAAATTCGAGGACAAACATTTACTTAAAGGGAGAATTTAGAAATTTACAGAGCCAAAATTTGAGGATTTATTTTTAGGAGGTCTTGATATGATTGAATTGAGTATTAAAAATTTGAGAAATTTGAGAGATTATCATTTTATCTATTTGATTGCAAGATAGAAATTTTATATATTATGAATGTTGCATTGAAGATTCTGGAAGCATCGCATCGTTGAATATTTGAGGAAAACGAAAATCAGAAAATAAAATCGTAAATGGAATAGTGTCGAATTAAATTCTTGGGATGAGGAGTTAGATTGGAATAAGCATCAATTGAATTTGAGTTAGAGGAGTAAGATGATTGATGAGTGTTTAAAATTTAAATTTTGGGATACAGATTTTTAAGTTTTATAAATATGCATTGATTGGGTTTCAATTGAAGGATTGGATAGTAAATTTTGTATTTAGTTATTTACTCAAAATTTGAGGAGATTATGATACGACTGGAATTCAATTAAAATATTGAGGATTTGAGTAGTAAAATTTTTACATTGGGATAATAAATTCAGAGGATGAAAAAAAAAAATATTAGTTCAAATTTCGAAAACATTTTACATACGGATAAAGAAATATGGAATGAAATGAAGCTCATGGTAAAGAAGATTATAATATAATTGATTATGGGATCATATAATTGAAGGTCGTAAGGTAAGATCATGGTATATTGAGGTTGTGATTTAAATTAAATCTTGACCATGACAGTAACATTTGAAATCGAAGAAAACAATTGAGGTATAGTTAATGTTAAGATAAACAAACTCGAATTTGATGATAAGGCTTTTGATTCAGAAATTCTAAGATCTAATCTAATAAAGTTGTGGAATTTGGAACTTTTATAGATATTAGTTAATGATGAATCACAAGATTGAGAAAAGTAAAATGAACGAGGATGAACAGGAAGGATTATTTTCAGAAGGTAGTAAAGACTACTCTTTTTCCTAGAAATCAAGAAAGGCGATTAGATGTCTCTTGATTACATTCTGAAGGATGTATTTAAGTTTCTTAAATCAAATTGTCGACCGTATCTTTCGAATTAGCTATAACTTTCATGTCTATATCATTCTTTATACTGGGTCTTCCTTGGTTGAGTTACTTTGAAAAGGTAACGTGCATTATTCCAATTATCTGTTTTTGTGATCATGTCTACTTCCCAAAACCTAAATTTTCTAGAGGATTGAAGGCCGAGCCATGATTCCTTCAAGATATTCCTGTCTTAAACCATATTTTCTTTTCATGTTTTCTTCTGTTTGGTAAATATTATCCTTATAGAAATATTTTCTTCAATGATATATTCATCTTTATGAACAACAAATATTTTTCTATCCTAGTCATCCCTAAAATTTCGAGGACGAAATTTTTCTAAGGTGGATAGACTTGTAACCTCCGATTTCCAATTTCCAAAATAATTAAATTTAATTTATTTTAAAATATCAAGTTTTATAAAATATTTCTCCTTGAAATTTTATTTGATTTAGAACGAGATTTGATTGTAGGAGGTAATTTAAAATTCTTTTATAAAAATCATTTTTCATAAATGTCGCTTTCTTATAAAATAAGTAAATAAATAATAATATATATATTTCTAGTTTCAAATATTTGTGGCTTGAACCATAAAAATTATTGTTTTAACTAAATATTTATTTAAAAGACTAGTTGATAAAATAAAATAAATTTTTATTTATTGGGATAGTAAATAAATAAATGTCATACTTTCTGAGATTTTTGCAAAATGTATTAATTAGTAGCTAATTTGGAAATTAGCTAGCTTTCCTAAAAACATTTTTTGAAATTATAATCTTTATTTTTATTTTTATTTTTACAAGTTGCCATTTCCCATTAACTAGCCCACACCCTCATCTTTCCCACATGAGAAACCCTTTTATTTTAATTCTGGGCCATTCATTATTGGGCCAACCCGCAACCCTTTATCCCACACCATCTCTCCCTATTTAAGTCCCTCATCACATCTCCCTAGAAACCCTAATTTTCAATGTATTGGCTAGCCCCCACAATTCCCAAAGCCGAAGCCACCACCATTTTTGTGTGCTCGTGTCCGTGTGTCCAGCATCATCGTGTCAGCCGTGATGGCCTCGGGTCCGACCCCGGGTGTCCCACAATCTCCATTCATTTTCTGGGTTCGGTTACAATATTACAAGTAGATTCCGTGTCCGACACACCCGGACACAACCCCCACACCACAGCAAACACCCCACAGTCAACAAACCCTCGTGTCCATCCCGGACACGTACCCAGACCTCGATACATCCAGAACCTGACCCTAACCCTAGACTCGAGCCGCCGCCCGGAGTCGTCGTCGTCGTCGCCGCTGAAGCCGGTGGCCGCCGCCGAGAACATCCGCCGCCACAGCAGATCCGGAAAGCCGCCGCCGCCGAGAGGAACCGCCTCCTCGAGCGCCGAACGCCGCCGTCTCGAGCCGAGTCGACCGCCGCTGCAGATCCAGCCACCGCCGGCGGCCAAGATCTCCTTCCGCCGCCGAACAAATCCGACGACCCGTCGTCGAGCCTCGAAGCCGCCACCGCGTCGCGCCCTCCTCGAGCCAGCCGACGACCCGTCGTCGAGACCGCTGCCGCCGAGTCCCACCGCTGACCACCGAAGCCGACGCCGGAGTGAAGTCCGGTGAGCCTCTCTCCTTTCCCTCTTTCCCCTTTTCGTTTCTTCTGTGTAATGAGTAGGATTAGAGGGAATTAATGTATACTTAGTTAGTTTAAGTGATAATAAATAGTTTAATGAGTATGTAATTAGTTTAAGTAAAATCTGTAATTAGTTTAGTTAAATTAATTAATTAGTTTAGTTAATGATTAGATTAGTAATTATTAATAAACAGTAACTAGTTATTAATCAGGAATTTATTTACTAACTAGTTAGTAAACATTAATTAATTAGTTTGGTATTTTCTTATAATTAGTTCAGTTAATTTGTAATTGATGTAGTAAATAAATGTAATTGCTTTAGCATATGTAATTAGCTAATTTTATGTAATTAGTTTATTTAGTTATAATAAAAAGGTTTTTGATTATGTTAAATATAATAAATCTTGGGTATTATATTATTATTAAAAATATAGTTCCAATAATAAAATGAGTTCAAAATTAGTTATTAAGATCGGTGACCAATTTTACCATAAATGAAAATATATTGGCTTTTACGTAAATTCTAGATTTTTTATAAATAAACCTTTAAATTCTAATTTTTGTTCAAAAGGGAAGTTTTAACAATTATTGTTCAAAATGATTTCCAAATGATTTTTCATAAATTAAGAAGTTACCTTGATTACGAACAATCGACCCTTTCTCTTATTAGCTAACTTGTAAATCTTAACCTTAGCTAAACCCCAGTAAATTTCTCTATGTATTAAGGACTCGGTATCCTTATCTCGATTTTCGTGCCGAGCTCCGATCTTGGACTTCTTTATGTAGTTTCTAGCTAATTGGACTTCTCCGGACCCATTGGAACTAACTGCTATTTCATTTGGGATCACCTTAAGAAGTGTGGCATTATGTACATTCTTTGATTTGCTAATATACATATATAAAAAAATATATTTTGATTGATATATATATATATTCAAATATGTATTTTGGTATAAATATATATTATATACAACTATTAGTGTATATACACAAATACGTATTTTGTACAATTACTAAGAGACACTTGTATATATATACGTTTTATTGGTATACTTTGAGTGTAAATGTATATTATATACGTGCCCCTACTAGATGACCCTAGTTGACTAGTTCCCTGCCTGACATGGCCCTGAGACCAGTATTTTTGACTGTGTTAGTGTAGCATCTGATGCAAATGTGGTTTGCTTGTGTTATGTTTATAGGACTGTTGGTTTACCCAGGGGATACTCTGGAACAGGACATTGGTTTTACCAGCTAAGGACCCAAGACGAGTACATTCTCTGATTAGTTTCTAATTTATGATATCTCCTATGTTCACTGTATCTAGTGTAAATATCCATGTTCTTGACACATTGGTTACACGGATTGGTATACACGGATCTCGTCATGAGATGTTATTCCTTATTCATGGTGTAGCTTGTACAAGACTTGTTTCCTTGATATCTTGTGCATGTACAGACACTAATTCCCGGGGAGATTTGCTACCTTCCTAGGGAATCCCGTGCCATAGCGTACCATGATTGGATCTACTATACCAGTCGGGGGTTTGGGGAGTATTTTAGTGTAGATATGTGATCATACCCAACTTTATATGCACCATAGCTCACCCCACATCTCACGTCGGGTGCGGCCTGACCATTTACATGTCTCCTCACTGTTACATCGGTTAGCCCTACTAACCCATGTAATGAGTTTACATGCCTCCTCACTGTTACATCGGTTAGCCCTACTAACCCATGTAATGAGTTTACTAGTCCCAAGCCGATCACATGTTAAAGCTAGTACTCACACACTTAGTCATAGGTTTCTTGCTCATGGACATATTGTTTCTTTCCTGCATTTACTTACAGTATTTCCAGTATTTCTCTCATTGTACATTTCTCGTACCTATACATGCATCTGGTATGTTTCCATCTAGAACTGCTACATAGTTTATGTCATTTATATAGAACTGCTAATTTGAGATGTACTTTGCTCCTTCCTGACTGGAAAATATTTTTCCAGACTGTGACCTTAGTAGACTGGTTCCGACACTTGGGAGATTGGATGTTACTGATTGCAGGTATGATTATGTTGTCATTGGGCTTGTGTTGTATTCTTTTATTTCTTCAAATTCCTATCGTGCTGCAGTTGTGATTGAGTATGTTGTTCATCTTTATAGTGTTATCCGTGTCTCCTTATGGAGTTGGATACTAGTGTGAGATTATTTAGATAGTACTTGACCTAGACAGCGTTCTACCGCCGATGCTGCGGCGTAGGCTGGACGTACCCACGCACTCGTGCCCCTAAACCGGGTGCGGGTCGTGACACTATGCCTGTTCGGCTTCTATGCCTGTTCGGCTTCTATGCCTGCTCGGCTTCTATGCCATGGTGACGGACATTTGGCTTCTACGCCAACCCCTTTTACACAATGGATACCTACCTACGTGGCTTTTATGCCGTGATCTTAGTAGCAATTGTACGCGTTGTGTCCCCTTAGTTGGACCCGCGTCACCCGCTTATTCAAAAGATCATCTATACGTAGGCATTGGTTACTTTAACCGTTGTGTAATAGGGTGCTGTACTTTCCACTCCTCGGTTGCTACACCAACGGAGTGGTCACTGTCACCAAAGACTTTATAAATAGAGGCCCCTCTCAATAGGGAATGAGGTCGGAAAAATTGGTAAAGAAACCAATATCAGATCCAGGGTCGACAATTCGGAAGATCGAGCCAGGTCAAAGAGAGAAAAGAGAGAGAGAGAGAGTACCCGGGGCTCAGGCAAAGAGCGGGGATCGACGATGTCGGCATCGTGCATCCACCCTCCCCTGCAACCTTCGAAGCTACTACCTGTCTTCCACGGTACTTCTTCAACATCGCGTGGTCCAAGGGCTAAAGTGATCGACCGCAGATCAGACACCTATAGCAATTTATACCCAGATTAAATAAATTGTACTCCCACATCCTCGTATAGGATTACATTGTACAAGTTTGTTTATAAACCAAAGGGCACGGGTTTCGCACAAACCCCGTCATTGAAATACACTTTCATTCTTTCATTTAATACCACAAACAAGATGGCGACTCTGCTGGGGACGTCTTTCTCTTCTGACGAGGAAGTAATTGCTCAACGCGATGCGGTATCCGTGGGATCCGTGAAGAAGACACTGGTCGTCCAGTTCGACCAGTCTGCCTACGAAGACATGCTTCGAACCGGGGGTAGCTCTCACTCTCTCTCCGTCCAAGACAACAGGAAGCTGCGCAAAGTGTGGATGCCCAAGACATCCTCCGCCATTCCTGAGGACTCTCCGATCTCTCCGATCTCTCCGACCAATGAGGTGGTAGCATCGCTCCCTCCGTGCCCTGCATGTAAAATTCAGTCTCCCGCTACGCGCGGTACAGACAAAACTTTGGGCAAGGCCTCTGCGCTAACCCAGAAGTATCCACTGCGCTCTACGCGTAGAAACCAGTCTCCCGCTACGCGCGGTACAGACAAAACTTTGGGCAAAGCCTCAGCGCTAACCCAGAAGTATCCACTGCGCTCTACGCGTAGAAACCAGTCTCCCGCTACGCGCGGTACAGACAAAACTTCAGGCAAAGCCTCAGCGCTAACCCAGAAGTATCCACTGCGCTCTACGCGTAGAAACCAATCTCCCGCTATGCGCGGTACAGACAAAACTTCTGATGATGCCTCAGTGCCAAATCGGAAGTACAAATCACGCTCCGTGCACAAGACAACATCTGACCTCTACGGGGAACTAGATGAGCACTGTGATCTCCGCAAGTGCAACGACAAGTCTGGGGGTAGTCTCCCTCGACAAAACCGAGCAACATCCAAAGCTGGGGGTAGAATTCCCTCAGAATCCGAAGATGATGCAACGATGACGATATTTCCAAAAGACCATGAAACTCAAGCATCAGGAGCCCGAAGGCCAAAAGGGACTTTCTTCTTCAATGAAGATGACATCAGTGAAATATTCAATACGTTGATGAAGGAAAACAAACTTCAGCTTCCCAACATCAGATACCCTGAGAGGGCTGGCAAAATTGATAACCCATATTATTGTCTCTTTCATCGGTACATTCATCATCCTACAAAGACGTGCTATGTACTAAAAAAGAGAATCCAGGAGTTGATCGATGCCAAGGTCATCACTCTGCATCTGTAGACCATCCTGGTCCGACCATCGATTATCATATTCATATTACCTCTGATATCGGTTGTCATCTCAACTTAACACCCGTACTTAACTCTAAGTACGCCAGTGGTGTTGAGTTCACAAAAACTGCTACATCCATATTACCTCTAGCAGGGATTGTCTCAAACCTATTGCTTGCACTTAGGTGCGCAAAAAGTGATGGGTCCACAAAATCATCCATGTTCATATTACCTCTGAGCTGTAATCCCCAACTGAGTTTGTTATGTTCATATTACCTCTGAACAAACCATCCTGGTCCGACCATCGATTATCATGTTCATATTACCTCTGATATCGATTGTCATCTCAACTTAACACCCGTACTTAACTCTAAGTACGCCAGTGGTGTTGAGTCCACAAAAATTGCTACGTCCATATTATCTCTAGCAGGGCTTGTCTTAAACCTATTGCTTGCACTTAGGTGCACAAAAAGTGATGGGTCTACAAAATCAGCCATGTTCATATTACCTCTTAGCTGTAATCCCCAACTGAGTTTGTTATGTTCATATTACCTCTGAATAAACCATCCTGGTCCGACCATCAATTATCATGTTCATATTACCTCTGATATCGATTATCATCTCAACTTAACACCCGTACTTAACTCTAAGTACGCCAGTGGTGTTGAGTCCACAAAAACTGCTACGTCCATATTACCTCTAGCAGGGCTTGTCTCAAACCTATTGCTTGCACTTAGGTGCACAAAAAGTGATGGGTCCACAAAATCAACCATGTTCATATTACCTCTGAGTTGTAATCCCCAGTTGAGTTTGTTATGTTCATATTACCTCTGAACAAACCATCCTGGTCCGACCATCGATTATCATGTTCATATTACCTCTGATATCGATTGTCATCTCAACTTAACACCCGTACTTAACTCTAAGTACGCTAGTGGTGTTGAGTCTACAAAAACTGCTACGTCCATATTACCTCTAGCAGGGCTTGTCTCAAACCTATTGCTTGCACTTAGGTGCACAAAAAGTGATGGGTCTACAAAATCAGCCATGTTCATATTACCTCTGAGCTGTAATCCCCAACTGAGTTTGTTATGTTCATATTACCTCTGAACAAACCATCCTGGTCCGACTATCGATTATCATATTCATATTACCTCTGATATCGATTGTCATCTCAACTTAACACCCGTACTTAACTCTAAGTACGCCAGTGGTGTTGAGTCCACAAAAACTGCTACGTCCATATTACCTCTAGCAGGGCTTGTCTCAAACCTATTGCTTGCACTTAGGTGCACAAAAAGTGATGGGTCCACAAAATCATCCATGTTCATATTACCTCTGAGCTGTAATCCCCAACTGAGTTTGTTATGTTCATATTACCTCTGAACAAACCATCCTGGTCCGACCATCGATTATCATGTTCATATTACCTCTGATATCGATTGTCATCTCAACTTAACACCCGTACTTAACTCTAAGTACGCCAGTGGTGTTGAGTCCACAAAAACTGCTACGTCCATATTACCTCTAGCAGGGCTTGTCTCAAACCTATTACTTGCACTTAGGTGCACAAAAAGTGATGGGTCCACAAAATCAGTCATGTTCATATTACCTCTGAGCTGTAATCCCCAACTGAGTTTGTCATGTTCATATTACCTCTGAACAAACCTTCCTAAATTCGGCCATCGATTATCATGTTCATATTACCTCTGATATCGATTGTCATCTCAACTTAGCACCCGTACTTAACTCTAAGTACGCCAGTGGTGTTAAGTCCACAATACCTATCACGTCCATACTACCTCTGATAGGGTTTATTTCGAACTTATTATTTGCACTTAATATGCGCAACAAATAATAGGTCCATTAAAAATCCCCCAGTGGGATATCCTCAACAAATACGGTATCGTACTACGTCAGCCTATCATTCAGAGAAGGCGGACAGTCAGCGAATTCGAAAAGTTTTTCGCGCAAAGCAGTTCAGCGGTTTCTACGCTAAAGGAGCTTTCTACGCTCGACAGCAACAGATCTACGATTTTACGCTCGTAAGCTATAAGTCTATGGTTTTTTTGCCCGGATGCCTTTGTGCTCGGTAGCTTTTATGCTCGAGAGGCAACAAACCTACGACTTTACGCTCAGCAGATACCAAATCGATGATCTCACGCTCGGTGGCGCTCAGTTTACGCTCAGAAGCAACAGATCCGCAAACTTCACGCTCGAAGAAATTTTCTTTTCAGGAGCTACAGATCTACAGTTCTACGCTAAGGAGCTTTCTACGCTCGACAGCTACGAATCTACGACTTTACGTTCGACAGCTATCATTCTATGGTTTTATGCCCGGATGCCTTTGTGCTCAGTAGCTTTTACGCTCGAGAGGCTACAAACCTATGACTTCACGCTCAGGAACTACAAGTCGATGATCTTATGCTCAGAAGCTGCAGACTAATGATTGCACGCTCCACGACTTCCCGCACATCTGAAGGATACGTCGGCCAGATTACGCGTACATCTGAGCGGTCCTCAAAAGCGGTTCATGCTTCATTCAAAGCGTTTCAAATTCCGAGGAATTTAAAAGCTTTGAAGGGGGTCTTGTAGAAGCATGAAAAATACGCTGGGAAGAGCTACGCAGCCTCTTGATACAGAGCAGCGTAAGCAGAGGCCTTCAGAGCCATCAGGCGTACAACAGAGTTTTCTTCGCTAAAATACAGCGTAAAGAATAAAGCTCAAAGGACCATCTGCATAAGTGCAGTACGTCCAGGCCGCTCCAGCGTGAACAGAGTTCGCCATCGCCTCTATGGCGTAAAACTCATCCGCTCTCGAAGCAGCGTTATAGCGTACGAGGAACGCTTCGTCTTCCCCGAAATGAACCTGTCAATTCACGCAGTGAATCTGACCTCTGACTCCTGACAAAAAGTGCTGCACGACCACCCATACGACGGCTGAAAATGACGGTAGGCCCCTCGGGACGCGCACCATAGAATGATGGCGGATCTCTGTATTTAATGTAGAGGATTTAGTTAAAAGATCACCGAACCGTCGCTTACTGGAGTCCCCTCCGCATAAACCGCTCTTCTGCGTACAAGGGAATACGCTGCCCTGTTTTACACTGGCAAACATGAGCGGTTTTACGATCCGCAGCGGACAAACCGCCTGCCACATCAAAAGCTGCACTTCGTACGGGATTCGAGGCACGTCTCCACGTCTAATTGCCCAGAGCGGTGACAGTTTCTCTCAAGGCACATCTCTACGATAGGTGCACAGAAGGGGTGCAGACCTTCAAAACACGCCTCCGTATTTAATACATAAGATGATGGCAAATCTCTGCAAGAGATTTGATTATATCTTCAAAAGCCGTAATTCCGGCTAAAGGCATCCACATCAGCACGGTACGCAGCGGCTTCTACGCCCATTCAGGATCTGTGCCCATCCGGCTTCAATGCCCTCTCGGCCTCTATGACCGCTCGGTTTCTACGCCCATCCGGCCTCTAGGACCACTCGGCTTCTACGCCCATCCGGCTTCAACGCCCTCTCGGCCTCTATGACCACTCGGCTTCTACGCCCATCCGGCTTCAACGCCCTCTCGGCCTCTAGGACCACTCGGCTTCAATGCCCATCCGGCTTCAACGCCCTCTCGGCCTCTATGACCGCTCGGTTTCTACGCCCATCCGGCCTCTAGGACCACTCGGCTTCTACGCCCATCTGGCTTCAACGCCCTCTCGGCCTCTATGGCCGCTCGGTTTCTACGCCCATCCGGCCTTTAGGACCACTCGGCTTCTACGCCCATCCGGCTTCAATGCCCTCTCAGTCTCTACGACTACCCGGCTTCCATGCCAACTCAGCTTCTATGCCTGTTCGGCTTCTATGCCTGCTCGACTTCTATGCCATGGTGACGGACATTTGGCTTCTACGCCAACCCCTTTTACACAATGGATACCGACCTACGTGGCTTTTACGCCATGATCTTAGTAGCAATTATACACGTTGTGTCCCCTTAGTTGGACCCGCGTCACCCGCTCATTCAAAAGATCATCTATACGTAGGCATTGGTTACTTTAACCATTGTGTAATAGGGTGATATACTTTCCACTTCTCGGTTGCTACACCAACGGAGTGGTCACTGTCACCAAAGACTATAAATAGAGGCCCCTCTCAATGGGGAACGAGGTCGGAAAAATTGGTAAAGAAACCAATATCAGATCCAGGGTCGACAATTTGGAAGATCGAGCCAGGTCAAAGAGAGAAGAGAGAGAGAGAGAGAGAGAGAGAGAGAGAGAGAGTACCCGGGGCTCAGGCAAAGAGCGGGGATCGACGACGTCGGCATCGTGCATCCACCCTCACCTGCAACCTTCGAAGCTACTACCTGTCTTCCACGGCACTTCTTCAACATCGCGTGGTCCAAGGGCTAAAGTGATCGACCGTAGATCAGACACCTATAGCAATTTATATCCAGATTAAATAAATTGTACTCCCACATCCTCGTATAGGATTACATTGTACAAGTTTGTTTGTAAACCAAAGGGCGCGGGTTTCGCACAAACCCCGTCATTGAAATACACTTTCATTCTTTCATTTAATACCACAAACACTATACACTAACTATATACTAACATTAACTAAACTGTTAAATACTACTAACTACTTAACATACAATGTATATCAATACTATAATACTAAGTTACCATTAATACTTATATACATATAGACATATAATTATTAGTCTAACAAGTATGTATATCTAACTATTAGATAACATGTATCTATAGACAACTACTAACAATGTAATTAACTATTATACTATTTCTAGCTATATCTACTAACTACACCATTAATAAACTACTAAACCACTACTAAAACTAACTGAACCCCCTAACCTGCCTCTCCTTGCTGTTCCTGAATGCCATGCTGCCTAGAGTTGCTAATATACTGCTACTACAGTAGCTTGCTGATACTGCACACTGCATTATTCTTTAGTGGTTGATGTTGGTGACTGATGCACCTTTCTTTTGATGCAAACTGCTCCCTGTGTTGTGCATTGCTACATATAGTTGCTGTTGGCATGCCTACAGTTGCTACTGCTCCCTCTGTATTTCAAATGTTACTTTAGTTGCACTTGCTAATGCTCCTATATCCTACAGCTATTTTTGTATTGCTGCTGCTGCATGCTACTGATGCACTGCTCTCTGCCTTGATGCACATACTGCACTATGAATGGTTGCACACTATGCTGAATTGCTTGTTGTACAATGCTGAAACTGCTACTTGCTTTACTGCATCTGTTGATGCACTGTGCTGAAATTGCTTTGCTTGCTGCCTGCACAGTACAGCTATCTTATTGCAGTGCCACTGTACTTTGCCTTTGCTGAGTTGTTCTGCTACTAGTGAAAGCTGTTGTGGCTTGTTATTGTTGCTCTCTTGCTGTTGAAGCTGCAACAACATGATGTTGCTTGCTGTGCTTTATGCTAGCATAATGCTCTCTGCCTTGATGCCTCTCCTTATTGAATGCACGACTTGCTGTAGTGCTAAATGCCTCATGATGTTAGTTGATGCACACTGTTGCTGCATTTTAGTTGAAATTGCTAAGTTGATGACTGCCCTGCTGCAGTTGTGATAATGTTAGCAGCTGAGGTTTCTGCATAACTGGCTTTGCACAGGCTACTCAAGTTTCAGCTAGCTATTGGTGATAAAGGCTACACACTGCTAATCTATGCAACTCAATGCTGAACCCATTGTCCCAAGCTCCTCTTACACTGCTCACTCACTCACTATATGCACACACACACACACATACATACACACACACACACACACACACACACACACACACACACACACACACACACACACATATATATATATATCACTACATAATATATCATACCTAAAAGATATCAATAAGTCAAATTGAATTGGCACAATAAACAAATATGTGGAGTGCATCGCACCCGTATCACACTCATTCTATGATATACTTGCGATACAACTCCACCACATAACCAAACGTATCCCGAAGGACACGAACAAGTCTAAAATACTAATTATGAATAATACAAAGAACTATTTACTCAACTATGCATCTGTGTCAAGATGTGACATGTTCAAACCCCCGTGTCAGAGGAAAACCCCCAAAATTAACCCGTATTGCCAAATTATCAGGATAAGGTCTACACGTATCTAATTATGGATATGACACTAGTCACAAATAATCAAACACATGTCAATTTGTTCTAATTGACTAATTGATAAACACAAGATATGTCAATCTCGGAATTCCCCCAAAATTGACACAAAATACACCATAACTTTTCCATAGGCCTCCTATGAACCTAATTCCAATTCCTATGGGTAGCCTTAGCATATGGGGTGGTTCCTAATGATTAAATCACAGATTTAGAATATAATAAGAGAGAAAAAACTAAATTATATCTATTGGGAGATTGATTCCCAATAAAATCCCAAATGAGTGAATGTAGCCTCCAACTTGTAGATCCTTGCTCCTCCTTGTAGATCCTTGATTCCTTCTTATAGATCCTTATTCTAGTAGCCTCCAATAATGATTAGGAAAATAATTTGGGTGGAAATTTGGTAGGGATTTGGTGTGGGGATAAAGGAATTTGGTTGGGGAAAATTATAGGTCTAAAAATTTAGAATGACAAATGAGAGGAGAGAGGGTCTCCACCCCTCTTTTATAGGCCGGCCCTTACCCCTTCCTCAAGCTATCATGTAAAGTCTAAAATATTCCTTGGGGCTCTTATGAAGAAATTAATTAAGGAGAAAAGGTTTTAGTCTAATGGATTTAACTTAATTAATTATCCTCCTAATGAATGGGCTTATTATTGGGCTCAATTCTAACTAGAATTAAATATTGGTCTATGGATCTAATCTAAACTAATTAGGTCCACTAACACAAGTTCAAAGTAAAATCTAACATCTAACAATAAATAAATAATATAATAAATAAATAAATAAATAAATAAATAAATAAATATTCAACATGCATAATATTTAATTAATTATAAAATGACCAAAATACTTTTTTCTAGAAAGTATGATAGTGACAGAAAATCCACTCACTATCCCCTTCGACCATAGTCCTAGTGCGCGCCATGAGTTTGGGAAAAGAACGTTGGATCCTCAAGTGCTGGCTCAAAACCTGGTCATGCAAAACCAGTTAGGTTAGACCCCAAATAGCAAGTACCACAAAGGAAGCACGAAATGGAGAAACAAAAATCCAAAAATAATAATATAATAATACATAGGTTCAGTATCGTAACTTAGGTCCATGGCATATCCTAGCGCTAAGACTCAACTCTACAACCAAACAAGGATAAGGGTTGAACCATCACACTATGATAGTCCACTTTCCTAGGCTACTAGCTGAATAATACAATCACAACCAAATCAATTTCTTCCTAAATCGGCCAATTATTTGTACGACTTGCTATTTTATGGATGTTTGATAATAAATGAAAGAAATTGAAACTAGGTTTATACGAAACCCTTTCTTTGGTTTACAAACAAGAAAAAGAAGTACAATCAATCCTATACGAGGATGTTAAGTAAAAAAATTTGATTATAGAGAAATATTGCTATAGGAGTCTGATCTACGGTCGATCACTTTGTGTCATGACCCAATTTCGTAGAATCACTTGAGGCGTCCCCCGAATCGTGACCGCCGTGCGGGCCTAGAGTTGCGCCCGCACAAGGCTTTAATGATTTGCATAGCAAGCACATATTCAGAGTACGCAGATATATTGAAACACAGATTTGAAACATAGAAAAGTTCTCTTTATTGATAATGAACATCTATTACAAACTCCTGAACGAGTCAGCTAATATGCCGAACGGCTTACAAAAGAGATGACTCAAAATGAGATAGCAGTCCTGTACATTACATCCTTTTATAAACTCAAAACGATAAAGACCTCCAGGCTGGAGAACGGCTTTGCCACGGAGCTGCATTTGTGTATGAAGAGTTGCAGCTTCGGACTTCAAAAGGCTTCGAGGCGCGGTAAAGATGCGCCAACAGCTGGACTGGATCGGGAAGACGACTTCGGCTCCTCGCTCGGTTCGCCTTAGTACGGAAAACCTGTTTCAACGAGGGTCAGCATATCGAAACATGCTGGTGAAGGCGAGCTAGCCGAACTATACCAATCAACACGTTGTTTAGTGAAGCATGCTTATTTTTGTGGGTTTCTATCTTGCCTTAGTTCATTTACAAGTAAGCAGCATATAGAATTTACTGAAATGAACGTGCCACCGTTAGGTGGATTTTACCTGACCGTCTGAATTACCTGCACAATACTTACCATGCCTTCCCTGCCACGAAGACACAAGTTAGTATGCAACAGGTTTAAATATACACAGGGATCACTGGCTTGATGCCACAAAGGGACGGTTTATAGTCTCGGGACAAGAATGTTATGCAAGGCAGGTGGCGAGCCCCGCTACATAGCATCCCGTCCATGACAAACGACTATACGAACTCTTCCGCCCGGATCGGATCGGCCCCAGTGCCCTGGCGGCCATCCGCGGAAGCCAAAATACCTTGTGCACAAGTTGTCCGTGATCGAGCACATTTAGTTCGAATTATTTTACACGAATTTACAAACGAATTTCGAACGAATAGGAGCAAGCTTCATAGCCAAACAGTTTTGCATAGTCTTACTAACAGTTTGTTTCATAACAAGCATATATTTCCATACTTAGCTTGATTCATAGAACAGTTATAAACGAACTAGCATACAGGATGATAACCATTCATAAGTTTAGTTGACAAGCAATATTTCAAGTCTATTCCCTTTTATCTTGATCTCTTTTATTATTACTTGGTATCGTTTGATCGGGGCAAAGGAGTGAGGCTTGGAAGCAAGGCTAGCTAATCGGGTTGGTAGCCACTCACTTAGATTTTGGAAAGAAGAAGGAAAGAGGCGCTTCACGACTCCGCTCGCAAGCCGCCTACTACTCGTTCACCTGCACACGAACAGCTCGATTAATACTTCTTCCTCTCTTTCCAATCTCGAAATAGAAGTGCAAGTCAATGAACGAAAATAATGAAAACCATCGAAATCGTTCAAGGAAAACAAGCAAATCCTAAAACCAACTCAAAGCACGAAAGCAACAAGCGACATCGAAAACTGAGGCAATAAAAGATAGCAGCGGAGAGGTCCCTCCTGACTCTGCCGCTAAGCCGATCCTTGGGGCGCAGTCCACTGAATATGGGAATCAATTCTGAAGAAACAAATCCATAACGAGGACGAGTTCTTAATTCAATCTATCCCGATCGAACGATACCGTCTTGTGTTTCTTAGCCGCGCTCCTCGAATAGGAGGAACGGGGCGCTACATCCTACCCAACTAATTGGAAGTTTTGTCCCAAAACTTAGGAATAGAACCAACCGTTAGGGATTATTTTGTTGCTGGCTGCGATCCGGGAGCGGACAGTTTCGAATCAAGTGCCCGTTGGCGCCACAGTTGTAACAAGACCCATTTTTCAAGTAACAATTAACGATGGTGTGCCCCGGCCTATGGCAGTGCTCACAACGCACTCCAGCATTTGTCTTGTTTCGACCACCGTTGTTTTGCCGCTTTGCAGCATTGTTTTCTCTATCGTTGCCTTGGCGTTTGTGATTGTAGGTATGCACAGCGCCGGTGGAAACGTGAGGATACTGCGGTTCCAGAGATAGGGCGTGATTCATGACTTCACGCATTGTCCCGTACTGATTATTGACCACGTGCGAATGGATGGCAGGGCGCAACCCACCTTCAAACCTTCTGGCTCGACTCGCTGCATCAGGTAAATAGGCCCTAGCGAATTTGGAGAGTCGGTTGAATTCGGCGGAGTACTGCTTCACAGTCAAACTGCCCTGCCTCAGTTGCACGAAATCATTCTCCATTTGACGTTGTACTGGAGGGGGTATAAACTCCTCTTTGAATGCGGCACGAAAGGTCGTCCACGAGATCGCCTCCTCTCCGTGATCAAATTGGAGAGATCGTCGATGCACGTCCCACCAATCATGTGCGTTGAGGCGGAGCTGTAGTTGCGCGCAGAAGACGCGCTTCTCTTCGGGGACCTCTAGTAGAGCGAAGTGATCTTCTAGTTCTGCTAGCCAATCTAGAGCTACCACTGGGTCCTCAGTCCCGTTGAACGGGGTGTTGCAGACTTTCTTGAAGTGTTCCAAGTTGAAGGCAGTCACGTCCCTCGGCCTTGGAATTTGTGGCGTCTCTACTTCAAGCACGGGCTGTCCCACCGGAGTCGTTGCTGTTGCGGCGGAATGGTTGGCAGCCAAAGTCTGAACGATCTGTTGCAGGGCATCTACCTGCTTCTATTGGACTGAGAATCGGGTCTCTAGATTACTCTCGAGCTTGGCTTGGCGAGCATCGTCTCGTTGTCGTTGCGATTCTAACATTTGCATTACCCGCTCAAGCGGGTCGACTTGAGACATGCCTCGTTGGCTCCGAGAGCTTCCCGAAGTACCCGAACTGCTTTCTTGTGTTTCGTTCAGTGGTTGCGCTGCAGATTGTGCTGGATCCATTCCTTCAAAAGAAGGTAAATTACATTAGGATCATAATGTATTATGGACTTATTGCATGAACGTATCTCATTTTGGCCTAGCGAGTTCAAGAGTTCGCACAGGAATTTGATCGTTAAAGGAACTTTTCCAGCACGAAGTCTAAGGAACTTTGAATCTGTGCTCTGATACCACTATGTCACGACCCAATTCCGTAGAATCACTTGAGGCGTCCCCCGAATCGTGACCGCCGTGCGGGCCTAGAGTTGCGCCCGCACAAGGCTTTAATGATTTGCATAGCAAGCACATATTCAGAGTACGCAGATATATTAAAACACAGATTTGAAACATAGAAAAGTTCTCTTTATTGATAATGAACATCTATTACAAACTCCTGAACGAGTCAGCTAATATGCCGAACGGCTTACAAAAGAGATGACTCAAAATGAGATAGCAGTCCTGTACATTACATCCTTTTATAAACTCAAAACGATAAAGACCTCCAGGCTGGAGGACGACTTTGCCACGGAGCTGCATTTGTGTATGAAGAGTTGCAGCTTCGGACTTCAAAAGGCTTCGAGGCGCGGTGAAGATGCGCCAACAGCTGGACTGGATCGGGAAGACGACTTCGGCTCCTCGCTCGGTTCGCCTTAGTGCGGAGAACCTGTTTCAACGAGGGTCAGCATATCGAAACATGCTGGTAAAGGCGAGCTAGCCGAACTATACCAATCAACACGTTGTTTAGTGAAGCATGCTTATTTTTGTGGGTTTCTATCTTGCCTTAGTTCGTTTACAAGTAAGCAGCATATAGAATTTACTGAAATGAATGTGCCACCGTTAGGTAGATTTTACCTGACCGTCTGAATTACCTGCACAATACTTACCATGCCTTCCCTGCCACGAAGACACAAGTTAGTATGCAACAGGTTTAAATATACATAGGGATCACTGGCTTGATGCCACAAAGGGACGGTTTATAGTCTCGGGACAAGAATGTTATGCAACGCAGGTGGCGAGCCGCGCTACATAGCATCCCGTCCATGACAAACGACTATATGAACTCTTCCGCCCGGATCGGATCGGCCCTAGTGCCCTGGCGGCCGTCCGCGGAAGCCAAAATACCTTGTGCACAAGTTGTCCGTGATCGAGCACATTTAGTTCGAATTATTTCACACGAATTTACAAACGAATTTCGAACGAATAGGAGCAAGCTTCATAGCCAAACAGTTTTGCATAGTCTTACTAACAGTTTGTTTCATAACAAGCATATATTTCCATACTTAGCTTGATTCATAGAACAGTTATAAACGAACTAGCATACAGGATGATAACCGTTCATAAGTTTAGTTGACAAGCAATATTTCAAGTCTATTCCCTTTTATCTTGATCTCTTTTATTATTACTTGGTATCGTTTGATCGGGGCGAAAGAGTGAGGCTTGGAAGCAAGGCTAGCTAATCGGGTTGGTAGCCACTCACTTAGATTTTGGAAAGAAAAAGGAAAGAGGCGCTTCACGACTCCGCTCGCAAGCCGCCTACTGCTCGTTCACCTGCACACGAACAGCTCGATTAATACTTCTTCCTCTCTTTCCAATCTCGAAATAGAAGTGCAAGTCAATAAACGAAAACAATAAAAACCCTCGAAACCGTTCAAGGAAAACAAGCAAATCCCAAAACCAACTCAAAGCACGAAAGCAACAAGCGACATCGAAAACCGAGGCAATAAAAGATAGCAACGGAGAGGTCCCTCCTGACTCTGCCGCTAAGCCGATCCTTGGGGCGCAGTCCACTGAATATGGGAATCGATTCCGAAGAAACAAATCCATAACGATGACGAGTTCTTAATTCAATCTATCCCGATCGAACGATACCGTCTTGTGTTTCTTAGCCGTGCTCCTCGAATAGGAGGAACGGGGCGCTACACTTTGTCCCTTGGACCACACGATGATGAATAAGTGCTGTAGAAGACGAAAAAGAAGCTTCAAAGACCGCAGGAGGGATTGAACTCTCGTTACCAAAGTAGTCAATCAACACTCTCTGGATATACTCTCTTTCCTTGACAAATCTCCGATCCTTTCGACCCTTTTTCCTTCGATCTTTGACCTCCGGGGCCGGAAGTCTCTATTTATAGAGTTCAGCTACAGTCAACGTAGAAATCAAACAGTGGAGAGAGCTACACCTTTTACGCGACGGTTATAATGACTGCTACTCACGTATGAATGATCTCCTGAATTGGCGTGTGACGCGTGTCCCATTATGAGGTAATGCATATAATTGCTCATCGAAGATCATGGCATACAAGCCATATAGATAACTGCCCCTTGCGTAGAGATGGTTGGCATAAAAGCCAAATAACTGTCTCGTTGGCATAAAAGCCAAATAGCTGTTCTGATGGTCTAAAAGCCAAGTAGGCGTAGAAGCCGAATAGCTGTAAAGTAGGCATAGAAGCCAAGTAGCTGTCATGTTGGCGTAGAAGCCAAGTAGCTGTTATGTTGGCGTAGAAGCCAAGTTCTGCGTAAAGCTTGATACTTTTCAAGGAGATAGCGTACGGAGTACTCCTATAGTTGAAAATAGCCTGGTTGGCGTAATGTGCGGGGATGGTGATGTGGACATATTAGCCCTAATTATAGCTCATCCAGTCATTAAAAGTAGAACCAAATCTTGTGCATTAAATGCAGAGATCTGCCCCTATCTCGCACATTAACTGCAGAGACGTGCCTCGAGTTTTGTATGAAGAACAGCTTTTGACGTGGCTGTTAGTTTCGTCTCTTCCTGAGCGTAAAAGCTCATCTTTGCCTGTGTAAAATAGGCAGTGTATTCCTTGAATGCATAAACGACATCTTATATCAAGGATTATATCACTAAACGACAGTCTGGGGCTCTGTGTAGAATCATCATTATAGCCGTCCTCTCGATCATCGTGCAGTACTCTTTGTCAGGAGTCAGGTTCACTGCTTCCACTGACAGGTTTATTCGAGGAATACGAAGAGTTCCTCGTACAACTTCCCGCTGCATTAAAAGCAGACGGGTTTTACGCCGAAGTGGCGATGTAGTAACCTTTTTATGTCGAAGCAGTTTGGAAATACTGTATTATGCGGGCTGTTCTGGAGCTATATTCTATGTTTGGAAATACCCCCTTCAAAGTTTTCAAATTCCTCATAATTTGAAACACTTTGAATGAAGCATGAAACGGTCAAGTTTGACTCGTTCCGCGAGGCTAATTTCTTGGCAAATTTTTAAGAGTTTGTTGGGATTCAGTGTGTTCTCCTTTTCCTATATAAAGGCGAATGGGTTAACCAGTTTTTCCCACACTTCCTTCACCACAAAGAGATGGTTTTTGAGCTTCGTCGGTTTGACTTGAGGAAGAAGAATATCATGTTCTTCCAGTATGTAAGGAGCCGTAAAAAGAGGCGTCTTCGAGCAAATGTCCTCTGCAACGATGGATCATGGAAGGATATCATAGCTTCCTTTGCTCAGAATGATTAACAATTTCATATGACGATTCGTCCAGGAGAGAGGAAGGGTCTCATTTGGCCACACAGCTTGCAAGCTGTATTTTCTCCCATTATGGTGCTGGACGATGGTAGGCAGTCTGGCCCTGTCTTCCAGTATTGAGTTGGGTATGAACCCCCAACATAATTTCTAGGGCATGCCTGCCATGGCGTATGGAGGGTGGGCTTACAAAATTGATACATGCCCAATTCTGTATCCTCCTGCCATTTATCATTTTCTTGTTAATCGGCTGCGGAAGCCGATTAACTGCTGTAGAAGACGGGAAAAAGATTTACACCAATATGAGAACGTGGCACAGCAGATTCTTGGTGTGATCTTAAATGAAAATGAGAAACCCTTTGTAGAAAAAGGATTTCCATCATATGTAATCATGAAGATGAAAAACCCTTCATAAATTGGATTTCTATCATATGTAATCATGATTAATAAAATTGTCTTCTTTTACGCATCTGATGATTTGCCATATTTGCTGTGAGGAAGTCTGAATAGTGTGCAGCTTCGATATGTCTAAATAATTTTATGCCGACTCTGATAAAAGAATCTCTGATCTCGTCTCATCTTTTACGCGTAACAGAAGACGTGTAGAAAACTCCTTAGCATTTAAGTTAAAGATCCAAACTGTCATGCTATTTTGGACGAGGAGTCGTGTAGAATTCTGAACTGTCACTTCTCTGATATGAAGAATTCTTGTTCAGATCATCACCTTCAAGAATAGTTTCCCGAAAAATCCTTTGAAAAATGGCGAGAAATGTCCGTCGACCAAGCCATACTCGAACTTTTGTAAAGTATTCTGACTGGACTTTGGATGAACTTCCAATTGGCCCAAGAAGAATAGTCGTCTTCAATGCTGAACTCTGTGTATTTCAGGCACTTGGAATGTTTTGTATCCAAAAAGGAGCATCTTCTTCGTAAACCCTTGTAATTGGCAGTCTGTAGTTTTTGAGCATAGAATCGTAGATTTGTAGCCTCTGAGCGTAAAAAGCTTCCGAGCATGAAATCATAGATTTGTAGCCTCTGAGCGTAAAATCATAGGTTTGTAGCCTCTTGAGCATAAAAGCTCCTGAGCGTAAAAGCATCTGAGCGTAAAACTATTGACTTATAGCCTCTGAGCGTAAAACCGTAGATTTGTAGCCTCTGAGCGTAAAAAGCTTCTTAGCGTAAAATCATAGATCTGCTCTGCGCGTAAATTCTGGATCCACTGACTGTCCGTCTTTCCTAAATAATAGGCTGACGTGGTCCAAAATCATAACAGAATATTAAATATCGGATTTGGTTAGGGATTCGAAGAGTTATCCGAACTCTATAAATAGCCCAAGGTCTGGAGAAAGAAATCTTTTATCTGTCTTGCTTTCCAATAACCCTTCTTCTTTGTCTCTTTCTTGAGAACTCAGAATCGCCATGGCACCTAAACAGACTTCTACTGCTAAGGGAAAGGTCGCTTCCTCTTCTCGCTCCACTGCTCAAGCACGAGCAACTCCTATTAGGCTGAACGAGCCTCGATCGGAACGCAATGCTCCGCCGTCGAGCTGTGCTCCGGACATTACAGGTAGAGACTTCGGAAGAAAACAAAATCCTTCGCACACGTTGTACGTTCATACGCAAGGTCATCTTTTGTACTGAGGGCCTCTTCGAGGAAGATGATGTACGTAGATATTTTATTATTACGCACACATTCCTAATGTGTCAGCGTAAAAACTCCAATTTTTTACAGTCTGGCGTAAAAACTCAGACTGTTGAGATTTGGTATTTACTACAAACTTTGAGTTTTACGTGCTGGATATGAATATCGACATAAAAATTCAAATTTTGTCAATCTAGCGTAAAAGCTCAGATTGTTAGATACTATCAACCTTGAGTTTTACGCAATGGAAAATAGTTTCCAGCGTAAGACTCAAATTTTTGCAGTCTTGGCGTAAAAGCTCAGACTGATAATCTTTGGCATAAAAGGCAAGAGTGTAGCGTCTAGTGTAGAAACTGACTTATTCTCTTGCATTTTGTAGTGGACTTGCAGATTTCTTCTTTGGCTGAAGTTATGGGCTCTGCTGCCGGGATATTGAGCTCAAACTATTTGGAGGACTTGTCCCATGTGACATTCCCTATTTCTGGAGCCAATTATCCTGAAGAAAGGGGAAACCTTATCTCGTCCCAGGGAGAACGTATGCTGCTGAGTATGATCAATGGGGAGCCCCTGACATATATAGACGAGACGGAGTATAAGAAACCTGGTTTCTTATTCGGGGATGTTATCGACAAACAATCCCAGACCAAGCCCAAGAAGGAGGATTGGTTGTTTACTGCTGAGGGCACGGTGATGTATCTGCCCAAGATGCCCAGGGATTACCCTATCTCTGCGTTCTTCCACACCACACATCCTAGGAAGATGATGTGGGTTCTGACTCCAGATCTTTACGGTCGACCGAGGAAGATTTTATATAACAAGGAATACGACCGGGGGGCCTATATAAGCCGTCCTTCGGGCCCTGTTATGCCCTTTAGGGGATTACTGCCGAGTAGTATCCCTAGCGAGGATACGTCGCTGATCCAGTCGGTTCAGATGTTGACCTTCTGTAATAACTTTATGGGG
Organism: Iris macrosiphon; assembly: GCA_036927795.1. Classification (NCBI taxonomy): domain Eukaryota; kingdom Viridiplantae; phylum Streptophyta; class Magnoliopsida; order Asparagales; family Iridaceae; genus Iris; species Iris macrosiphon. The sequence goes on from JAYESA010000020.1 coordinate 140,017,227, forward strand.
GCAGGGAGGAATGTACCCCAGGGTCAACCCTCGGACCAGCGGATGGCTTAGCCCGGGAAATCTTTGATGGGCCAGTTTGACTGCCTGGGCCCTGAAGCACTTCCAGACGGAGCTGGAAAGTAGTGGCTTGTTCGCGGCTGTGATTGCCACAAGTGTTGGGCTGCTTGTCAACCCTAACTTATTTTTAGCCTTGATGGAGCGATACAACTCGATCACTGGGACTTTTGCCACTCCGCTGGGTGAGTTGGGCTTAGCCCTTCATAAAATAGCAGAGGTTTTAAGGCTGCCAATGAGAGACGCTCCTTATGAAGAGTATGTCCCTACAAACAGGGAATTGAGGGATACAAACCCTCGGGCAGTGGCAGTATACCAGGAGTTAATATGCCACTATCTTGCCTGTACTACTTTCTACAATGAGCCCTCTGATTTGACTCACATCAACAAGTGGACAACCTATCTCTTCTTCCACCAGGCACGAAATATTAAGCCGGACAAGATGGTAGATAGCCGAGATAGGCCCTTGAACCTTCTGAACATGCTTAATGCTAATACGGTCGATGACCTTATTGAAGATGCAGGGGCTTCAGATCATATTTTTGACGAGGAGATAGGGGGTTACCCTGCAGGCACAAAAGCCTTCAGTTATATGAGGCATTGTCGTAAGCCTCTGTCAAGGGAAGCTCAATTGGCTGGCTTCCTTTCTGTCTGGCTTCGCTGTTGGGTAGTGCCTGGCATTGCGTCTGCAGATCGCATCCATCGCAATACCTTATGGCCTGCAGTACATTTGGTGTTCGGAGCAAGACTGGGCCTGCTTCCTGCTATGGTATGTAGAATACAAGCAGGCCTGAGGGCCCTTACTGATGGGCTGCTCGTGGATGAGACGCAGCGTGAAGGATTTCTCCGAGTGGAATTACCATTCCTATACCTGATGGGATGGTTAATTCTTCATAACACCCGGGTAATGTCTCCTGGTCCTGCCAGCGGTTCAGGAAATAACTTCTTGTTGAATTACAAGAATTCCTCTTGGAACGTGACGACCGTCATAGATTGCCGGCGGCGTTAAATTTTGCCCACAGCTGAAAGCTCTTCTGTATCGCCCCCCCTGTACATATCAATCAACAGGGAAAGAAACTTAAAGACGGGGGCCATGGAAGGAACATTCTTTCTTCTGAAGCCTTATACTATTTGGTCTGTATTAGACCTTCCCATTTGCTGTACAGAAGCGACGACCACTGCTACCTGGAGCCTTATTTGCCCAGTCGGTTCGCCAAGCAGTTTGGGTACGATCAGTTGCATGTGGGGAATGCTATTACCAGCTTCAAGTCCAAAGGTGGAATTATTGATGGAGCCAGAGGATGGCGTTACCTCATCACGGGCTGTACTGGTACAACTTTTGCTATGCCTGCGACTTCTCTTTCTATGGACTTGCGCATCCTTCACTCATATGCGCAGTTCTATGTGTCCATAAATACCTTCCATCATGATTTTGATGTGCATGGAAGTTTTAGGATGCCCTCTCATAGGTCTACTGCAAGGGAGGAGGTTCCATCTGTTTCCTCGGATGAGAATGAGGACATCGCCGGGGCAGACGAGTTCTTGACGACAATACCGAGGGGTGTAATAGCTCTGCTGGCAGAGCCTCTCGTTATCCCCCAGAAACGGAAGGCTTCCACTCCGAAAGAGCCTTCCCCTCGCAAGAAGAAGATTGCCAGAGGTCCGAAAAGGGCTTCCACCAGGGGGGCTCCTAGGAGCGAGCCTGTCGTCTCCCCTATTGTGGATGATTATTTGATTAGAGTTCCTTCGCCTTTTAGAGAGGGGACTTCCATGGTTCCGGCTGGCATTGTCGGAGATTCTTTGCTCGAGATTACTGCTACTACTGCTTCTGGTAGTGCTACGAGATCGCCTCCGAGGCCGAGCATAGTAAGATTCCATATACCTTTATCCAGACCAATAATGGGAGTAACCCCTACTTTTTCTATAAGTATTTCCAGCGAGATTCCACCCGATGAGCCTCGAGTGGATCTTGGTGAAGACTGGGAAGACTATTCGCCAGTGTCAGTTGGTGCACCCTTTTCTCCAGGTATGACAGCTCGCTTAGCATCATTAAGAAATGATTTAGCTATATTGGCTGCGGACGCGACATATATACCATCGGCCATGGGTAAATGTTCTCTTTACGTCTCTTTTAGAAAAATTAACATCAGGCTGATATTAACTTTCTCTTGTCTTCTTTTCAGGTGAAGACATCTCAGGGGAGGGCAGAGTTGATGCATCCTTTGACTTTGTTGCAGATACTGCCGATGAAACGACGGTGTTTGATATCGAAGAGGCATGCTTTGAAGCTGTCGATCCTTCGTCTGTAATGTTATCGAGTGTTGTCTCGCCAACGACAGTCCAGGTATCTTCAGAGGAGGATGAGCCCATCATTGCGACTGTGCCTTCTTCGTCGAGTACGCCAGCAACTTCAACTGTTACTGGTGTTCATTCTTTTGTTGTGCCATCTGTAGAGGCAACGATTGTGGCAACATTCTTCGCGGTTATTCCTGGAAGGGGATTTCCCGATATCGCAGCCACTCCTAGCGTGCATCCGATTTTCGATATGCTGATTGAACAATATACCAGCCTATTCTATCTCAGTTTGAAGGAGTTGATTTCCATGGTGCTAGAGAAGAACATGAGCTTTGATAATCTGCTGACGTCCTTCCAGCTTGCGATAGCGCTGATCAGAAATTTCAACGACGCTGGACGAGCTGATGCGCTGGAATAAATAGTTAATGGTTTGGAATAACCCATTAACAAGTATTTACAACTATCTTGAGGTAACGTTGATGAGATAATTCAGGCAGAGTACGACTCCTTGACTGCGAAGCTTGCTGAACAGATGAAATGCTTAAGCAAATCCATCCAGGCACAACAGCAGGAGATGGATAAAGAGCAGGCCATCTTGGAGAAGGTTATTCCTCAGCTAACCCAGTGCGAGGCCGAACATTAGGGAAATAAAGCGAGGGTCCGTAAATTGGAAACTAAACTCGCTCAGGCAAAGGAGTGGGCTCTCCAGTCATTGGCAGCTCGAGATAAGTTGAAGGGCCGAATGGATACAACTAAGCGAAACTTGGCACATGTGGGTGTCATTCGTGCCGATTATATACATGCTCGGTCCGAACTATCCCTCCTGAGTGATGATGAGGCACGACTGGAACGGGTTTGCGCTAACATCTTGGACTCCAGGAATGAGAGGATGACCGCTTTGGCGCAGCAGATTCGTGATTTGATTGCTCCTCCCCAATGATGTACTTTTTGCTTTTCTATGTAATTTGCTCTTCCCGGAGATAATAAAGAGATTTTATCTGACTTTGTGGACCAATTATTTTTGAATATAAATGATAGACTAGGATGAAAGTGATATCAGAGGTAATATGGACGTGATATAATTTTGACAAGCTTCAGCTGGATATATCTATTCAGAGGTTATATGGACATGATAGAATATGATCCAACTAAATTTGTATACAAAACACTATCAGAGGTAATATGGACGTGATATTTTTTGAAGTTCCAAATTAGTTAAACATATCTATTCAGCGGTTATATGGACATGATAGAATATGATCCAACCAATCTTTATATGTAATGTTGTCAGAATGAGATCTTTACCATACTTCTTTGGGCAAAGGAGATTAAGCGTAGTACCTCTTCAGGAAATTGTCGTTGATAGGAGCCATTATCAGATCTCCGTTAGGCTTGGTTAATCTGTAGGCGCCATTTGAAAACATCGTTTCAATCACATAAGGGCCCTCCCATTTGGGATGGAATTTACCCTTACTTTTATGTGTAATGATCATTGGCCTCTTCACAGCTAGAATTAGCTCGCCAACTTTGAACACTCTCTCCTTCACTTTTTGATTAAAAGCTCTGGAAATGCGTGCCTGGTAGAACGTAATACGCTACTGAGCTTGAAGGCGTTTCTCTTCTAATCCTTCTAGCTCTAGAAGCCGTAGTCGATCATTATTTTCCTGAGTCAACTCATTAGCCACTGCTATTCTGAGTGATAGAATTTGGATTTCGATGGGGAGAACTGCTTCACATCCATAGACTAATAAGAATGGGGTACAACCCGTCGGTGTTCGTACCGTTGTGCGATATGCCCAGAGACATTCCCCCAGCTTCTTATTCTAATCTTTTTTATTCGAAGAAATGAACTTTTTTAAGAGTTTGATGATGGTTTTGTTGAAGGCTTCCGCCAAACCATTAGCAGCCAAATTGTATGCCATAGAGGCCATATTTTGTTTCTGATTCTTATCGCAAAATCGGTGAAATGTTTGACTGATGAATTGAGGCTCGTTATCATGAATTATCCTTCGGGTATCCCAAAGCGATAAATTACATGGTGCTTGATAAAGCTGATCACGTTGGATGTCTTTACCTCAGCAAGGGGGATTGCCTTCGCCCATTTAGAGAAGTAGTTCGTGATAGCCAATATGAACCGATGTCTTCTAGAAGAAGATGGGTGAATAGTACCAATGATATCCATACCCCATGCTTTAAAAGGCCATGATGCAATCGTAGGATGTAAATGCTCAGAAGGCTGATGTATACAATCTGCATGAACTTGACAGGCCTTGTATTGTCTTGCATATTTCACGACATCTGCAATCATGGTAGGTCAGTAGTAGCCCATCCTCCTGATACGATCCTGTAACTTAGGACCGGGTTGATGTGCTCCACATACACCGTCATGAGCTTCTCGGATAACTCATTTTGCATCATCGTCGAAGAGACATCGTAATAGCAGTCCATCGTATGTTTGGCGATATAGACATTATGAAGATGAATCAAAATAGAAGCGTAATGATCGTCTTCTGATGGATACTGCTTCTTTAGGATCCTCTGGTAAGATTCCGTATGACACGAAGTCTATAAAGGGACTTCTCCAGTCTCTCTTAGGAGGAACCATGTTTACAGCGTAGCTGCGTTCTATGTGAAAGTTATTTTTCACACAAAATAACTCTCTGTTAAGAAGGATCACCGAATTCTGCCTTCTTATAGGAATAGCTAGATCTGCAGCTAGGCTGGCCAGGGCATCAGCTTCCTAATTTTAAGATCGAGACACGTGCTCTAGGAAGAATCCTCTGAAAGACATGGCAATCTTGATCGTTGCTTGATGATAAGGAATGAGGTCTGGATTGCGGACTTCATATATTCCTCTGACCTGATTGACGATCAGCTGAGAATCACCAAAAGCTTCCAGGTATTCAACATCCAATTCTTTAGCGACTTGGAGCCCGATTAATAGAGCGTTATATTTTGTCACATTATTAGAGCAGGGTTCGCTAAGAGAATATGCCCGATAGATGACGAGTTTATCAGGTGTGACTAGGACAATTCATACTCCTGAAACCATATTTTTCCTGGGACCAGTCCTAGAGGCACCATCGAAGAATAGCTGCCATGTATCACTTTCCATTGCGGAATTATATTCTGCAACTTCGTCGAAAATGTCCTCGTATAGTTTAGAGGTTTTCGGAATTGGATGAGCAGCTAAGAAATCAGCCAAGGCTTGGCCTTTGATGGACTTCTGAGGGACATACACCATATCATACGGTGTTAATAACATCGCCAAAGTCGCGAGTCGGGAATTAAGAACACTCGACTTGTTCATCAATACCCGAAGAGGATTGATTCTGGAGATGATATGAATAGTTTGGCCCATGACGTAATGTCGCATCTTTTGAATGGCGAACATTAGGGCCAAATATTCTTTTTCCACTAGATTGTACCGGTGTTTAGCTCCGACCATCATCCTGCTTAGATAGTATATAGCCTGTTCATGACCCTCATTGTTCCTTTGTGCGAGAAGAGCCCCTAAAGAATGATCCATTGCTCGAACATAAGGAAAAAAATGGTCTTCCTATGACGGAAGGCACCAAAACTGGCAGATTGGTGAGGTAGCGTTTGATATCATTAAACGCTTGCTGACAGACTTCGTCCCATATGAATGATACACCTTTCTCATCAGGTGAGAAAAAGGCTGACATCTCCCAGAGAGGTTGGATATGAATCTCCTGATATAAACCAGACGACCTTAAAATCCCCTGAGTTCCCTCAGATTACGGGGTGGTCGCATTTCTAAGATAGCCTTCACTTTATCAGGGTCCACTTGAATGCCTTTAGCGGTAATGACAAATTTTAGGAATTTGCTACTGGATACACCAAGAAAGGACTTTGTAGGATTCATTTTGAGTTAATGTTGGCGCATCAACTCGAATACTATCTTCAAGTCTTGGATGTAATTATCCTTGAGGCAGCTTTTGACAGCAATATCGTCTACGTAATATTCTACTGTTTTGCGTAAGTGCTCATGGAATATGTTACTCATAGCTCGTTGATACGTAGCCCCGACATTCTTCAGTCTGAAAGGCACAACCGTATAGCAATATACCCCCAATGGTGTCCGGAAGGCAGTATGCTTCTCATCTTCAGAATTCATCTTAATCTGATTATATCCTGAGAATCCGTCCATAAAAGACATGCGCTCAAAACTGCACATATGATCGATCATGACGTTTGTAATGGGAAGAGGGAACTCATCTTTAGGGCAGGCTGCATTCAAATATCGAAAATCAATGCAAATATGCACTTTCCCATTTTTCTTCATGACAGGGACAACATTGGCGACCCAGTCAGGATATTGTTCTTCCCGAATGAACCTACAGGCTAATAGCTTCTTGATTTTATTTTATATGGCCTCCATCATATCCTGGCGGAACCGGCGTTGGTGTTGCTTCACAGGCTTCGAATTGGGTCGTATGTTGAGTTTATGGGTAGCCACTTTTGGATCAAGACCTGGCATATCCTCATAATTCCACGCAAAGATATCGATATATTCTTTTATCAGCTGGATTATTTCTTCCCTTTATTCTTCGGAAAGATTGTTACTGATAAACATCGGCATTGGTGAAAGTTTATCCCCAATATCAATTTGGATAACTTTATCTTTGGTGGGCGGTTCTCTCTGCTCGAACCAGAGTTCCCATTATGTATCCATTTGTTGTGCCTAGGAGTCATTTTCAAACGGTTCAGATTCTTGTTCGTCTTCTTCGAGAGAATCTGTCAATACCATATTTACTAATAATGCTCGTTCGAGATCATCATACGAGCTGGAGGCCGACGAGCCATCTTGAGAAGAGGAAAAAATATCCTCACTTGACTCAGAAGTTACAAGAGAAGTGGTATACCCTAACCCAAAACGAGTTCGTTGACAGTAAGGATCACCATGCAATGACATTCGCCTGCCTTTCTCATAGTTGAGGCCTGGTTCTGACTTCAGATCATAACCCATACTTTGTATAATCTTCAAAGCTTGCGGGCTATATCTGTGAACTTGCATTTTCCTAGCATCGGACTCGTAAGAGTCTTCTTGTACAATCGGTCTATTGTGCATACGACCGAAGACTATTGGATGCTGATTGCTACGAGTAGGTGGAACAATAAAGATAGAATCTTCATGTGGTCCATATGTCGTGATGACATTAGATGTTGATGCCACTTCCCACACATACGGATGATAGGAGTCTATAGCTTCCTAGAATTTTTGTGCTATAGGTTCTATATCGTTATGGGAGGAGGGTTCCTGATTTGGAATTTGAGCGTCAGTATACTGGAAAAGAGAATCTTTATTATCGTCAGAAACCACGTTCCCGGTTGTATTTACATCAGTCGGCTGCTTGTTGCGCCTGAGGTTTGATGACCAAAGGTGGAAGCTTCTGGTTCAAAGTGATCACTAGAGGATCACTTCCTCCTTCTAATTTGGTTCTGTTCAAGTGGATAGCCATGGGTTCCATGACTTTTGGACGGGTAGTCCGCCCTTTCACCTGGATCGACAGGGGTTGCTCGGCAGAGGGTTCTTCCGGCTCCCGGTGGGATTCCTCTTTCGTCTTACCTGATACCTCCTTCATGTAGTCTTGGGTGTACAATATGACATCGGAATAGTAGGACTCTACTCCTTTGAACTGGTTTAGGTCAGCAAACTCTATTTTTATTGTTCCTTAGATATCTATATATTTGAAGCATTGATGTAGAGTCGAAGGAACAATGTTGTGATCGTGGATCCATGGTCTGCCCAGCAGAATATTGTAGGACACCTCCGAATCGATGACGTAGCATGTAGCTACTGATCTTAGGTCCCCAATTTGGATCCTCAGACGAATCTTTTCCAACGGCTTACTTTTCCTAGCATTGAAGCCCACGATTGTAGTGGTGGTGTAAGCTAGTTCGCTTGTAGGAATCCTCAGCGGTCTGAGCAGACTATGAGGGATGATGCTGATCGACGATCCCGGATCTATGTAAATCCGGTCTACCTCCATGGAACCGACGTATCCGGTGTAATAGAGGGGCCTGTCATGCTTGTTATGTTTCAACAACATGTCATCTTGAGTGAAAGTGATATTAGGGACCACCTCCATCACACTATGGCATTGAGGGCATGCCACAGGTTCTTTATCGGGGGACTTGAGCTGAGTCAAGCACACATCCGCCTGCATTAATGCTTCACTCAAGGCTTGACGAGTGTCTTAGAAAGCCTGAGTAGCTCAAAAATGAACAGTCTGGCTGGAGTATTAGCCAATTGGGCCAGGATGTCGAAGTTATATAGTTTTTCTAAACCTTTATTTTGCATATTCTTCAAAGATTTATCAAAATGCACTTTTTTTTGCTTGCCCTTGTCTGCCGAAGTCGGTCTAGAAGGACCTGCCTCTGGTATGACAGGTTCAGGCTCTGGAATTTTGGCAGCTGAAGTGTCTGCCGTTGCATCTTCCTGATTTCCTCCATAGTCCTTGAGGTAGGCTTTCCCTGAGCGGGTTCCGGTAGCCAAAGCCTCTTCTTCTGATGTTGGAGATATTGCAACCATATGGCATGGTTTACGCCTTGAGTTCTTTTTAGGATTAGCCTTAGCAATTTGAGTCTCTTCCTCAATCTCTGACACCAGATCAGGATGAACCCATATAATCTCACCACGCTGGGTAGTTAGGGGTACCAGGTCATTATTTTGACCCTTGGCCGGAGGAAGATTAACAATGTTTATCATCGTCCGGGGAATAGGTACAACACCATCTGGAACTTCTTGAGGAGGCAGATTATAAATTAGAGAGAAATTATGTTGGCAGTGACCGTCTTCTCGCTATTACGCAGAGTGATGGCCTTGGCGTCGATCAACTCCTGGATTTTCCTCTTTAGTACATAACACGCCTTTGTGGGATGATGTATGTACTTATGGAAAATGTAGTACTTAGGGTTATTGGTACTGTCGACTTTATTAGGCCGCTTTGCCTCGGGGAGGATAAGCTTGCCACTTTTGACTTGACAGTCGAATATACTCGGAATGTCGTCATCGTCAAAAGAATATTCTTCAATGGGCCTAGAAGTCCCAGGTTTCGTTTGAGTGGTTGCCGGAGTATTTTGCCTGGACGTATTGATCGCCAGAGCTTCTTTTCCTTTGGAACCACGAGGATGGTCGCTATTGGAGGATGACCTCTTCCCTCTATCAGAGGTAGAGATCATGATTCCATTGTCACACGCCTTTCGACTGTTGTCTTCAGTGGCTACCGCTGAGATGATAAACGAGGGCCAATCATGGAACTGATATGGTCCTGTGAATACCGAGATCAGTGGAAGAAGGTTCTTCCTGCAAATGTCGACCAAGGCAAAATCTGAAACTCCGGGAGGCATCTGCAAAGTAGCCTGACGAAAACGTTCGATGAAAGTACGAACGTTCTCTTTTTCCTTCTGCTTTACTGTCACGCCCCAGTCCCAAAATACTTAGGACTATGACACGTGAGCATGCCAGCCGTATAAATATGGTACTCCAATATTTGGAAACCACAACACACGTACGCTGTAATATGAGTAACAATTCATCAGTAGTATAAATCCATCAAATGTCACGTGGTATAATCTAGATCTCATCCAAATATTAAATATAATTAAATGACCATTAGCTATGAAACTAGATCTCAATGGAAAGTATCTAAAGCTGGTAGTCGGATGGAAACAAATCCACTACCGGACTAGTATATAGAATAAACAAGATAAATACAATATAAGTACAACAACTACCATCTACAGAGACTCAAAGAGAGGACCCGCTCGAAGTATAAGTAACCAGTCCGGATCTGCGCTCCTACGATACTCATGAATAATACACCTGGAAAGGGACCAGGTCCTCAGAGGGACATAACAAGATACATAAAAGCATGCCATAAAGTAAATACTGTAAAACTCCAGGGTGACCTAATCATCTAAGTAAAATGCAACTTGAGGACAACTTTGAGTATATGGGAAGGTGTAGGCCAGACATATGCTGACTTAATTTACCAGTCGTGACAACCGGCTAGTATATGCCACACATGCCCCATATAACACGGACGCATGAATACAGTAACGTCTAACGTTCTATAAAGTGTGGTATCTATAATATCACCAAGTACGTCCAACACTCTACAGAACGTGGTATCAATAATATATATACGTCTGTATCACTCCGTCGAGTGCGGTATCAGTATAAAGGCGTGGGGTGTCCCATATGCCTACTAGTCGTCCTCCCCGCCCAATGATCTTAGCATGTTGTATCCACAACACACGTCAGCTACTATGCCTTAGCGTCATAACTCTGGCTCATAGTCTATCCTTAGAACAATAGCCCAATCCTTACAGCCAAACAAGGACAAGGGTGGGACCATCGTACCATGCTAGTCTATGCTCCGCCTATTAATAACTGCTAAGTCTTCTAACATGCATCACTATTAGCAGTTATACCCTATCCGTCGCAAGCCTATACGTACAGGTGGCCAACCATATACGCAGGACCGTGCCCTACATGAGACTCACAACACGTGTACAAAATGTGTCAAGGCCTGGGAGTCATACCAATAACTCCACAACTTTAGGTGGGTCTACTAGACACTAGGTCAGACACCAGTCCTAATGTCAACGTATTCGTTGACTGCACCCGAGTCTCTCTCGGATGCACACAATTAAATAAATAATAAATATGCAGCTAATAATACAGAATTTAAACAGTACAACAAGGCAAGGTATACTTGCCTGGCAGGCGACTGTGTAGTCCCAATAACCAGCTCCTGAAGTCGGGCAAATAAATCCAACAGGTCTCTGGGGTCAGCGTGCATAGGTACAAAAATCGGGGGTAACTGCAGCGGGTCGCCTGGTAAGGGTGACGGGTTTATGATGTCGATGGGGACGAGAGTGACGATGTTTGAGGTCGACACGGTGATAGTTAAGGTGGTGATGACTAGGTGGTGGCTGGGATGATGCTAATGATGATGATGATGGAGATGAGATGATGATGATGACCTTGATGAGTATGATAGGGGTGAGGCCAATATTGACGATCATGATGATGGGGATGGTAACAATGTCGGTGACGATGGCGATGGTGATGACGATGATAACAACGATGACTATGGGCAATGATTATGACGAGGACGGTAATGATGATAACGGGGATGATAATGTGGATGCTAGCAATTGCGAGGACGACGATGACAATAATGATGGTGAAGGTGATGACTATGTTAACGATGTCGATAGAGATGGTGAAGGTGTACATAAGATGATGGTGGTGATGGTGTTTACTCGATGGTGGTGGGGTCGACACTCCGGCCAAGGGTCCGGCCGTGGGGGAGGACCATAGAGCAAGGTTGAGGTCGAGGATAAGAGGAGGACCGTGGTGGTGATGGGTGGTGGACAGGGTGGTTCGAGGGTGAGCGCGGCGGTCGGGGTCCGGTCTGCTCCGGGCTGCGCGGTCGAGTTCACCGGAGGGGATGACAGGGAGGTAGAGAAGAGGTGGTGGGGGTGCTGCTCCGGCCATGGGGGGGCGAGCAGGGCGGAGGAGGTAGGCGAGGTGATCGTGTTGGTAGTGGTGGCGACTGAGCTGCACCGAGGTGGGGGAGATGGGCTCCGACGAGGTCGGGAAGGGGGAGAAGGACGAAGGATGAGCGGAGATGGTGGCGATGCTTAGTCGAAGTCGAGGGGAGGAAGAGAACGACGGAGGTCGGGCTCGACGTGGAGGCGGGGATGGCAGCAGTGGTGGAGGTGTCTCTCGGCCGAGCCGTGGAGGAGAATAGTCGGCTTCGGCGACGGGATATCGCACAACAGCAGTAGCTGTGGTTTGGAAAGCTTTGATACGGCACCGACATAGCGCTCGGGGAAGCGATGTACGTCACCGGGTCCTGTGCGTGGGACCAAGGCTGGCGGATGCAGGCTGCAATCGCCGAAGGTCGGGTGTAGGCAGGGAAGGAGAGGGAGAAGAAGAGCTAGCGGGATGATGGTGGTCGTTGCGTTGGATGATGGAGGAGAGGAGCAGGATGAGGTCCGGCGTGGCGGGGCTGACTCCGGCTTGGGCTGGACATGGGGGGGTCGTGCACAGGGATGGGAAGAAGATGAACAGTAAGAAGAGGGAGGGGTCGGCTGGGTGTTTCTTTATGTTTGGTTTGGGATTTGATTTTCTTAGGTCAAGAAGAAAATAGAAAAAGTAATTTTATACATGTAGAAATTTGGGCTTGGGTTTGAACTAGGATTAGGGCTTGATCAACACTCCTTGGTATGGGCCTTGGGCTCACATGGGGATGTTGGGAGGGCTGGAATTTGCATTAATTAAATGCAAGGGTAAATTAATATACGGGGCGATATGCGCACGTTGTACATCCCAAAAAATTACAAAAAAATCCACGTGAAGGAAAAATTAGGTTTTTTCACGTATTGTCCGATGTTTGGGGCACCTCGATACGTTTTTGCATAAAAGTACCCAACAATCGAGAAAATTGCACCAAGACGAAAATTAGATTTAATTAAATTAATTGAATGCGCACGATGTTCTGGAATTAATTAGGAGTACCTGGGAATAAAATTAGGTTGGGCACAAGCATTTGGGCATAGAAGATATATTGTAGAATATTAATAAAATTCGGGTGGTACAAAACGGTCAAGATTATGTCTCCAATTCCGATTGGAACGCGTAAGGGTACAGAGTTGGAATTTATTTTAGAATTAGGAAATAACGTCCGCGACGTTTATTATGCGATTAAAATATTACACTAGAAAGCATGATTATAAATTATACAGAGGTCAGAATAGATGGTGGTCATGTCTAGGATAGGGTTGTGAAGTTTGTAGATAGGAAATGGCTAGCGTAGTGCTCCAATAAACGAAGCAACGGTAAGGTGCGCTACACGATAAAATAATGTACAGTTAAATCAAATGCTGTGTCCTAAATTCTAATTGGGTTACAACTAGCCCTAATTCCATTATATAAGCTAAGTAAACCTAATTTCGGGTGAGGGGGTTTACAATCTACCCAACTTAAAAAATAATTTCGTCCTCGGAATTAAAATAAGGCTTAATTGGTTTAACTCCTTCACATTCGTACGTAAGGCAAGTTAAATCGTAATCTCTTTCAAGAATTTAACTTATTCAAATCCATCAAAATCCCTTTCAAATTGAACCATTGTTTAAATCGAACATCAACACATTCGTTGTCTTCTTCATTCTCAATTTAATAATCCACATCCAATCTAATTCAAATCTCTATGACATCCTAAATCAGAATTTACATCACAATCTTCAACTGTTAAAATTTTCTCTAAAAAAAATTATAATCAATTATTATTTCTATCCTCAACTTGTGAATTTTGTACTCTTCAATTTTTAAATTCAATTTATATTATCAATAGTTCAAACAGGTAATCCTGCAATCAAAAATTTCTTTTAATTTAATCCTCAAAATTCAAAATTTAATCCGTCCATGTCCATGTTTAGAGTTCTATTTATTTTTTCTGAGGCTTAAATCGTTGATTCCACCTTCAATATTAAATTTAAATCATGTGCTCACGTATCGGTATTTGGTTTGCCATATCCCAAATTTTAAAATTCATTAATTCTTTATCATATTGATCCTTCTTCTAGAATTCTTAATTTTATAATGACTTGAACCTCTACATCCAATTTTTCTCGATCATAATCTAAGAGAAGTCTCTCTTGAGTTGACAATGCAACTGCTACCCAACTTAGGATCTATCCCTCTATCATATAAGGCTCTTATATTTCAGAAATCTCATTTCTCAATTATACTTAATCCCGTTACTCATTCTTCAATTTTTTTTAACACCAAATATATTACATGTGATATGCCCTTGGTTACAGAATATTCATCAAGTAATATAATTGGCCTATAGGGTATATCTAATACTATCTGTGTATCAACTTATGCTAGGCACGAGGTTTCGTCTTTCCGAAATAAGGGAAGACGGAATAACAATAATAAAGAGTTCAAGGGGGAGGTAATAGATTAGAAGTATGGGGATCAAGGCATTTAAAGAATTCAATGGGAATTGTCAAGGCAGTTGTGGATTGAAATCCTACTTTGGTAATTCCTGTTCACATGCTCGTATCAGTATCGTTATATAACGGATACGATATGCTCAGTCATATCTAGGGGGCAAGTACATTCGTCTACTAATCACTATATATCTTAATCCACATAAAATAGTTATACGAAGGGCGAACCAAGCGCACTATGGTTGATCAGACCATAGTACACTAATTCTGAAATGTATTAGTGTTCGCGTCCAATAATACATATTTCATGAACAAGCTTGATAAAAGGATGAGCTTGCAAAACTAGGCTGTAACAGCAGCATAAGTCAAGGTAGTACAAAAATATAAGCATGCTAGATTATGATGAGAGAAATTACAAAATAATTTAAGTTCACAAACAAAACAAAAATAAGACTCTACAGTTCCTATAGTTGTCATACTACTACTTATCTAAGTCGCTAGTCGGCCAAATAGGGTATGGGCCTCTAAGTTCTTACAATTTGATAAACAATATATCCTTATGCTAGCATACAGTTAATATCATTCAGTTACACTACATTAATGAGTCAAGAGGACTATGTGTTACTAGGTTGTGAGGCATTCTACCCAACTTAGAAATATTAACTAATATTGTGATAGTCTTAAGGGGATCCTACAAAAAATAATTTGGTCCTTGTAGTTAAAGTAGAACTATGGTTAGGGCATACAAGTGGAAGATCTTGGTACAGATCAGGGTATCCGATTATCTTATATAGGTAATGGTCATCTTAAGTCTTAATCATAGTGTTTTAGAATACAAGTGTTAATACTAAGAATAGAGAATTACTGGCCTTCAATGGAGAGGGGAAATATAACTCGTATCGGGGTGTGGTACGGGTTACGCGATTTAAAACTAAGGGATAATCATCAGGTCACGATCTACAGGAATAACTCGAAACTATCAAGTTCTAATTACCAAGCACAAAAATTTAAAGTTCAAGATTACAATTATCACCCTATCAAACTATATATCCTAACATAGAATAAAATCACTTGGCCTTCAATCATAAGAGTTATGTGGCACGAGTTAAAAGATGAAGAAAGAAGAATTATAAGTTAGTCGTCGCACAATTAGCGAACGCTAAGGTTTTGGAGGAACAAGATATAAAATTAAAATAGAGGGGCTCAAGATAATATCATGGTTTCCTAAAGGAAAGGTGGTGAGCAAATCTCCGTGTTTGAGGTATGATCAAGGGAAATGTTATACTCGTTGCTCTGGGCTTCCTGAGGTACTGTCTGCTAATATCAAGACAAGGATCTATATCCTAACATTATCTCACTATGCAAATTAGGTTCAGTCCCTACATTCGATCTTGGATTTCCTATTGGTTCCTCAATACTAGGGTCAAACATTAGGGTCGAATCTCTAACTAGCTCTAGTAGTGCCTATACTACTCTTAAGTCATTCATAATTATGTCAAGAAAGAATGGTAAGCCATTCTTTAGATAAGGATACTAGGGTTTACTTAAATATTCTAGACTTAGTGATGTGTCAGGATTCTAGTTACTCCTAATAGGAAGGTTACCCTACTTATCATCCTATCAACAGGGACTTCTATATTCTAGGAGAAGGCTACACTCAAGGAACTATTAAGGAAGCACATGAATCAAGCAGGATGTAATTATTTAATAGAATGGATTGGGAGGAGGATGAGTCATAATCAGTTGTGGATGAGATCCTATATTCTAATCCTATTTGCAGGCTTGCTCGGTACAGTAACGTAACTGAGACAATATGCTCCGACCTGCATGGGCCACCACTAAAAACATGTCACGTCCTAGTCCCAAAATACGTAGGACTAGGACACGTGAGCATGCCAGCCGTATGAATATGGTACTCCAATATTTGGAAACCACAACACACGTACGATGTAATATGAGTAATAATTTACCAGTGGTATAAATCCATCACAAGTCACGTGGTATAATCTAGATCTCATCCAAATATTCAATATAATTAAATGGCCATTAGCTATGAAACTAGATCTCAATGGAAAGTATCTAAAGCTGGTAGTCGGATGGAAACAAATCCACTACCGGACTAGTATATAGAATAAACAAGATAAATACAATATAAGTACAACAACTACCATCTACAGAGACTCGAAGAGAGGACCCGCTCGAAGTATAAGTAACCAGTCCGGATCTGCGCTCCTGTGATACTCATGAACAATACAACTGGAAAGGGACCAGGTCCTCAGAGGGACATAACAAGATACATAAAAGCATGCCATAAAGTAAATACTGTAAAACTCAAGGGTGACCTAATCATCTAAGTAAAATGAAACTTGAGGACAACTTTGAGTATATGGGAAGGTGTAGGCTAGACATATGCTGACTTAATTCACCAGTCGCGACAACCGGCTAGTATATGCCACACATGCCCCCTATAACACGGGCGCAGGAATACAGTAACGTCCAACGTTCTATAGAGTGTGGTATCTGTAATATCATTAAGTAACATCCAACACTCTACAGAACATGGTATCAGTAATATATATATATATGCCCGTATCACTCCGTCGAGTGCGGTATCAGTGTAAAGGAGTGGGGTATCCCATATGCCTACTAGTCGTCCTCCCCGTCCAATGATCTAAGCATGTTGTATCCACAACACGCGTCAGCTACTACGCCTCAGCGTCGTAACTCTGGCTCATAGTCTATCCTTAGAACAATAGCCCAATCCTTACAGCCAAACAAGGACAAGGATGGGACCATCGTACCACGCTAGTCTATGCTCCGCCTATCAATAACTGCTAAGTCTTCTAACATGCATCACTATTAAAAGTTATACCCTATCCGTCGCACGCCTACACGTACAGGTGGCCAACCACATACGCAGGACTGTGCCCTACATGAGACTCACAACACGTGTACGAAATGTGTCAAGGCCTGGGAGTCATACCAATAACTCCACAACTTTAGGTGGGTCTACTAGACACTAGGTCAGACACCAGTCCTAACGTCAACGTATTCGTTGACTGCACCTGAGTCTCTCTCGGATGCGCACAATTAAATAAATAATAAATATGCAGCTAATAATACATAATTTAAATAGTACAACAAGGCAAGGTATACTTGCCTGACAGGCGGCTGTGTAGTCCCAATAACCAGCTCCTGAAGTCGCGCAGATAAATCCAACAGGTCTCCGGGGTCAGCGTGCATAGGTACGGAAATCGGGGGTGACTGCTGCGGGTCGCCTGGTAAGGGTGACGGGTTTATGATGTTGATGGGGACGAGAGTGACGATGTTTGAGGTTGACACGGTGATAGTTAAGGTGGTGATAACTAGGTGGTGGTTGGGATAATGCTAATGATGATGACGACGGAGATGAGATGATGATGATGATGACCTTGATAAGGATGATAGGGGTGAGGCCAATATTAACGATCATGATGATGGGGATGGTGACAATGTCGGTGACGATGGCGATGGTGATGACGATGATAACAATGATGAGTATGGGCAATGATGATGACGAGGACGATAATGATGATGACGGGGATGACAATGTAGATGCTAGCGATTGCGAGGACGACGATGACGATGATGATGGTGAAGGTGATGACTACGTCAACGATGTCGATAGCGATGGTGAAGGTGTACATAAGATGATGGTGGTGATGGTGTTTACTCGATGGTGGTAGGGTCGACACTCCGGCCAAGGGTCCGACCGTGGGGGAGGACCAGGGAGCAACGCTGAGGTCGAGGATAAGAGGAGGACCGTGGTGGTGATGGGTGGTGGACAGGGTGGTTCGAGGGTGAGCGCAGCGGTCGGCGTCCGGTCTGCTCCGGACTGCGCGGTCGAGTTCACCGGAGGGGATGACAGGGAGGTGGAGAAGAGGTGGTGGGGGTGCTGCTCCGGCCATAGGGGGGCGAGCAGGGCGGAGGAGGTAGAGGGGGTGATCGTGTTGGTGGTAGTGGCGACTGTGCTGCACCGAGGTGCGGGAAGATGGGCTCCGACGAGGTCGGGTAGGGAGAGAAGGATGGAGGATGAGCGAAGATGGTGGCAATGCTTAGTCGAAGTCGAGGGGAGGAAGAGAACGGCGGAAGTTGGGCTCGACGTGGAGGTGGGGATGGCAGCAGTGGTGGAGGTATCTCTCGGCCGAGCCGTGGAGGAGAATAGTCGGCTTCGGCGACGGGATGTCGCATAGCAGCAGTAGCTGTGGTTCGGAAAGCTCTGACATGGCGCCGACGTAGTGCTCGGGGAAGCGATGTACGTCGTCGGGGCCTGTGGGTGGGACCAAGGTCGGCGGGTACGGGCTGCAATCACCGGAGGTCGGGTGTAGGCAGGGAAGGAGAGGGAGAAGAAGAGCTAGCGGGGATGATGGTGGTCGTTGTATTGGATGATGGAGTAGAGGAGCAGGATGAGGTCCGGCGTGGCAGGGCTGACTCCGGCGAGGGCTGGACATGGGGGGGGGTCGTGCACAGGGATGGGAAGAAGATGAACAGTAAGAAGAGGGAGGGGTCGGCTGGGTATTTCTTTATGTTTGGTTTGGGATTTGATTTTCTTAGGTCAAGAAGAAAATAGAAAAAGTAATTTTATACATATAGAAATTTGGGCTTGGGTTTGACCTAGGATTAGGGCTTGGTAAACACTCCTTGGTATGGGCCTTGGGCTCACATGGGGATGTTCGGAAGGCTGGAATTTGTATTAATTAAATGCAAGGGTAAATTAATATAAGGGGCGATGTGTGCGCGTTGCACATCCCGAAAAATTACAAAAAAATCCACGTGAAGGAAAAATTGGGTTTCTTCACGTATTGTCCGATGGTGGGGGCACCTCAATACATTTTTGCATAAAAGTGCCCAACAATCAAGAAAATTGTACCAAGATGGAAATTAGATTTAATTAAATAAATTGAATGCGCACAATGTTCTGGAATTAATTTGGAATACCTGGGAATAAAATTAGGTCGGACATAAGCGTCTGGGCATAGAAGATATAGTATAGAATATTAATAAAATTCGGGCGGTACAAAATGGTCAAGATTATGTCTCCAATTCCGATTGGAACGCGCAAGGGTACATAGTTGAAATTTATTTTAGAATTAGGAAATAACATCCGCGACGTTTATTGTGCCATTAAAATGTCACACCAGAAAGCATGATTATAAATTATACAGAGGTCAGAATAGATGGTGGTCATGTCTAGGACAGGGTTGTGAAGTTTCCAGATAGGAAATGGCTAGCATAGTGCTCCAATTAACGAAGTAACGGTAAGGTGCGCTACACGATAAAATAATGTACAGTTAAATCAAATGCCGTGTCCTAAATTCTAATTGGTTTCCAACTAGCCCTAATTCCACTATATAAGCCAAGTAAACCTAATTTTGAGTGAGGGGTTTTACATTTACTTCGATGAGCGAGGACATAGATATGTCCATCCCTCATTCGTAGAATCGAGCGAAGAACAGAGTCTTGAAATCTTTAAAGAAAGTAATGCAGTTGTCCGCAAGACTACGGTACCACTGATAGGCCACTCCAGACAGACAGACCTGAAATACTCTAGTGAGAAGGGCGTCATTCCCTTGCAACAACACCGTCATCATGGTGAAGTAGTTCATGTACTGTCTCGGTGACGTCTTTCCCTCAAACAAAACCATAGCCTGTGGTTTATATTTAGGTGGGAAAGGGATCTCGTCCCAGATAGCTGGGTATGGTTGGTTGATTCCTAATTTCTTGAGCTGATCCTTATGCTTCAAGGCATCAAATTGGGCTTTCAATTCCCGTACTGCCTGCATCGGATCTTCAGCTGGTAGAGGGACCGTAAAGTGGTGAGAGATCGATTGTATTGTAACTCCAACAGGAGGCAATACATTTTCAGAGTTAAGAAGTTGAGGAGCCGCTGACTCTTGATTTAGAACAGGCTCCTGGTTCACATTGGATGGTGGTAGGTCCACCCCCACATGTATTTGAGTCGGAGGAACCGATGCTTGAGCTGTTACAGCTGCATGTTGAGTCACCATCATCTGACGCATACTCTACATCATGGAATGCATCTCTTTAAGTGATGCTTCCAATACTGCGATGCATTGGTCAGTACTTTCTGATGGGGAAGCCTCTTCGTGTTCATCTCCAATGGCATAGACTCCCATTTCTCTGGATGTTATTGAAGGATTAGTATAGATCTCTGTAGAGATTGAGTCTACACTTTCAACATCCAATTTGGAAAACTGGCGACCCCCAGTGTCGGAATCAGAAGAATATGAAGTCGGTTGTCGTGACCTCGAACGGGTGTTTTAAAACACACCAGCTTCAATATTCTCAAGGAGTCTGTCGAATCTCCTTTAGCTTGGAGTTCTAGAGGGATGACGTCTTGAATTTGACCTTCCTCTAGGAATGTGTGAAGCCATATTCACTGATGCGAATATAGGCTCTTCTTCCTGTAAAGACAAAGAGTAGTTCAACCTGTCGAAAACTGACCGTTTTGCCTTAGAACAACAGTAGTTAACTACAACTTTATGAATATTACAATAATGCTCCCTAGGGGGTGTAATAGAAATGTTAGAAGATCCTATGTCTTTACGCTTCTGGATCAGGAAATTACGCAAGTCAGGAGGGTTAACAGGAGAAGAAGGAGAAGGCTTATTTAGCCTTTTTACATCAGTTGGGGTATGGAGATTGGGAATCATAACTCTCTCCCTGCCATAAGAATACAATAGTTCAGCCATGTGAATAACGTATGATCCGTCATCCGTCTGAGGAACGTACGTTCCTGTGAACCGGGTCTTCTTTACGTCGAGAGGCTTATTCTGGCGTAAACTGGTACTTTGCACAGGTTGGCGTAAAACTGAGGAAGTTCTCAAACGGCCGTCAACATTCCGCGTAATCTGAAGAGCTGGCAGATTCTTCTCTTGATGGCGTAAAAGCCGAGAGGTCGAAAAATCTACCACTTGTTTTCCCTTACGGCGATTGCAAGGACCATCTGCCTCATTGTAGAGGGAAGATATATTTTTACGCATGGGGCACTTTTGGAATTTTTGAATTAGCGCTGAGGCCTTGTCAGAAATTGTCTGCCACGTCACAGACGGGAGATTGAATTTTATGCGCGTGGCACGGTATAGACTTCTGGATTGGCCCTAAGGTATTGCCAGAAGCTTTGTCTGCCACGTCACAGACGGAAGACAGAGTTTTACGCGCAAGGCGCAGAGTAGACTTCTGGATTGGCACTAAGGCCTTGCCAGAAGCTTTGTCTGCCACGTCACAGACGGGAGACAAAATTTTACGTGCGGGGCGTGCAGGTTACGATGCTACAACCTTGTTGATCGGAGAGAGAGAGTCCGCAGGAAGGGTAGAGGATGTCCGGGGCATCCATACTTTACGTAATTTCCTGTTGTCTTAGACAGAGAGGGAATGAGAGCTACCCTCTGCTCGAAGCATGTCTTCATAAGCTGATTGGTTGAATTGGACGAACAAGGTCTTCTTCGTTGATCCTACGGATACAGCATCGTGTTGAGCAATGGCTTTCTCGTCAGATGAGAAAGTACTCCCCAGCAGAGTCGCCATCTTATTTTTGATAATAAACGAAAGAAATTGAAACTAGGTTTATACGAAACCCTTTGTTTGGTTTACAAACAAGAAAAAGAAGTACAATTAATCCTATACGAAGATGTTAAGTACAACAATTTGATTCTGGAGAAATATTGCTATAGGAGTCTGATCTGCGGTCGATCACGTTGTCCCTTGGACCATACGATGACGAAGAAGTGCTGTAGAAGACAAAAAAGAAGCTTCAAAGACTGCACGAGGGATGGAACTCTCGTTACCAAAGTATTTAATCAACACTCTCTAGATATAATCTCTTTCCTTGACAAATCTTCGATCCTTTCGACCCTTTTTCCTTTGACCTTTGACCTCCGTGGCCAGAAGTCTCTCTTTATAGAGTTCAGCTACAGTCTGCGTAGAAATCGAACAGCGGAGAGAGCTGCATCTTTTACGCGGCGGTTATAATAACTGCTACCCATGTATGAATGATCTCCTGAATTGGCGTGTGACGCGTGTCCCATTATGAGGTAATGCGTATAATCGCTCATCAAAGATCATGGCTTGCAAGCCACGTAGATAACTGTCCCTTGCGTAGAGATGGTTGGCCTAAAAGCCAAATAACTGTCTCGTTGGCGTAAAAGCCAAATAGTTGTTCTGATGGCGTAAAGGCCAAGTAGTCGTAGAAGCCGAATAGCTGTCAAGTAGGTGTAGAAGCCAAGTAGCTGTCATGTTGGCGTAGAATCCAAGTAGCTGTCATGTTGCGTAGAAGCCAAGTTCTGCGTAAAGCTTGATGCTTTGCAAATATAGCCCGAGTTGGCGTGTTTCAAGGAGATAGCATACGGAGAACTCCTATAGTTAAAAATAGCCTGATTGGCGTAATGTGCAGGGATGGTGATATGGACGTATTAGCCCTAATTATAGCTCACCCAGTCATTAAAAGTAGAACCAAATCTCGTGCATTAAATGCATAGATCTGCCCCCATCTCGTGCATTAACTGCAGAGACGTGCCTCGAGTTCTGTACGAAGAACAGCTTTTGACGTGGCGGTTAGTTTCGTCTCTTCCTGAGCGCAAAAGCTTGTCTTTGCCCGTATAAAATAGGAAACATATTCCTTCAATGTGTAAACGACGTCTTATATCAAGGATTATGTCACTAAACGACAGTCTGGGGCTCTGTATAGAATCATCATTACAGCCGTCCTCTCGATCGTCGTGCAGTACTCTTTGTTAGGAGTCAGGTTCACTGCTTCCACTGACAGGTTCATTCGAGAAATACGAAGAGTTCCTCGTACAACTTCCCACTGCATTAAAAACAGATGAGTTTTACGCCAAAGTAGCAATGTAGTAACATTTTTATGCCGAAGCAGTCTGGAAATACTGCATTACGCGGGCTGTTCTGGAGCTATGTTTTACGCTGAATAGCGTTGGAGCTCTGCTGTACGCCAATGGCTCTGGAGTCATGTTTCACGCCACCCAGTGCTGGAGCTCTGTTTTATGCGGGCTTCCTGCATGTCGAGGGTTTTACGCGTATGATTCCCCAGCATATTTTTTATGCTTCTACAGTGGAGTCTGAGGTTATCTTAGAATAATGTATAATAAGTATCCTTAGATCATGCCAGTACCGAACATCAGCTAATCGAACCAATATAATAAGATAGGCACTTGCAGGATAAACCAGTCCCCCGTAGGGCCACTGCGCTAAATATACGGTATTAGCGGTTCCAGTGTTCCTATATTAAATTAGTGGCTCGACATAATAATAAGTCAGATACTGCACTCCTCTAAGGCAGATGATATACAATATCTGTGGTGGCCAGCTCACAACATACTTAGAATGAATCTCTGTGGGAAGGTTCGTTGGCATGATCTCGGGATACCGTTCCCTCCAAATATTACTACCACTTTAGTTACCAAATTATCCCCAAGTTGTGCTTAAAATCTCAAGGCGTGGTCATATGAGAATTTACCTTAAGATGTCATACAAAGTACGGGCACGCTAGACACGAATCCATGGAAGTCAAATTTGGATTCACCCGAGCGTGTATGCAATATTCATACAATCTAAATCCTAATCATGCTTTGGTAGTTTAACTCACTTATTATGTCCGTTCTAGGGAAACAACGTACATATATAATATCATACGGTCATGAATTTGGAGGCATTCTTCATGCACAACCCAAATTAAATCTCTTAACACGTGACATGATGCATTTTACCTCGACGCATATTAAAACATGAACAATAATCAAGCAATAGGGGTATCATCACAGATACAGTATTCGAGTCCAATTACCAATTATACATTGGGTCATAAGAGTCAAGAAGACATTAAGTCAAAACAAGCAAGGCCGCATGGGTCTCTAGGCCGTATGGGAAAATCAGACCGCATAAAGAGTCAGGCCGCATGGACCACTTGGCCGCATGCCCAGGGTTAAGTCTACTCCTTGGGACTAGTATTGAAGTGACAGTCAAATAAAAAAAGTATCAGTGATGTGATATAAAGTGACAGATGTGACTGAGGTAACAAGCCATAAAGTGTGTCAGGAAGAAAAGACAAAACTATAGAAATAAGTGCCAACGATTCATAGTCATGCGTCCAAGAAATAGGGCCCGTATGTTCTCCGGGCCGCATGGGTGTCAGTGCCGCATGGGGTTAAATGCCGCACGGAGTCCTCTGCCGCATGGATTTCTCTAGGAATTAGCAAAATTTTCATTCTTTCAGTGAGTGAAAGCACAAGGTGTTCAAGGACACTATGCAAATCAGCAGTCATGCATCCAACAAGATGGACGCATGTTGTCCGTATGCGATAAAAGTTTAGGCCGCATAACCCTCTCGGGCCACATAACACTCTCAGCCGCATAACTCGTTGGCCGCATGAATTCTTCGTCTTCTCCGCATGAAGTCTTCGTCTTCTCCAACAACAGGTTCATACATGGCAAAAAAGCTCCAAAAATAAAAATCTTATTTTGTTCATAAAAACCTTATTTTAAGTCCAAATCGGGTGAACCAAATGCCAAAATGCTCTACACTAATCCATCCATCAAAACAAAAACTCCAACAACTAAAAGCGCTTAAGAATACATAATAAACATAACAAAATAATAATATGGAGGGTTTCTCCATTTCTCATGCAATGTGTACTTGCCGATGGAAATGGAGAAATAAAGCTAAAGAAGGAGGAAGTAATGAAGAAGTGAGGAGAGAGAGAAAAATGTTGGATTATATATGGTAGGGTTTGAGGGTTGAACCAAAGGCTCTCATGAGTTGAACCAACCCATAAAATAAACCATGAATAAGGTTAAACCAAATAATAGGTCTAGTCTCCATGCACGTGTCATAACCCGTACTCGGATATTCGGGTACGAGTACGTGGGTACATCCATCCTACGCCACAGAATCGACGATAGAACGCTGTCTGGGTCATTTTTAACTATCTAACATCTCAACAATATAATATGGTACCTGTCAAACATCTCAACTCCAAACGGAGGAACAATATGCTACCTCACAAATATAACTAAACTCAATCACAATGCAAACTAAGGAAGATAAGCACGAATGGAATAGCGAAGGAAAGAAAAAAGATACAATCCACAATTTAAAATAATATAAAAACTATGAATCTCCACAAATAGTCTAATACAATTCTAACACAAATATAAACTAGACCTCCTCGGGCTCTACAACTAAGTCCTCCTAGTCTACAAGAGAATCCTCTAAAGGTAACCCCTCCTGTGGTCTGTAGAATATGGGACACTGCTCAATAAGTCAATCATCTGAAAAAAATATATCCAGTCAGGATTGGATCAAAGTACATACCTCTGAAAGTAGTTTTAATAACATAATCGAGCATATAAAACAGATAATAGAAATAAAATATAAGATCACTAAACATATAAATGAATGAGCAATATGTATACAGGTAATGTACGAGAATATAGAACAACAATATGAATATATATAATATGAGGAAATAATCTACAATCTAACTAATGTGCCTCAGAATACAAGTTCATTATGTGATCGATTTGGGTGAACATGATCAATAAGGTAAGATCATTACAAGTATAGTATGTAATCAGAATGTACACAATGAAAAATAGGGCTTTGATCACATAATCAACTTCTACTCCCCTATCCCCAACTAATACCAATGGATCCAATCACGACACGCTACGAACACAAATATGATCACTGAACAATAGAAGTGGGTGTACACGAATATAAATACACGGAATACGAGCAGTATGTGTACAGGAATAAGCACACTGAATACGAGCAGTATGTGAACACAAAATATAAATTAATACCCAATATACACGATAAAATACATGTACAAAAGTACCCATTGAACACGATAGGGGATAATATCTCCTGACGGGATCCATGTAGTACAAGTCCATAAAATCACTATGTCGGAATCAAGTATACAATTCTAGAACATGAATATATAACTATTATGAATTAAAAACTAACAGAGAAATATAATCACCTGAAGTCCTGAGCAAGGTGTGCCTCTCGTTGCCCAAGCTGGTGTCACACAACCTATATATGGTATGTTGCATCAATATAAGGTTTGGAAATAAAAATAAGTTAAACTGATACAATTCTAAATCATAAAGCCATTTCTAAGTTAAATCGACTAATTCTAGGTTGTAAGAGTCTAACACTAGGATACTAAGTCAATATACTATGAAGCTAAGCTACACTAACTAATCTAAGATACTATGAGACACTCAAAATGCCATATCCTAAGATACGCAAGTTCTAACGTATGAAAATAATAATTTTAATATATATACAAGTCAATACATATAGTATCATAACTAATTAATAAAATTAGGATACCTTGGCCTTGCACCAATGCGTATCGCACTACCACACACCTATCCCGATACTCAAACTCAATACCTTGAGTATCGACCCAATACCTTGATATTACCTTGGTATCCCAAGGTAATTCAAAACCTCAATCAATATAGCTAATACATATATAACCCTCAACCAATATACTAATATATACTAACATAAACTAAGTACTATAATATATATATCAATACAATACTTAGATACTAATTACAATAAAATATTAACTTACCAATACCTCATATAATGCATATCCATATCCATATATAATACTTATTTATGGTACTACAATTAGCTAATAATCTAACTAATCCACCTATCTACTAGCTATTAAACTAGCAATTGAATTTAACTAACTAGCTATCTAAACTACTTATTTATATACACTAACCATTAACCAACTAGATTATTAACCAAACCTACTAACTATCAACAACTAAAAGCTAACATTAATACTAACTAGTATAACTAACCTTAACACTAACTACTAACTAAATACACAACTCATCTAACTACTAACCCACTGAACCAATACTCGATACCTGTCTGCAAACTGATACAGATATTGTGCATATACTGAGGTACTGTCACTACCACATTTTAGGAAGAAGGGTATTTTAGTAATTTCCTATTTAAATAAATATTGTGCATGGTAAATAATTTTTGTTGTATTATTTAATTGTTGTTGGATGTTATTTAATTATTTTGGACTTATTTTAGTAGACCCAACTAGTGTAGTTTGGACCCATGGACCAACATGAATTAAATAGTTAGACTTGGCCCATTTAGAAAGCCCATGGTTAAGGAGATGGATTAAATTAATTAAATGATTAGACTAGAAGCTTCCTTCCTTAATTATTTATTCATGAGAGGCCCCAAGGGGTACATTGGATATTTTACAATTGCTTGGGGAAGGGGGCATGGCCGGCCTATATTAGAGGGGGGGAATTTCTCTCTCCTCTCATTCTCATTCCAAATCTAGATCTAGAATTTTTCCACTCCCAAATTCTTTCCATTCCCATTCCAATTCCCCACCAAATTCATTCCAAATTCTTTCTAATTCACCATTAGAAAGTTGAGAAGCAAGGATCTAGAAGGAGGAAGCAAGGATCTACAAAGAGGAGCAAGGATCTACAATTTGGAAGCAAGTTCATCTCAATTGGAGGTTTCATTGGGAATCCATCTCCCAATAGGTATAATTCAGTTTTTTCCATTAAAATAGCTTCTAAATCTGAGATTTAATCATGTAAAATCAACATATATGTATGTACTACCCATAGGACTTTGTTTTGTGTTCATAGGAGACCCATGGAGAAAGTTATGTTGCTTTTTGTGTCAATTTTGTTGGAATTCCGAATTTACATTTTGTTGTGTGTGTCAATTGATCCTATAGATCAATTGGGCATATGATTATGTGTTTGGGGCTTGTGTCGTATCCATATTTGGGTACATGTGGTTCGTATCCCAACTATTTGGTGATACGTATCATTTTGGGGGTTTTCCCTCCGACACGGGACTTTGTACATGTCGTATTTTGACACGGACACATAGATCTACTTTTGACACTTTGATTTATTCATAAATATTATTTGTGACTTGTTTGTGTCCTTCGGGGTACATTTGGTTGTGTGTTGGACTCGTGTCACATGCGTATCCTAGATCTAGTGGGATACGGTGTGATACTCTCCAATTTGGTGTATTTTTGTGTAGATCTAATTATTTATACTTTAAAATTCTTCATTTATAACTAGTAAATATATATAGATATTATATATTATTTTAGTGTATTTATTATGGTATTTATTGTAGCATAGATCTATATTTCTATGTGTTCTAATGTGATGTATAAATATATGTATGTAGCTTTCTTGCATGCAAATATATATGTACTTATGTTAATAACATAAATTATACATAAATGTTTTATAAAATATATTTATGTGTTTAAATGTGTAATTATATTATTTATAATTATTATATACTTAATTGTTAATTTAATGAATGTATTTTTATGTATGCTTCTAGCCATGTAAAATACGTACATATGTGCATGTGTTTGGTATTTTAATTTTGTAAGTTTATATATATGTATATATAAGTATATAGTTATTAAATTATTTATATATATATATATATGCATTTTGATTTATATATGTATATATATAGGTGTTTTTGTGAGGTATAATACTAATAATAATATATTATTTTATTTGTATAAATATTGGTTTGTATATACATTATTTAGAGTGTGCATTATTTGTATTATTAGTATTCTTGTGTGGGTATCTTTTGGGATCTAATTTTGATTCCTAAATTGTTGTATTTTATTTTCTATATTATTTATATAGATTTCTTGTGAGGTTGACCTTGGGTTGACCATGTTTGACTTTAGTTGACTTTAGAGTTGACCATAGTTGACTTTTGACTTAGAATTTATTTATTGACCTAGAAGTTGATTAGTTTGACTTGTTCTCTTTCCGGGACCTTGTATTAATGTGGTATTCTATATCTAAGTCTTCGAGGTACCGATTCAGACATCTGTGAGACTGTTCTTTGGACTTCAGGCGAGTACATTCTCTGATAGTTTCTCATTTATGATATCCTCTATGTTCATTGTATCTAGTGTAGATTTACATGTTTCTCTCGACACTATGGTTACACGGATTGGTATATCCGGATCTCGTCATGAGATGTTATTCCTTGGTATATGGTGTATATGGTGCAAGTATTATTTCATTGGTTATCTTGTACATGTACAGACACCGATTCTCGAGGAGACTAGCTATCTTCTTGGGGAATCTAGTGCCAGAGCATACCGTGGTTGGATCTATTATACCAGTTGGGAGTGGGGAGTATTAGTATAGATATGTGATCAAATCCCTATTGAATAAAGTACTGGTAAGCGAATAGTGTTGATCATGCACCGCACGTATGATTAGCCAGGCCGCATTGCATCTTGCACAAGCCGATCACATGTTAAGCTAGTACTCACACACTTAGTCTTTAGTATTATTGTTTCATTAGCATATTGTTCCTTATTGTATTTCTTTTCAGTATTTCCTTATTGTCTATATATCTCTTATTCCTATTGTGCATCTTGTTTATCCATAGCTATTTACTGTTATATAGTTTTTATCATTAATTGAGAACTGCTATTAGGGTTGTACTCTGCTCCTTTCCTGACTGGATATATTTTTCCAGATGACACTGAGGAGTACCCTACCTATTATGGACCCCAGGATATTGTGGGTTTAGATTCTGAGACTCTGGCTCAAGAGGGACTTATCCCAACTGAGACAGTTGACCCTGGAGTTGTAGCTTTGTAGTATTGTAGTATTCTTTTGTACTGGATTTGTCTCCAGCTTATTTTGTTGCTCTTCAGACTCATTGATGTATTATTTTAAACTCATGAGTTGTATAGTGACTATTCTATTCCTATCTGATTCGTGATCATTCTATCTTAGTTCTGTGATTGAGTATATTATCATTATTGGTGGTTCATTATATTAGATAGATTATCTAGACAGCGTTCTATCGCCGATTCTGCGGCATAGGCTGGGCATTATTTTCGACTAGTACCCTTACCCCGGGTGCGGGTCGTGACACATTTTTGGTGGTGGCCCATGCAGGTCTAGCTTCACAAGTATGTGATGTCGTGGTAGTGCGACAACTTAGTTGTACTACTGCGAGCCTGTAATAAGATATAGGATATAGGTTGAGATACTCAATCACATCTAGGAAAATTCTTTTGATTCAACTATTCTCCTTTGACATTGATACTTGAACCCTTAAACTATCCTTTCCTTGATGTCTTACATCATGTGCCATATTGATCCTCATTTCATCTTTTTATGAGACATACTCGGAGATACTTACGGAGGCACGCAAGGTTGAGCGGAATATGGGTTTGAAGACCAAGAGAGATCGTGATTCTTTTCTGGGGGCCAACGGCAGTACAGTATCTGCCAAACATCCTCATTTCCAGTCCAGACCTTTCCAGCAGCCACAGCAGAACCAGACTCCAGCTAGAGCGCCTTTTCACCAGGCACCTCAGCAGCAGAGACAGTTTCAGCAAGCTCCATGCAACTTCTGCAAGAAGCCTGGCCACATCTGGGAAGTTTGCAGGAGGAGGCTAGGAGTTTGTTTGTATTGTGGTACTGAAGGGCATCAATCAAGGGAGTGTCCTCGTCGTGCAGTTCAAGGAGCAGCTCCAGCTCCGAGGACACAGACGGGACCACCTGCAGCACAGTCGAGGGGACCGCTTCCGACACAGCAGCAGCGTTTTGTCCAGCATCAGCAGCAGGGAGGTGCTTGGCAGGGACGAGCGTTTGCTATGACCGTCGAAGAGGAGGAACCCACCGGAGATGTCATCGCAGGTTCTATTCTTCTTGATTCTATTCCAGCTTTAGCTTTGTTTGATAGTGGTGCTTCCCATAGTTTTGTATCTGTTTCTTTTGCTCTGAAGCATGGTTTGGTAGCTGAGTCTTTGCTTAGGACTTGCAAGATCATGACCGGGGGAGGTATTATCCTGGTTAATGATATTTGCAAGGATCGGAGAGTTACTTTGGGAGGCCAGGAGTTGAGTGCGTGTCTACTTGTAATGCCACTTTCGAGCTACGATATTGTACTCGGGATGGATTGGTTGAGTAGGCACCGTGCTAGCATAGACTGTAGGGGAGGTAGAGTTTTGTTTGGTCCGCCAGGAGAGCCAGAGTTCGAGTTTGCTAGAGGAGCTGCGGAGCAGGGAGAAGGCATTATTTGTGGAGCTATGGTGGAAGACAAGGAGTTGCCGCATCCGTTGATAGCAGAATTCTTGGATGTGTTTCCTGAGGAATTGCTAGGATTGCCACCAGATCGAGATGTTAAATTTTCTATAGACTTGGTGCCAGGTGCAGAACCAATTTCATAGCATGTCTATAGAGTAAACAACAGCGAGCTGGTCGAGTTGAAGAAGCAGGTGGACGAATTGCAAGATAAGGGGTTTATCAGATCGAGTTCTTCACCATGGGGAGCCCCGGTATTGTTTGTACGGAAGAAGGATGGATCGGTGCGCATGTGCATTGATTACAGGGCTTTGAATAATCTCACTATCAAGAATAAGTATCCTTTGCCACGGATTGATGATCTGTTTGATCAGTTGAGTGGTGCGAAGGTATTTTCTAAGATAGATTTGAGATCAGACTACCATCAGGTGAAGGTGAAGCTGGAGGACATACCGAAGACTGCTTTTAGAACTCGGTATGGTCAGTACGAGTTTATGGTGATGCCATTTGGTTTGACTAATGCACCGGCAGTATTTATGAACTTGATGAACAAGGTGTTCCACCAGTACCTTGACAAGTTCATGGTGGTGTTCATCGACGACATACTCATATACTCGAGGACACCGGAGGAGCATGAGGAGCATTTGAGGATTGTGTTGGATGTGCTGAGGAAGGAGAAGTTGTATGGGAAGTTGTCTAAATGTGAGTTTTTCTTGGACAAGGTAGAATTCTTGGGGCATGTTGTGACTGGTGATGGTATTTCAGTGGATCCGAAGAAGATTTCAGCAGTGGAATCTTGGAAGACTCCGAGTTCGGTAGCAGAGATCAGGAGTTTCTTGGGATTGGCAGGCTACTACAGGAAGTTTGTGCAAGATTTTTCGAGGATTGTCGAGCCGATGACCAGACTCACAAGGAAGGATGTTGAGTTTGTTTGCACGGAGGATTGCCAGGTTGCTTTTGATGAGTTGAAGAAGTGGTTGACGTCTGCTCCTATTTTGACGTTGCCATCAGGGTCCGGAGGTTTCACTATTTATAGTGATGCATCGGGAAAGGGTTTAGGTTGTGTTCTTCAGCAGCATGGGAAAGTGATTGCCTATGCATCCAGGCAATTACGTCCTCATGAAAAGAACTATCCTACCCATGATTTGGAGTTGGCAGCCGTCATCTTCACTCTGAAGTTGTGGAAACATTATTTGTACGGAGAGCGTGTGGAGATCTTCACAGACCATAAAAGCTTGAAGTACGTTTTCACGCAGAAGGAGTTGAACATGAGGCAGCGTCGGTGGTTGGAACTGATGAAGGATTTTGATATCTCTTTACAATATCATCCTGGGAAAGCCAATGTAGTTGTCGATGCTTTGAGCAGGTATCCGGTAGCTATGTTCTTAATGCATGATCGATATTTATTGGAGGACTTGGAGAGCTTGGGCATTGAGGTAATTATTCCTGGTGGTGCTATGCAGATGTCGGGATTGCAGATACACTCAGATTTGATGGACAGGATCAAGGTAGCACAGTATGATGATGTATCTTTGAGGAGTATCAGAGCTCAGGTGAGAGCAGGATTGGAGGATGATTTCACTATTGCAGAGGATGGATCTTTGAGGCATGGAGTTAGATTGTGTGTGCCTAGTGGGGAGTTGCGAGAGAAGGTGTTGCAGGAAGCGCATCGCTCTCAGTATTCCATACATCCAGGTGCTAACAAGATGTATCAGGATATGCGAGAGAGTGTGTGATAGTATGGCATGAAGAGGGAAGTGGCACAGTTTGTATCCAGATGCTTAGTGTGCCAGCAGGTGAAAGCCGACAGGCAGAGGCCAGGAGGGTTACTTCAGCCATTACCCATTCCAGAGTGGAAGTGGGAACACATTACTATGGATTTTGTGTCCGGACTTCCACGATCTCCAGGAGAAAAGATGCGATTTGGGTCATTGTTGATAGGTTGACCAAGTCGGCCCACTTTTTGCCTTTCAAGGTGCGTTTGTCTACGGAGAAGCTGGCAGAGATGTATGTGAGGTAGATCGTTAGGATACATGGAGTTCCCGTCAGCATAGTCTCAGATCGGGATAGTCATTTCACTTCTCATTTCTGGAGGAGTTTGCAGGAGAGTTTGGGCACTCAGCTCAAGTTCAGTACTGCATATCATCCCCAGACAGATGGGCAGTCAGAGAGGACTATCCAGACTCTCGAGGATATGTTGCGCACTTGTGTACTAGATTTCGGGGGTTCTTGGGAGGACCATCTCCATTTGGTAGAGTTTGCTTACAACAACAGTTACCAGGCCAGTATAGAGATGTCACCTTTTGAAGCTCTATATGGTCGGAGGTGTCGTACTCCTTTGTCTTGGGACGATGTTGGAGAGAGAGTTTTGCTTGGGCCAGAGATGGTTGTGGATGCAGCGGAGAAGGTTCAGTTGATCAGAGACAGACTTCGAGTGGCGCAGGACAGACAG
The DNA here is from genome assembly GCA_036927795.1 of Iris macrosiphon. NCBI lineage: Eukaryota > Viridiplantae > Streptophyta > Magnoliopsida > Asparagales > Iridaceae > Iris > Iris macrosiphon. The sequence goes on from JAYESA010000020.1 coordinate 140,051,221, forward strand.
CGGCATTGGGCCGATAGCCATCGAAGACCTTTGGAGTTTGAGGTATAGTTTAGATTTTTGTTGTGTTTGTTCTTGTTTGTTATAGATTAAGTTCTTAAGATGGTGTTTTGTTTTAGGTGGGTGGTTTGGTGTTTCTGAGGATTTCTCCGACACGAGGCACGATTCGCTTCGGTGGAGGCGGAAAGCTTAGTCCGCGATTCATCGGACCTTTCACTATTCTAGAGAGGGTCGGTGCAGTTGCTTATAGACTAGACTTGCCACCTGTATTGGAGGGAGTGCACAACGTATTTCATGTGTCACAATTGAGACGATACGTGGCAGATCCTAGTCATATATTGGATCACTCAGAGATAGAGGTAGGCCCTACACTTAGCTATCCAGAGCAGCCAGTTGAGATTCTGGATCGGAGAGAGAAGGTGCTGAGAAACCAGACTATTCCTTTGGTACACGTTGCATGGAGGCATCACTCTCCGGGGGAGTCTACCTGGGAGAGAGAGGATGACATGCGAGAGCGTTATCCATATTTGTTTGTACCTTGAGGTATGTTATTTTCTAGTTATGTTATGTTCATTAGTTAATTGTGATTCTTTAGTTCTGTTCTGTGATTTTTCTGGGGGTAGTTTTCATCTTTAAATTTCGAGGACGAAATTATTTTAAGGAGGGTAGACTTGTCACTACCACATTTTAGGAAGAAGGGTATTTTAGTAATTTCCTATTTAAATAAATATTGTGCATGGTAAATAATTTTTGTTGTATTATTTAATTGTTGTTGGATATTATTTAATTATTTTGGACTTATTTTAGTAGACCCAACTAGTGTAGTTTGGACCCATGGACCAACATGAATTAAATAGTTAGACTTGGCCCATTTAGAAAGCCCATGGTTAAGGAGATGGATTAAATTAATTAAATGATTAGACTAGAAGCTTCCTTCCTTAATTATTTCTTCATGAGAGGCCCCAAGGGGTACATTGGACAATTTACAATTGCTTGGGGAAGGGGGCATGGCCGGCCTATATTAGAGGGGGGGAAATTTCTCTCTCCTCTCATTCTCATTCCAAATCTAGATCTAGAATTTTTCCACTCCCAAATTCTTTCCATTCCCATTCCAATTCCCCACCAAATTCATTTCAAATTCTTTCCAATTCACCATTAGAAAGTTGAGAAGCAAGAATCTAGAAGGAGGAAGCAAGGATCTACAAAGAGGAGCAATGATCTATAATTTGGAAGCAAGTTCATCTCAATTGGAGGTTTCATTGGGAATCCATCTTCCAATAGGTATAATTCAGTTTTTTCCATTAAAATAGCTTCTAAATCTGAGATTTAATCATGTAAAATTAACATATATGTATGTACTACCCATAGGACTTTGTTTTGTGTTCATAGGAGACCCATGGAGAAAGTTATGTTGCTTTTTGTGTCAATTTTGTTGGAATTCCAAATTTATATTTTGTTGTGTGTGTCAATTGATCCTATAGATCAATTGGGCATGTGATTATGTGTTTGGGGCTTGTGTCGTGTCCATATTTGGGTACATGTGGTTCGTATCCCAACTATTTGGTGATACGTATCATTTTGGGGGTTTTCCCTCCGACACGGGGCTTTGTACATGTCGCATTTTGACACGGACACATAGATCTACTTTTGACACTTTGATTTATTCATAAATATTATTTGTGACTTGTTTGTGTCCTTCGGGGTACATTTGGTTGTGTGTTGGACTCGTGTCACATGCGTATCCTAGATCTAGTGGGATACGGTGTGATACTCTCCAATTTGGTGTGTTTTTGTGTAGATCTAATTATTTATACTTTAAAATTCTTCATTTATAACTAGTAAATATATATAGATATTATATATTATTTTAGTGTATTTATTATGGTATTTATTGTAGCATAGATCTATATTTCTATGTGTTCTAATGTGATGTATAAATATATGTATGTAGCTTTCTTGCATGCAAATATATATATACTTATGTTAATAACATAAATTATACATAAATGTTTTATAAAATATATTTATGTGTTTAAATATATAATTATATTATTTATAATTATTATATACTTAATTGTTAATTTAATGAATGTATTTTTATGTGTGCTTCTAGCCATGTAAAATACGTACATATGTGCATGTGTTTGGTATTTTAATTTGTTAAGTTTATATGTATGTATATATAAGTATATAGTTATTAAATTGTTTATATATATATGTATGCATTTTGATTTATATATGTATATATATAGGTATTTTTGTGAGGTATAATACTAATAATAATATATTATTTTATTTGTATAAATATTGGTTTGTATATACATTATTTAGAGTGTGCATTATTTGTATTATTTGTATTCTTGTGTGGGTATCTTTTGGGATCTAATTTTGATTCCTAAATTGTTGTATTTTATTTTCTATATTATTTATATAGATTTCTTGTGAGGTTGACCTTGGGTTGACCATGTTTGACTTTAGTTGACTTTAGAGTTGACCATAGTTGACTTTTGACTTAGAATTTATTTATTGACCTAGAAGTTGACTAGTTTGACTTGTTCTCTTTCCGGGACCTTGTATTAATGTGGTATTCTATATCTAGGTCTTCGAGGTACCGATTCAGACATCTGTGAGACTGTTCTTTGGACTTCAGGCGAGTACATTCTCTGATAGTTTCTCATTTATGATATCCTCTATGTTCGTTGTATCTAGTGTAGATTTACATGTTTCTCTCGATACTATGGTTACACGGATTGGTATATCCGGATCCCGTCATGAGATGTTATTCCTTGGTATATGGTGTATATGGTGCAAGTATTGTTTCATTGGTTATCTTGTACATGTACAGACACCGATTCTCGGGGAGACTAGCTATCTTCTTGGGGAATCTAGTGCCATAGCATACCGTGGTTGTATCTATTATACCAGTTGGGGGTGGGGAGTATTAGTATAGATATGTGATCAAATCCCTATTGAATAAAGTACTGGTAAGCGAATAGTGTTGATCATGCACCGCACGAGCTTGCCCAAGCCGATCACATGTTAAGCTAGTACTCACACACTTAGTCTTTAGTATTATTATTTTATTAGCTTATTATTCCTTATTGTATTTCTTTCCAGTATTTCCTTATTGTCTATATATCTCTTATTCCTATTGTGCATCTTGTTTATCCATAGCTATTTACTGTTACATAGTTTTTATCATTAATTAAGAACTGCTGTTAGGGTTGTACTCTGCTCCTTTCCTGACTGGATATAATTTTCCAGATGACACTGAGGAGTACCCTACCTATTATGGACCCCAGGATGTTGTGGGTTTAGATTCTGAGACCCTGGCTCAAGAGGGACTTATCCCAACTGAGACAGTTGACCCTGGAGTTGTAGCTTTGTAGTATTATATTATTCTTTTGTACTGGATTTGTCTTCAGCTTATTTTGTTGCTCTTCAGACTCATTGATGTATTATTTTAAACTCATGAGTTTTATAGTGACTATTCTATTCCTATCTGATTCGTGTTCATTCTATCTTAGTTCTGTGATTGAGTATACTATCATTATTGGTGGTTCATTATATTAGATAGATTATCTAGACAGCATTCTACCGCCGATTCTGCGGCGTAGGCTGGGCGTTGTTTCCGAATAGTACCCTTACCCCGGGTGCGGGTCGTGACAGGTACTGATACTGTAGGTACCCATGCCTACCTTGCTGCTGAATCAGATACCCTGATGCACACTGTAGTTGGTCACTGCACCCCCTTGTGCGGCTCACTGCACATTGCTTTCCTGATACTTTGCAGGTTCTCTGCTGAACTGGGCTCGAGACTAAACTGTGCAGTTGACCACTTCACAGTGTTTCCTGCAGTTGGCTACTGCCCGAGCCTCGTTGTGCATTGCACGAGCTTGTTGCTCCCTCTAGCTGACTGAAACTGCCACACTCTGCTGATACTCCATACTGCTGAACCACACACAGTCTAAAATGCCATTGTGCACATACAGTGCACACTACTACTGAAGATACAACTTCTTACACACACACACACACTCACAAGCACAACACATAGCACACACACACACACATACATATACATATACCTATATAAGTATTAATCTATAAATATAACACTCCCCTCAACTATACATATATGTATACAATCGCACATACATATATACATATATACACTCCTCAAATATCAGTCTATATATATATATACATATATATATATATATATATATATATATATATATATATATATATATATATATATATATATATATATATATACACTCACACATAAACACATAAATATATATATATATATATATATATATATATATATATATATATATATATATATATATATATATATATATATATATATATATATATATATATATATATATATATATAGAGAGAGAGAGAGAGAGAGAGAGAGAGAGAGAGAGAGAGAGATTATACCACATAAACATATACACTTATATATATATATATATATATATATATATATATATATATATGTATGTATATATATATATATATATATATACATTACCTATATTATATAATACACACTCAATTATAATACATATCATATAATATAACTTACATATATATATACACAAGTACACATAGAATTGAAGACAATAAACCAAACACGTGGAGTACACCGCACCCGTATCACACTCATTCTATGATACGCTTGAGATACGACTCCACCACACAACCAAACACATTCCGAAGGATACGAGAAAGTATAGAATACTAAATATGCAATATATAAATAATAATATAATCAACTACGTGTCCGTGTCAAGAAGTGATATGCACAAATCTTCGTGTCGGAGAAAAATCTCCAAAAATAACCTATATCGCCAAATTGACGAGATACGACGAACATGTATCCAATTTTGGATACGACACTAGCCACAAATAATCAATCATATGTCATATTGATCTATTTGACCAATTAACAAATACCACATGTGCCAATCTCGAAATTCTTCCAAAATTGACAAAAAATACACATAACTTCTAACAAAGGTCTCCTATGAACCTAAAACCAATTCCTATGGGTTGCCTATGAATATGGGGTAGTTTCTCATGGTTAAATCTCATATTTAGAGTCTATTAGAAGAGAAAAAACTAAAATATACCTATTAGGAGATGGATTCCCAATAAAAATTTTTAAATGAAGAATGTATCCTCCTCCTTGTAGATCTTGGCCTCCTCATTGTTTTCTTACTTCCTTCTTCTAGATCCTTATTATAGTAGTCTCAATTGAAGAATAGGGAAGGAATTTGGGAAAAAAATTGTGAGGGAATGAAAAAATTGGAAAGGGGAAAAATCAAGATCTAAATGGAATGAGAATTGTGAAGATAATGATTTTCTCTCTCCTCCTAACATATGGCCGGCCATATACCCCTCTCCATGCAATATAAAATATACAAAACACCCCTTGGGGCCTCTCATAAAAAAATTAATTAAGGAGGGAAGGTTCTAGTTTAATGGTTTCACTAATTAATCCATCCTCCTAATGAATGGGCCTAATTATTGGGCTCAATCTAAACCAATATAAAATGTTGGGTTCATGCATCTAATTTAATTAGTTAGGTCTACTACACAAGTCCAAAATAAATCTACATCTAAAAATTACTAAATAATATAATAAATAATTAATAAATATGCACAATATTAAATAAAAACTCCTAAAATTAAAATACCCATGTCAATTACCAAACTACCTTTGATTAAAAATGTGAGGGTGATAGCATATGCAACCATGCTAAAGTAAAATACGTTTCAAATACGTATATCGGGAACGGGGAGTGATATCAGCTGTCACGACCCAATTCCGTAGAATCACTTGAGGCGTCCCCCGAATCGTGATCGCCGTGCGGGCCTGGAGTTGCGCCCGCACAAGGCTTTAATGATTTGCATAGCAAGCACATATTCAGAGTACGTAGATAAATTGAAACACAGATTTGAAACATAGAAAAGTTCTCTTTATTGATAATGAACATCTATTACAAACTCTTGAACGAGTTAGCTAATATGCCGAACGGCTTACAAAAGAGATAACTCAAAATGAGATAGCAGTCCTGTACATTACATCCCTTTATAAACTCAAAACGATAAAGACCTCCAGGCTGGAGGACGGCTTTGCCACGGAGCTGCATTTGTGTATGAAGAGTTGCAGCTTCGGACTTCAAAAGGCTACAGGGGCGCGGTGAAGCAGCGCCAACAGCTGGACTGGATCGGGAAGACGACTTCGGCTCCTCGCTCGGTTCGCCTTAGTGCGGAGAACCTGTTTCAACGAGGGTCAGCATATCAAAACATGCTGGTGAAGGCGAGCTAGCCTGACTATACCAATCAACACGTTGTTTAGTGAAGCATGCATATTCGTGGGTTTCTATCTTGCCTTAGTTCATTTACAAGTAAGCAGCATATTGAATTTATTGAAATGAACGTGCCACCGTTAGGTAGATTTTACCTGCCCGTCTGAATTACCTGCACAATACTTACCATGCCTTCCCTACCATGAAGACACAAGTTAGTATGTAACAGGTTTAAATATACACGATGATCACTGGCATGGTTGCCATAATGGACGTAGCCGGGGACAAGGATAGCATGCTACGAGAGAACACGATTGCGCTGCAAGCTATCCGGTCCCGAACACGAAGACTACACACGAGTTCCGCCCGGATCGGATCGGTGCCAGTGCCCCAGCGACCGTCCGCAGAACCAATACCTTGTGCACAAGTTGTCCATGATCGAACACGATGAACAAGTTAACAGTCATGCATTTGAGGCAACACGAGTGCAAGAACACGAGTACACGACAAGCAGTATTGCATGATTTATTTTGCATAGCCTCCCTGAACAATTATGCATATACAAGATGTGTTCTATACTTAGCACATTTTATAGAACATTTGCACGAACAAGCATACGATAAGGCAACAGTTCACAGGTTTGATTTACAAGCATAATAACCAAGTATATTTGTCTTTTATCTTGGTTTCTTTTATTATTATTTGGTATCGTTTGATCGGGGCATAGAAGAGTGCAGATTGGAAGCAGGGCTAGCTAATCGGGTTGGTAGCCACTCACTTAGATTTTGGAAAGAAGAAGGAAAGAGGCGCTTCACGACTCCGCTCGCAAGCCGCCTACTGCTCGTTCACCTGCACACGAACAGCTCGATTAATACTTCTTCCTCTCTTTCCAATCTCGGAATAGAAGTGCAAGTCAATGAACGAAAATAATGAAAACCATCGAAACCGTTCAAGAAAAACAAGCAAATCCCAAAACTAACTCAAAGCACGAAAGCAGCAAGCGACATCGAAAACCGAGGCAATAAAAGATAGCAGCGGAGAGGTCCCTCCTGACTCTGCCGCTAAGCCGATCCTTGGGGCGCAGTCCACTGAATATGGGAATCGATTCCGAAGAAACAAATCCATAACGAGGACGAGTTCTTAATTCAATCTATCCCGATCGAACGATACCGACTTGTGTTTCTTAGCCGCGCTCTCCGCACCGGGAGAACGGAGCGCTACATCAGCCATGCTTGGTTATTGACTAATATCATGTCCATGCTGGAGAAATTGTATAATATCACATCTCGCATTGCATATAGGTACACCTCGATGTAAAATATGTAACATATAGAACATAGGAACACTTAGCACGTAGGAACACATAGCACGTAGTAAGTATATCAATACAGATACAAGTAGTCGAGTCAAGTCACCAACTTGTTAGTTAATCACATAGGTTCTATCATATTGGAACACATCGGCCAAGCCATGCACATAGGTCAAGTCACTTGGCACATGGTCTAATTCTACACATAGTCGGGTCAGGCTCATAGTCAGGTCTAGTACATAGCCACTAAGTCTAATTACACATAGTCATTAAGATCACACATAAAATAACAAAATCTAATAAAATATCAAAACCAAGCAAATAAACAAAACAAGCAAAGCTGGCCTCATAAGAGAGTTGGATAAAGAGATGTTGCACGCAGGGACAAGCTGAACGCAGAAAATGTTGGACAGGAATTACTGGGTGCATGAAATACTGGACACAGGGATTACAGGATACAGAGATTTCTAGACACAAGGAATATTGGACGCAGAGATTGTAGGATGCAAGGATTGCAGGATACAGCAATTGTTGGGCGCAGGGATTGCAGGACACAGGAAATATTGGACGCAGGGATTGCAGGACGCAGTAAATGCTAGATGCAGGGATTATAGGATGCAAGAATTATAGGACGCAGGGATTGCTGGATGCAGGAAATGTTGTACGCAGGGATTGCAGATGGAGGAAATGCTGGACTCAGTGCAAGTCTGCCATGTGCCCAACAAGATAGGCGCATGCTGGAAGAGGCTGTATAAAGCTGGGTCGTATAATCACTACCACATTTTCCAACTAGGGGTACTTTGATTATTTTTTAATTATTTAATTATTGTACATATTGTATATTTAATTATTATATTTATTAATTATTGATAGTAAGCTATATTTATTATTAGACTTGTGTTAGTGGACCTAACTAGACTTGTCATGAAACATGGACCAACATTTAATTTAGACCCAATTAGACACAATAATTAGTCACCCTTTGATTAATTAGTGATTTAATTAAATCTTCCATTATGAGTAGAAGCTTTCCTCCTAATTAACTTTCCATCATGACAACCCAATGGGGGCTTTAGTGTCCCTATAAATTTCTTAGAGAAGAAGTTATGGCCGACCATATAGAGAAGAGAGTTTCTCTCTCCTTCCTCTAATTTTATTTCCATTTTACTCCACTTGGTGTTATTCCCCAATTCCACTCATCCCTCCATCAAATTTCTACCAAATTCCTTCCAATTACTTTTATACTTCAATATTAGTAGATTTAAAAGCAAGGAGGAGGCAAGGAGCATCAAGGAGGAGGAGATTGCACAAGTTGAGCCATCTTTATGTCCATTTGAAGAAGTGCATTAGGAATCCATCTTCCAATAGGTAAAATTTAGAAGTACTTATTTAATTAGGTTCAATTTATGCAATTTAATTATTAGGAACCCACATATAGACTAGGACTACCTATAGAAAAAAGAATTGACCTTTAGGGATCTTTATTGTAAATGTTACATAAGTTTTTGTGCCCAATTTGAGGGAAATTTGAGATTTGGTGCACCATGTACTTGTTAATTAGCTAATTAGAACAAATTAACACTAGATTGATTGTTTAAGACTAGTGTTGTGCCCACAATTGGATACAAGTAGGCCGTATCATGATACTTTATGATACGGGATAATTTTGGGGATTTTTTCTTTGACACGGGTGATACACATGCCATATTTTGCCACAAACACTAGAGTAGCTAGCTATTAATTTTTTAGGCTTTAATTATGATATTTGAATTGTTTTTGATCTTTGTTGAGAGTTTGTTGATGGTTTGGTAGAGTATCAATTGTGTGTCATAAGAGTATCATAGAGAAGTGTGATATTTGGGTGATGCACCACTTGTGTTTGGTTTAATGTCATGTTGAGTATATTTTGGTATCCTAATTTCTTTATGATACTATTAAGCTGAAATATATATATATAGATATATATTTGTCTTGATTAATATTTCTGTAATATATATATAGTTGTATGTTAGTATATATGTATGTGTCATTAGAGTATTGTGTCCTTGTGTCTGATACTTGGGAACGAGGACTATGTGATGGGATGTATGGTTGTTAAGTATTCAGTTAGCAAGGGAGGTGTTATTAGGTTAGTAATAGTAGCAATAGCATGCAACTTGATGTTATTGTTGATTTTCTAGAGAGTGTTGTTGTTGGTGGTGTTGTGGTTGTTATTGTTGCTGTGTCGTAGTTGTTGTTGATGAGGTTGTTGTTGTTGTTGATGGAATTGTTGTTGATGAGGTTACTATTGTTGTTGGTAGTGTTATTATTGTAGAGGCAGTTGCTGTTTAGTAGCAGCAGTGGGTAGAGTTAGCAAGGAGCAACATCAACATGCAGGTGTCGAGTTTGTGGAGCTACAACAGCATGCTTCTAGCTATAGTGATATGCTACTGCAAAAGCATAGTCGGGTAGGAGATAGCATCAGTAGTGAGGAGAGGATTTTTAATGCAACAAGGATCGGGTACTACACATGTTCAACAGTAGTGGAGATGCAACCGACATTTGCAATCCAAGTGAGCACGCATGACAGAGGGCAATGTGAGTTATGTGCAGAAGAGTTTAGGGAGTAAACTTGTGTGTTAGAAGTGGGTATTTAATTGAGGGTACCAATAGATATCCTAGAGTATCAGTATAAGGTAGATTCTATATGCAAGAATAGCGACATGTTAATGTCCAAGCGTTTCCAGTACATGTGGCTATATGCAGCTTGTTGAATGAAGTGTTTAGGTGCAGTATATTTAGTCGAGTACCAAAGAGGTGTATTATAGTTCGAATCTGAGAATGGGCATCTTAGGGGTTAATTAGAGTATAGGAGGGTGTGTTAAACTAGTGACCATGTGTAATCTAAGTTTGGGCAAATGTTAAGTTAATGAGTATCATTGTCTTGCTACCTAGTTATATAGTTAAGAGTATATATATATATATATATATATATATATATATATATAGGTAGGTAGGATTGATGAGATATTATAGTGAGCGCCTTGTACTGAGATAAGTAGTGGGTATACCAAGTGTACTTGAGGATGAATCAAGGTAAGGTTAATGTGAGGGTAAGAGTTGAGGTATTAGTGTGACACCTATATATACAAGTAAAGATATATATAGTTATATATAGTATACAATATCTAGTATAACTTGGAGTATTAGTTAAATTAGACTATTGAAGTATTGCAGTAGGTGCAGGGCTTAAGGCTGTTTGGGGGATATATGCTGATACTTAGTATCTGTATCAAGTATAGGTCAGCTACTGGTGTAGGTAGAAGTCTTCAATAAGGATGTGTTAACAGATAATTGAGAGTATCAGTTGATTAATTCATGGTTAGATAATCTACTTTCGGTATTAAGATTTAGTGTACCTATGTATATTAGTATATGTATACTAGTTTTACATATTGATATAGGTATATAAGGTAACTTATTACCTAGTATTAATAGTTAGTATAAGATATATATTGATACTATAAGGTATCATAATAACTAATTTTAGCTAGTATAGCATGTATCCTCAAGATACCAACCTAATAACTTGGATATAGGCTAGAACAACCTAGAAATGACTACTTTAACCTAGAGTTGACCTAGTTTGATTGTTTTGGCCTAGTTTGACTTAGATATTGGCTTAAAGACCTAGAATTTGACTAGTTTAACTTATTTATCATTTAAAAATATTGTGTTGATATAATATTCCATATTTAGGTCTTTGAGGCACTGATTCGGATGCAGTTGATACTTCACCTTGGATTCCAGGCTTGTACATTCTCTGACAGTTTTTCTTTTATGATGTCTTCTATGTTTCTTGTATCTAGTATATTTATACTTGATTTCCTGATACGTGGTTACACAGATTAGTATATTCTGGATTCCGTCATGAGATATTATTTCCCACGGACCCTATATATGCCTTGTTGTCTTGTGCCTGTATAGACACTGATTCATGAAAAGATTAGCGCCATTCTCATAGAATCTCGTGTAGTAACGTGTCATGGTTTGATCCACTATACTAGTCGAGAGCGGAAAGTGTTATTTAGATATGTGATCATACCTATTCCTATACAAGTATTCATGTACAAGTACCATATTAGTGTTAATAATATACTTCACGTATGATTAGTCAGGCCATAATTCATGTACAAGTTCCCAAGACGATCATATGTCGAAGCTAGTACTCACTCACTCAGTTAGTTGCATTTCTTGACTCTTATATATGATGCTCACTCTTGTATTTATTTACGGTATTCCATATCTTGTATATTTTCTGCTCTTACTATATTTATCTTGTATATTCTCTTTATTTACCGTTACGTAGTCTTTATCATTTTTGGAACTGTTGTTAGAGGTGTACTTCGCTCCAATCTTGACGGAATATTTTTTTTAGTGTTTGTTGTTCTCTCTATTCTAGGATTTCAGAGTGATGCTATAGACAAGACTGCTCTTATACTATGGACTTGAGGTGACAATTGTAGGGATCCTGTCTAGTATTTATTTTCCATATCATGACTAGTTTCCTTTCTTTTAGAATGATATTTGAATTATCTTTCTTGTTCATTCTTCCTTTATATTATTGTGATTGAGTACATGATAGAACTAGTTGTATTAGTATGATTGATAGCTAGATAGTAATACCCTAGATAGTGTTCTACCATCGATGCTACGGCATAGGCTGGACGTACCCACGTACTAGTTCCCCTATACTGGGTGTGGGTCATAATTTTTTTTTATGGTGGCCCATGCAGGTCAAGCTTCACAAGTTGTGCGATGTCGTGGTAGTGCGATGGTTTAATTGTACTACAGCGAGCCTGTGATAGAATATAAGAGATAAGGATATTAGGATAAGAATACTCAATCATAAATTTAGGATTTCTTGAGAGATTCCTGGGATGACCTCTGAGAATCCTACTATAAACAATACTTCAAATATTTTTCTCTTGTTTCCGTTCGCTCTCACTTGTTGTTGTTGAATTTGATTCTTGATGTTCGTTATTGATTTTGATTTTTATATCGAGATGGATTTTATGTACTGAATTACGGTATACTTTGATGACATATATTGATGAGAAAAGTAAGAAAGATAAAACGTCTACTTTGGTTATGGAGCCTAGAATTTATCGCAGCCATAATAACTGGCGTGGCAGAAATGTAGAGAACTGACTTCAGAGGTACATATCTTAGTTATAAAATTTAGAGTTTCTCGCAGCTATACTAGTCGACACGGAGAGAATTCTAGATGACATAATTATTGAGTTGCATACCTTAGTTATGGATTCTATCATTATCGTAACTATACTTACTGTCGTGCAAGAATTTTGAGTAACATAATTTCGGATAGACGTGTATGATTATCATATTGTATCTTAAATTATTTCTTAATATATCATCTCTATCATTCAACCTTGCTATTATTGAGTTTGTTTTATCACCCTACTTGCTCAGGATGGTGATATCTTTAGTTTCTTTAGTTAGTTCTTTTTAGAGCTTTATTTTATTAGTTGTCACTCTCACTTTTTCAACTAAGGATAGTTTGATAATTTGGCATAGATATTTTATTTTTAGGATTATTATATTAAATGTTGTGCATTATATAAATATTATGTAATATATTATTTATTTATTGTCAGGTGTTAGATTTATTTTGGACTTGTGAAGTGGACCAACTAGTTAGTTTAGACCCATGGACCCAATATTAAATTCTAGTTTAGATTGAGTCCAATATTAAGCCCATTCATTAGGATGATGAATTAATTAGTAAAACCTATTAGACTAGAAACTTTCCTTCTTAATTATTTTCTTCATGAAAGGCCCCAAGGGGTAATTTGTACATTCCACAATAGCTTGGAGGAGGGGTTATGGCCGGACACCTATATGGAGGAGAGAGAGTATCTCTCTTTTTATTTTGACATTCCAATCTAAATCTAGAATTTTCCCTCTTCCAATTTCCTATATTAGACTAGAATTTTCCCTCTTCCAATGTGTGGAGTGAGATGGGTCGGGCAACTGGAGAGCAGTTATCACGACCCGCACCCGGAATTTGGGCATGAGCCGCGGGTACGTCCAGCCTATGCCGCAGCATCGACGGTAGAACGCTGTTTAGGTCTCAAACATAACTCATCCTGTCAATAGTCTCAATTCTATAAGGAGGACAATGATAATATATGAATCCATAGTTTAATAATATACTCAATCACAAAGCTATATAAAAGTAATTGGCACGATAAGAAATGAGGAAAAGAGTTCTATCATAAGTCAACACAATATAAATACATCATAAGTCTAGAGTCTAGATGTCCTCAAAAGCCACAATAATAATACAACTCAATCTCAGTCTAGTACAATAATACATAAAATAGAATAGTCTAAGTGCATGCAGGTAGAATCTCCTCTAAGATGGGTAACTCCTCTGAGATTTTTGGTATGAAATCACCCTCTGCTCCTGGGCCGTAGTAGGTGGGGCAGAAATCCTCCAAGTCCTCTGAAAATGTTATCCAATCAGGATTGGAGCGAAGCACAAACACTAAACAGCAGTTTCATTTATGTTGACACAAGCTATAAAACAGTGTAAGGAATACAAGATGAAATAAATACTGGAAATATAGAGTACTGGAGAATATGAAATAGGCAATAGAACATCTAGAAATGAGTGAAAATATAATGTAAATGCTAGAACAAGTGATCTGAAATAAAGAATAAATATCTGGCTAAGTGTTTAAAATATCAGTTTACTATGTGATCGGCTTAGAATGAATCAGGCTGGTTACATATGATTAGCTATGATTCATTTAGGTCTGGCTAACCATCTGGTTAGCTATGATGCAAGTAATGGTCAGGCTAATCATATATAACAGCTATGAGGCATGTAATGGTCAGGCCGCACTCGACGTGAGATGTGGGGTGAGCTATGATGCATGTAGAGTTGGATATGATCACATAATCTACTAATATTTCTCCATCCTCAGCTAGCACGATGGATTCCAATCAAGACTCCTCATGACGGGTATCTAGGGTGCTAACCCGTATATCCACAGTGTCAGAATCAAGTATATAATATAACTAGAATTATAGAAGTAATCAACAAAAGCGAAAACTGTCAGAGAATGTACTCGCCTGTGGTCCCGAGGAAAGTTCGAGGATCGATGCCCAAGATGAAATCACAATGACCTAATTGTGGAATATCAATGTCAAAATACTGAATTAAGGGAAATAATATGTTTAACTAATTAAATCCGAGGCCTCTAGGTTAATTCTGAGGTTTACTGGTCAACTAGTTAATACTTGTCCATTTACAAATCATAATAGTCCCTTTTGGACAAAACCTAACTAAATAATCAAATCCTATATCATACTAAGGTATCTAGTATAATACTAGCTACTATTATATATTATATATCATTTGTATATAACAACTCCTATACATATAAATTCTATAACTTGTCTAGTATCTATGTGTATCATATCTACCTTGTATTTATATATACATAGATATCTTGGTCAGTACCCCTTGGTTACCCTATATATATATCCTATATTTATTACTAGATACTTAACACTCATATCCATGTATCACCCTGACACATACTCATACACAAGGTAATACCCATTCACTCCTCACAAATCACTCATTATTAGGATCTTCACTGATACATGTACATTTGACCACTCAAAAGCACACATGCTCACATCAGTGTGGATAAACCCAAGATACAACTTTCCCCCAATAGGTCTTATTGCTACTTGCACCTGGGCATTGCCTGCTATAATGCACTACCTCAAGTTCAGTTCACTCCTCTTCAGTGTGCAGTATTCTCTCATTGAGCAGTTGCTCAATGACACTCACTGAGTCTTTCACACACAGACACACACACACACACACAGATATATTAAACTGAAACTCCTCACTGAACTCATACACACAGGCACTCACACACAGCTACACACACACAACTACACATACAAATACACACTGGCACTCACACTTAGCTACACATACACAGCTACACACACAGATATACACTGACACTCACACTCACAGGTACAACTGCACACAACCTATTGCTCACTCATACACAGGTTCACAGTAGTGAAACCGCCAAATACTGATACTCTAAACCTATAATCCTACTGATACTAACCCCCAGTACCTGTTATACTACTAAATACTGACACCACAAAATCCCTACACTACTACACACACAAGTTACTGACACAGCACAACACATGCCCCTCTCTAACTGATACACACAGACACTGATGTATTAAACTGAAACTCCTCACACAGACATACACACACACAGGTTCAACTCACTGGCACACACAGACATAGGTTCTCACACACATACTAGAACTAACACACTGACTGAGACACACACACAAGTATCTAACACACTGATACATAGGTTCTGATACACACAGACACACAGATTCACACAGACACAGGTATTCACTCACTGCGTGAACTCACACAGAGCTACACTGATACACATACACACAGCCACATACTGGTTTCACAGTTAACTCACTGATACACACACAGCTACACTGAATCACTTGATACACAAGAATTCGACACTGGTACACTATACCTGCACTTACATCCTACTAAAATCCTCAGCCTCTCAAGACCCCAAATGTACATCACATAGACCCCAATGCTGGTATACTGACACCCCTCTTCTAATACCAATATGCACTGAAACACAGTGCCACACACACAGTTCTCAGACACAGGTACACACACACCACTACACAGATTCTGATACACACAGACACTCAGGCACTGAGACACATAGGCAGACACACACAGACATGACACAGCTAACACACACTGATAGGTTCACAGTCTGAATTATTCAGACTATACACATTGATACACAGACACACACTGGCAGACACAAGCTAAACCCACACTGATACAAACACAGCTATAACACACAATGCTGAAAACATAACCCTAACTCACTGATACAACCCGACTCTACACAGAATACCCCCAAAACCCGACTGCACAGGAAATCTCCAAAGCTCAACTGTATATATATATATATATATATATATATATATATATATATATATATATATATATATATATATATATATATATATATATATATATATATATATATATATATATATCTCGAAACATATCTATACACCTATGTAAATATATGTATGTATATAGATGTATATCAAAATATGCAAAAATTAAAATACAGAGATAGGCAAACCCCTAATAAACATTTCATCAAACACAGAAAGTACAAAAAATTGGATTCACACAAGAACCCATGAATCCTCAACCAAAACCCTAAGAATCGAGATCTAAACCCATACGTAGGAGATGTAGTCGTGTCTACATGAAATCCCTAGGATTAGGGTTCATGAAATTTGGGGAAAAACACCCGAATGTACACCAAACCCTAGATTCTCCTAGGTTTCCATGTAGAAACCCTAAAATCAAAATCTAAACAATTTGGTGGGCTCCTAATGGCCAAACACAAATAAAAAATAGAATTAAAATGGATTAAATTCGGATTCTCACCTATTGGAAGATGGTTTTCCAATGAAGGTTCTCTTTCTCCAAGTCTTCTTGGTCCAAGCTCCTTGATTCCCTTTGATGGAGGAGGAAAATAAATTTCTAGGGTTTGAAATTCTGAAATTCTATGGGAAGGAAGGGTTTTTCTAATGGAGGCTAGGTTT
The DNA here is from genome assembly GCA_036927795.1 of Iris macrosiphon. Classification (NCBI taxonomy): domain Eukaryota; kingdom Viridiplantae; phylum Streptophyta; class Magnoliopsida; order Asparagales; family Iridaceae; genus Iris; species Iris macrosiphon. The sequence continues at coordinate 140,068,585 of JAYESA010000020.1, forward strand.
AGGTTTTCTTTATGAAAGAAGAGGCTTGAGGGAGGCTTCCCTTCATTTTATAGGGCTAGGGTTAGGGTTTCAAATACAAGGGATTAGTTAACCCTTCATGTTTAGTCATGTAGAACTAAAATTAATTAGGGTTTAGTCAATTCAAGGGTTTTAAATCTAAAACCAAAATGTAAATTAGGGTTTCACTAAAACTAGATTACAAATTATGGTTTGGTCATTAGGGTTAGACCTAATGGGTTTCAAGGGTTTTAAACTAAACCTAACATTAAGAACACCTCCTAATTATTTAATAAAACTCATCACACTAATAATTTACATAATTAAATTAAACAAGGAAATTTATAATAATGCCATAATCTGGAAATATGGTAGTGACAGCAGTGAATACTGAAGACCATCAGTATATTGCAGCAAGGTGCAGCAGATTGCATCAGTAGTGCAGTACACAGCTGGGAGCTTCAATTGCAAAGAGCTACTACAAAAATGTACATTAGCTCAAGCACAGGTGTAGTAACAGTTGCAGCAAGGCAGAGAGGGCAATGACATTGGGGAGCAGCATACATCAACTGAAGAGCCAACTGTGCAGTAATGCACAGCAGGAAGAACCACTGCTGCAGCAAGCAGTTCAACTATGAGCCAACAACCAATGCACTGAGAAGCATGTTGCTGCAGCTTCAACAGATAGAGCAGTACATGCACAACAACCTTGGATAGTTCAGCTAGCAATCTGCAAAGCATTCACAACATAGCATGGCCTAGCAGTTGTAGCAAGAGGGGAGGGTAGTAGCTACAAGCCAGTAGCAGTGCACTGCAGAGCCTGCAGTAATAAACCAGTACAGGCATGCAGTAACAACAACTACATCAAGGGGTATCGGTACAGGGAGCTCAGCAATGCAGCAAGCATCCAATAGTGGAACAGCAACAGCTAGCTGCATCAACAGCAACAACAAGGTTAGGTGTTTCAGCAAGGTAGGTAAGAGGTTAGCAGTTAGTTAAGATAGTTAGTAGTTTATTGTTACTGTAGTTAGTAGATATAGCTAGTAGTTTAGTAATAGTTAGTTATATATGCCTTGTTAGTCTAAGTAGTTAGATAGATATATTCATACTTGTTAGATTAGTAGATTAATATGTAGGTATTGTATCTATGTATTGATATGTATTGATGGTAAGATAGTATGTAGTATAAGTATTGATATGTATTGTTAGTGTAGGTAATTAGTAGTATTGTAATAGATTACTAGCTATAAGTTAGCATATGGTTTAGTATTTGGGTGTTAGCTATAAATTAGGATTTGAATTACCTTGGGATACCAAGGTAATGTCAAGGTAATCGTTCGATACTCAAGGTATTGGGTTTGAGTATCATGATGAGTGTGTTGATAGTGAGATACGCATTGGTTTAAAGCCAAGGTACCCAAGTTGCTTAGTTTGCTTAGATACTATATGTATTGTCCTGTATATATATATATAAATTAGTATTTTCATATATAAAAACTTGCATATCCTATGATACGGTATTTTGGTTGTATCCTAGTATCTTAGTTAGCTAGTGTAGCCTAGTTTCATAGTGTGTGGACCTAGTATCCTAGAGATAGACTCATACAACTTAGAAATAGCTAGTTTAACCTAAAGTTGACCTAGTTTGACTGTTTTGACTTAGAAATGGCTTTATGACCTATAATTGAACTAGTTTAACTTATTTTTATTCTAAAATATTGTATTGATAAATATAGCATATATAGGTCTGTGTGACACCAGCTTGGGCATCGAGAGACACCTTGCTCAAGACCTCAGGCGAGTACATTTCTCTGTTAGTTTTTATTTTATAATAGTGTATATAAATCATGTTCTAGAACTGTATACTTGATCTCGACATAGTGGTTTTACGGACTGATACTACATGGATCCTGTCAGGCGATGTTATCCCCTACCGTGTTCAGCAGGTACTCCTTCACATATATTTTATCGTGTGTATTGGGTATTGATTATTTATATTTTGTGTAAACATACTGCTTGTGTTCAGTGTGTTTATTCATGTACACCCACTGCTCGTGTTCAGTATGCCCATATTCATGTTCGTAACGTATCGTGATTGGATCTATTAGTATTAGTTGGGGATGGGGGAGTAGGAGTTGATTATGTGATCAAAGCCCCAGTGATATTCGTGTATATGTCGATTATATACCATATATGTAATCGAGTTACCTTATTGTTCGTGTTCAACATAAACCGATAACTTAATAAACTTGTATTCGGAGGCACATTAGTTAGATTTCAGTTATTCCTTTATATTGCAGATATTAATATTCTTTGTTATCTATTCCAGTGCATTACTTATTTATCCTAGTTTATTTCATTCAGATGTTTAGTTATCTTTTATTCACTTCTATTATCTGTTTTATATGCTCAATTATGTATTTGAAGCTGCTTTCAGAGGTATGTACTTTGCTCCAATCCTGACTTGATATATTTTTCCAGATGATTGACTCGTAGATCAATGTCCCTTATTCTACGGACCACATGAGGGATTATCTTTAGAGGATACTCTTGTAGACCAGGAGGACTTAGTTGTAGAGCCTGAGAAGATTTAATTTATTTTTGGTGGATTGTATTAGACTATATTTTGAGATTCATGGCATGTATATTATTTCAGACTTGTGGATTGTATCTTGGTTCTTTCTTTGTTATTCCATTCATACTTTATCTTCCTTAGTTTGTATTGTGATTGAGTATAGTTATATTTGTGAGATACCATATTGTTCCTCCGTTTGGGGTTGAGATGATTGACATATACCATATTTATATTGTTGAGATCGATGTTGCGGCGTAGGCTGGACCTACCCACATACTCGTGCCCGAATATCCGGGTATGGGTCATGACATTAGTTTCTTAGGTTCCTTGATAGTGTAGTAGTTTGGTAACTTGCAATAGGTTTGTATGTTAGTATCAGTATTGATTGTTGGGAGTATAGCTGGTGAGTCTGTGAGTGGTTCATGGTTGGGCATATGAGCTATTGGCTTCAGTCTAGATATAACACATAGTGCAGTACCTTATAGCAATAGTTCTATTATAGGTATTAGTATAGTTAGAATTGCTACCAATGGTAGAAAGAAGAGTAGAGTATCAGTTATGATTCTAGGAGTTGGTATCAGTGTTAGCATGCATATTCTAGAAAATATAAATTCCTATAGTTGAGTGATCCATGTATCAATCAAGTATCACCAACTTTGTGTTTGGATATCAAGGGAGCATGATATTCCAATTGGTACTTAGTTGTGTCGTGAGTAAGAGAATGTAAATTCAGGAGAGGTGTATTAGTGAGTATTCTATGATAGAATGGTACCCAGAAGTATATATGTGAGTGTAATAGTATTAGAATGATTTGTGTTAGTAGAAAGACTTGTGTTATATGGAAGTAGGGCATTGATATGGGTAGATATGACTGCACCCGTATGTGTCTAGTGATGAGTATATCACCTAGTGTTGAGGCTGTTGATTTGTTAGAGAGTGATAGGTAGGAAGTATAGTGTCTAGAACTATGTACACAGTGCGCAGTGCACAGTGCGCAGTGCGCAGTGGGTAATATGTGAATTTCATACTGGTGAAGTAAAATACCAGTTCCATGAGTATTATGAAGTAAGGGTTTAGTATTAGAGGTACCAATAGTGTGCCAGTAGGACATGTTAGTGTTAAGCAGGTGGCAGAGAATATTAAGTGCATGTATCGTTAGAAATCTAGTATTTCTGTACCAAGAGTGCCTAGAGAGTACTAGTGTCTAGGGTATATTAGGGTTAAGTTGAGTACTGTGTTAGTAACTATCTTGTATATGATAGTATCAGCTAGGTGTATCAGTTAATATATATGAATGAGGTATTTGGGAGTAAGAGTACAATTGTTCCAAGTAGTGAGTAAGAGGGGTAACCTATATAGAAGTAAATTTAGTAGTATAGTACCTTGCTAGTTTTTGGAGTATAGTACCATGTATCAGTGAGCAGTATGATGGGTATAAGTGTATCAGTGAGATATCATAGTGTCATAGTGGTTGGGAAATATTTAAGTATGTTATATTGATACAAAATATAGGTAAATATCATAGAGTGATTGTTAAGTGTTAGACTATGAGTTTGTACCAGATATCAGATAGGAGGAGTAACTTAGTAGCAAGATCCAGAGTATCTCAAGTATTATAGAGGTTTAGGGAACATGTATTTTAGTAGCTAGTATACGAAGTATAAAAGAGAGACACGAGTAACCTGGTATGAGACTATCACACAAGTGACATATATATGAGTTAGTGCCTTATGTAGACAGTGTCAAGACTTGGATAGGCATTCTATTGAGACTATTCAAGATTGGTAAGGGTGTATAATAAGGTACATGATTAAAAGTGTATATAAGTGTTCATTGCATGAAGAATGATTAAGCAGTTTTTAGGTGTTTGCAAGAACTGAGACAGATAAAAGAAGATAGTATCCTAGAAGTGTTAGTATAGTATCCTTGGTAGTGTATGCTAGGGATTTAAGAGTATACATGTCCTAGAACCATAGTATACCATTAGTATTAGGAGTGGTAACCCTTGATATTAAATATCTTGGCTAGGTTGATGTTTAGTGAATGCTTGGTGAGAAGTCCAGCTTGTAATACCCCGTTCCGCTCAAGCGGACTGCCGATTCAAACGGTAAAAAGTGCAACATTCTGACCCATCTTGCTTCAGCGAGAAGACTCATTTGAGGCAAGGGATTTCCAGACTTGTCCCTTTAGGACTTCGGCTTAGGCTTTTAGAGGCTCGCTCGGAGTATCACTCGACCAAGGCGGATCATCGCTAAGGTGGGTGGCTACGGTGAACTTGGCTTTGCTTAGCCAGCATACATAAAATATGGAACGATACATGCTACTTGCTAGGTGAATCACCCCTGCATGCTAATAAGAATCCAATGCACCTAGCTAAGGAAATAATCCCAATTTGTATTGCTTATGATAGAAGATGGAAATGAAACATTACTTATATATACAGATCCTTTGCATGCTACCTTTGCCTCGTACAACCCGACTACGCTATGCCTCGGTTAGAACGATATGTATTAACATACTCTGTAGTGCACTGTTCATATATTTACATTGTACGACCCTAGATCATGTTGCTCGGTAAGTCCCTTAACGAACTCACTCCTAGGCTTACCTTCGGGCCCGAGTCAACGTGAATGTTTAAGTTTTCTTATGAAATGCATGCTTGCCTGCTGATATATTAACTTAAAATATGGCCTCGACCCAACACTTGCCACAATGAACTTATGCCACGATCTAGTATCGCTATCGAGTATCATGCATGCATTCGAGTTTACCAGAAGATTATTAAATAACCCTTCTGTGCAATTGAACCTGCAAGTATTCTGGACCGTTTGGTCGCTAAGGTAGTCCCCGCACCAGGGGAATGCATTAAGGCAAGTTATTCAGTGGTCAAGAATCCTGTCAAGTTTGCACCTGAATGATAATCACATCCAGTTTATATCTAAACAAGAATTCTGTCAAGCAAATCATAAATTACAGCTCATAGAGCAATCACTCGTTTCTGAACAATGAATCATGGATTATCATATCAAGATATGAAATTTGGAATAACCCAGACTGCATGTCGCGGACAACTTAAAATCAAGGGGGATCTTCGGATTTCGTTCTACGGACGGTCACCGGGGCACTATGGCCGATCCGATCCGGATGGAACTAACGTTTAGTCTCATACATCTGGACGGGATGGTTTTGTAGCCACTCATAAATATTTTGCTGCATACCATCCTCGCCACCGACTATAACTCGTCCTTTATGGCTATGCCAGCGATAATTGTTCATGTAGATAAGTCATCCTCGCTTAGCGGTAACCCGCGTGCGAGTCATTGCATCACATCGAGAATAATCTGAAATGTCTGAACAATCATTGCATAATAATACTAGTACATACAGAGCACTTAAAAATCTTATGCAACGCGCTTGAGAAATCCTTATGACTCGTGCGTCCAAAACATAGTCTCGCTCATTACACTTGTGTTTGCAAATGCTATTGCCTCTGAATGTTTATATACCTAAATATCAAAACACCTGAATGATTTGAAGATAACTTGAACTCATGGAACACCCTAACATCTTATAAAATCCTCTAATAATCTGTGTAACCTGTGCATCAGAAACATAATCTCGCTCACCAACACAGTATTTGCATATGATCTATTGCCCCTGAATATTTATACATGCTCTTGCTTGAATATATTTGGTTTGCCTTGGACAGGGAAGGAGAATTGGTAAGTTGGTAAGTTTCGCCATGTTTCCTCCTATATCGCACGGCGCACTGCCACACGAGTTAGGCTTTTCATATATGACATAAAAATGATCCTAAGGCACAACTAGAAAGACAACAAAATAGTTGGTGCATGGAACCTATATTATGTGTTTGGATTTGTCGAGCGGGCGAGTAGCCTCCCCACCAGTGCATTCAATGTACTGATAACCCACCAGATTGTTTGCGGGGTACGAAAAAACCTTGTTCGGTACAGATGCCTCCTTTGTGCGTCCAAAGGCGTGGAGTTCAATTCGGGAGCCTTGGAACGCCGCATCCGGAACTGAAGCACATATACAAGACATAATGTTGGAAAATTGCCTATACATCATTCCATAAATATAGCCACTTGGCACGCTTTTATGTTTCAGAGAGAGAGCTTAAGCGACTTGTAATATCGGCTATACGCCGCCTGTAACACTTGTTTCAATATAAATAAAAAGAGTTGACTTACTTCTATATTGTGTTATACAATCTTTGCTTCCGCTACTGTCAACTTAGAGAACTTGTTACCATTTGCTTATGTATTTATACATTCCGCTGCACTCGGACAATCTGTACGATCCTGTGGCTTAGACTTCTTACTGCCAGCCAATGAACCACGAACTTGCACGGGCGCGGATCGTGTTCGTGCTGCATCATGCCTGGATGGGTCAAAACGTTCGTTCTGCGGGAGCGCTGGCACGAGCTTTTCCGCCTAGCGGGGATGGTCGATTAGCCTGCGGGAGATCGGGGCATGACAGATTGGTATCTGAGCTTGGCTTATACGCCCTTAAACTTTGTTTTGATTATCTCTATTTCAAAAGCTCGTTTGTGGGTTATGTGCACACACTCTCTCAATGTCTCAGTGGAATGTTACAAACAATAAATCTAAATACTTTCGAAAAGTTGTATGTGAACGATATGATGGCTTGTACGACATTTTGATCGGAAGGCCTTTGTGCTGACATGTGCTAGATCCTTTGGAGAACAGACTCATGCTAAGATTTACATGATATGCGTAAACCATATGCCTATACATTCTTACCCAATTGGTTAGCTCAGAATCGAATATCGCCTGAACAATTTGCTATGCACACAGCATTTCGGCTAAGTTTTGTTCAGTATCATGCACCAAGACCCTTTGGTACAAGCCAATTATAAACGAGATTTGGATATCGTTCAGGAATAAGACAAGTCAGACTTAGAATTACAACCGATAGAACTTTACTGAGTTTATCGCTTAGGCGAATATTAAGAATCAAGTTTGAATTTTGGAAATAGCTCGAACAATATTTCGGGTTGGAAGAAACAAATCGAATATAGTTGCTTGGATGACTATAAATCCAGAATATGTATATATGAGACTAGATTTTATCAGGCGAAACCTGAGTATCGTGCTAAAAATTTAAGGAATGAGATGGTGAATAAGTTAACGATAATACGGGCATCGATTATGGATTTGATGGAATGACTCAATTTCGAGTGGTGGATGGATCATTTAGAAAAGTCCAAACGAATTCAGAGGTCTCGTACAATAGTTGAACTGAATAATTTGGGAATGTGCTTGGACCAACTATAAGGCTTATATCGAATAGGAATTCACGAGAAATGGAAATCGATATCCTGACTAAGGAAAACTTGTTGGAAATTGAGAATCGTGCGAGCGATTCGGATTGAAACAAAACAGATTAAACTTGAATAAATTATCGCTCGAATAAGCTAACCCGAGAATGGTTATTTGGCTTCGGAATATAAATTTGACTTGGAATCGATAATTGGAAGATAGCATGATCAATACAAGCAAAGAAAATATTATGCTTCTAGGAATGATATAAGCGATTACGGATTTTACTTGGAGTTTGGAAGAACGAACTCAATATATTGAACGTATTAGGAAGGGATGAACTTGGGCTTCAATATTTTTAACTTGGTTATTGAGGAATGAGAAAAGTAGACTATAGATTTACAGAACGGTAAAATAAAAGTTGGATGATTTTACTAGACGAACTACAATCACTGCATGAACGGACAAGACTTGGTAGATTTCATATATGTATTGAATGATCATCTTGACTTATGGTTCGACGCAATGAGACGAATTAGAAATACAAATGATCAAAAATATTGATGGATAAGTTAGCTTATAACCTGAAATAAATCACGCTTGATGGTTTCATGAATGGATACATGAATCAGGTTGGACGACTTAAAGTTATAACTAAAGGTTTAGAATCGAATCTTGGCTTGGTGGACTAGACTTGGAATGGATAGGGATTTTATCATAAACATGTTTGGAGGGATATACTACGCAAATTACTAGGCTTGTCCTGCAACTTGGATATATCATAGGATTTTACTGAACGAACTCGTCCCCCGTGCAAACGAACGTGATCGAGAGTAGGAAAAATCAGTGCTCGATGTTTATAAATCTGAGTGAAATAGGCTGGGTAGAACATCCCGTACAAATGAACAATGGTTTGACCCTAAGAATTGGGGCGAGCATTGTGTGATGAATTTGTATGATGAATCGCAATGTGCTTGAACTTGTACCTATGACCTTTTGAGCTGATCTAGAAAGTAGGCAGACGACCCTGTGCCGAGTGAATGAACCTGTGCTACCGACTTTACCATATTGCTGATATAAAGCATCACAACTGGGCAGCAAGACTTAGGGTTATACTTGGGAACGATAACGTATGCTAAGTTGATCCGAATGGATGGATGCTAGTCGGTATCGGATTGATCGTGCTGAACGGTAGTGCAAATACTCGGTTGAAATGAAAATGATATAGAATTGGATTGAACCCTTGAGATTTTCGGAAGTAGCTTGTCCGATTTTACTATCTCTAAGTTTGGTTGAATGCATATATTTGAGGGATGCCTTGAGCGTGTGCACGATCCAAGACTTAAGAAATGTGAAACTTGAGTGCTAAGACTTCGCTATCGCTACTTTGGTTGGCATGCATGTGTTTGAGGGACGCTTCGAATATGTGCACGATACAGACATGCGATATGCTGATCTCAAACGCTAGTGCAAGTGAATATCCTCCTGAACAAGTATAACGACTTGTATAAGTTTGCCTCAGCTTTAGGTCAATGATCCAGATCAATTTAAACATACTCCGCATTAAGCAACATGTCCTGCGCTAAGGCATAAATGAGACCGACTCAGTATACACGCAATACAGCATAAGCATCGAGTAGGGGATTGTGTTCCAATGAATCTAGTGGTACCGATAGCTATGCTCGGCTAGATTCGAAATTCGTTAATATGGCTTGCCCTCAGGAAGTCTCGAGGACGAGACTTTTTCTGAGTGGTGGATAATGTAATACCCCATTCCGCTCAAGCGGACTGCCGATTCAAACGGTAAAAAGTGCAACGTTCTGACCCATCTTTCTTCACCGATAAGACTCATTTGAGACAAGGGATTTCCAGACTTGTCCCTTCAGGACTTCGGCTTGGGCTTTCAGAGGCTCGCTCGGAGTATCACTCGACCGAGGCGGATCATCGCTAAGGTGGGTGGCTACGGTGAACCTGTCTTTGCTTAGCCAGCACACATAAAATATGGAACGATACATGCTACTCGCTAGGTGAATCACCCCTGCAAGTTAATAAGAATCCAACGCACCTAGCTAAGGAAATAATCCTAACTTGTATTTCTTATGCTAGAACATGAAAATAAAACATTGCTTATATATACATATCCTTTGCATGCTACCTTTGCCTCGTGCAACCCAACTCCGCTATGCTTCGGTTAGAACGATATGTTTTTGCATAATCTTTAGTGCACATTTCATATATTTACACTGCATGACCCTAAATTATGTTGCTCGGTAAGTCCCTTAACGAACTCACTCCTAGGCTTACCTTCGGGCCTGAGTCAACATGGATGTTTAAGTTTTCTTATGAAATGCATGCTTGCCTGCTGATATGTTAACTTGAAATATGGCCTCGACCCAACACTTGCCACAATGAACTTATGCCACGATCTAGTATCGCTATCGAGTATCATGCATGCATTCGAGTTTACCAGAAGATTATCAAATAACCCTTCTGTGCAATTAAACCTGCAAGTTTTCGGGACCGTTTGGTCGCTAAGGCAGTCCCCGCACCAGGGGAATGCATCAAGGCAAGTTATTCAGTGATCAAGAATCCTGTCAAGTTTGCACCTGAATAATAATCACATCCAGTTTATATTTGAACGAGAATTATGTCAAGCAAATCATAAATCACACCTAGTGGAGCAATCACTCATTTCAGAACAATAAATCATGGATTATCATATCAAGATATGGAATTTGGAATAACCCAGACTACGTGTCATGGACAACTTGAAATCAAGGGAGATCTTCGAATCTCGTTCCACGCACGGTCACCGGGGCACTGGGGCCGATCCGATCCGGATGGAGCTAACGTTTAGTCTCATACATCTGGACGGGATGGTTTTGTAGCCACTCATAAATCTTTTGCTGCATGCCATCCTCATCACCGACTATAACTCATCCTTTATGGCTATGCCAGCAATAATTGTTCATGTAGATAAGTCATCCTCGCTTAGCGGCAACCCACGTGCGAGTCATTGCATCGCATCAAGAATAATCTGAAATGTCTGAACGATCATTGTATAACAATAATAGTACATATAGAGCACTTAAACATCTTATCCAACGTGCCTGAGAAATCCTTATGACTCATGCGTCCAAAATGTAGTCTCTCTCATTACACTTGTGTTTGCATATGCTATTGCCTCTGAATGTTTATACCCCTAAATATCAAAAAACAGAATAATTTGAAGATAAATTGAACTCATGGAACACCCTAACACCTTATGAAATACTCTAATAATTTGTGTAATATGTGCATCAGAAACATGCATAATCTCGCTCACCAACACAGTATTTGCATATGATCTATTGCCCCTGAATATTTATACATGCTCGTGCTTAAATATATTTGGTTTGCCTTGGACAAGGAAGGAGAATTGGTAAGTTGGTAAGTTTTGTCGTGTTTCCTCCTATATCGCACAGTGCACTGCCACACGAGTTAGGCTTTTTATATATGCCATAAAACTGATCCTAAGGTACAACTAGAAAGACAACAAATTAGTTGGTGCACAGAACCTATATTACATGTTTGGATTTGTCGAGCGGGCGAGTAGCCTCCCCACCAGTGCATTCAATGTACTGATAACCCACCAGATCATTTGCAGGGTGCGGAAGAACCTCGTTCGGTGTGGATGCCTCCTTCGTGTGTCCAAAGGTGTGGAGTTCAACTCGGGAGCCTTGGAACGCCGCGTCCGGAACTGAAGAACATATACAAGACATAATGTTGGAACATCGCTTATACATCATTCCACAAATGTAGCCACTTGGCATACTTTTATGTTTCAGATAGAGAGAGCTTGAGCGACTTGTAATATCGGCTATACGTTGCCTGTAATACTTGTTTCAATATAAATAAAAAGATTTGCCTTACTTCTATATTGTGTTATACAATCTTTGCTTCCGCTACTATCAACTCAGAGAACTTGTTACCATTCGCTTATGCATTTATACATTTCGCTGTACTCGAAAAATCTGTGCGATCCTGTGGCTTAGACTTCTTACCGCCAGCCAATAAACCACGGCCTTGCACAGGCACAGATCGTGTTCGTACGGCATCACGCCTGGATGGATCAAAACGATCGTTCTGCGAGAGCGCTGGCGCAGGCTTTTTCGCCTAGCGGTGATGGCCGATTAGCCTACGGGAGATCGGGGCATACGCAGCTAGCCCACCTGTGGCATAGAAAATTATCCTATAATAGCAGAGGGAGACACCCCAATGGGGCAGGACTTTTTGCAATGAGGGTCGATGGGACCGAAGCTACAGGTGATGAGTTAGACGATTCTGTTTCCTTTTTATCTATTTATTTGTGTGATACCTAGTATCTTATAGTTACCTTAGTAAATTTTGTTATAGTATAATAAGTGAAAACCCATAATAGAAATAGCAATCTATGATAGCTAGAGACTATAATCGTGCATGGTTATTCCTTCAATAGAATTATAGAATTTTGTATTATTTGATAGGATTTTCTTGGACCATGATTGTTGGGAGTTTGACTGTAGTAAAATTTCTGATTAATAGGTTATGAATAGCCAGAGAGAGAGGTGAGGTTATTTAATTTCTAGGACAAAATTATTTTAAGGGGGGTAGACTTGTCACTACCACATTTTCTAACTAGGGGTATTTTGGTCATTTTTAATTTTTTAATTATTGTACATATTATATATTTATTTATTGTATTTATTAATTATTGATATTAGGCTATATTAATTATTAGACTTGTGTTAGTGGACCTAACTAGACTTGTCATGAACCATGGACCAATATTTAAGTTAGACCCAATTAGGCCCAATAATTAATCACCATTTGATTAGTTAGTGATTTAATTAAGCCTTCCATTAAGAGTAGAATTTTCCCTCCTAATTAACTTTCCATCATGACAACCCAATGGGGGCTTTAGTATCCTTGTACATTTCTTAGAGGAAAAGTTGTGGCTGGCCCCTATAGAGAAGAGAGTTTCTCTCTCCTTCCTCTTATTTTATTTCTATTTCAGTCCACTTGGTATTCTTCCCTAATTCCACTCATCTCTCCATCAAATTTTCTCTAAATTCCTTCCAATTACTTTCATACTTCACCATTAGTAGATCAAGAAGCAAGGAGGAGGCAAGGAGCATCAAGGAGGAGAAGATTACACAAGTTTAGCCCTCTTTGTGTCCATTGGAGAACTGCATTGGGAATCCATCTTCCAATATATAAAATTTAGAATTCTCTCTTTAATTATGTTTTATTTATACAATTTAATCATTAGGAACCCACCTATGGACAAGGGCTACCTATAGAAAGAAGAATTGACCTCTAGGGACCCCTATTGTGAATGTTACATAGGTTTTTGTTCCAAATTTGAGGGAAATATGAGATTTGGTGCACCATGTTTTTGTCAATTGGCCATTTGGACCAAATTGATACTAGATTGGTTGTGCGAGACTAGTTTTGTGTCCACAATTGCATACAAGTTGGCCGTATTGTGATACTTTGTGATACGAGATAATTTTAAGGATTTTCTCTTTGACACGGGTGATACACATGCCATATTTTGCCACAAACACTAGAGTAGCTAGCTATTACTTTTATTAGGATTTAATTATGATATTTGGCTAGTTCTTGATATTTGTGGAGAGTTTGGTGATGGTTTGGTAGAGTACCAATGGTGTATCACAAGAGTATCATAGAGAAGTATGATATTTGGGTGATGCACCACTTGTGTTTGGTTTAATGTCATGTTGAGTATATTTTGGTATCCTAATTATTTTATGATACTATTAAGTTGAATTATATATATAGATATATACTTGTCTTGATTAATATATCTTTAATATATATATAGTTGTATGTTAGTATATATGTGTGTGTCATTAGAGTGTTTTGTCCTTGTGTCTGATACTTGGGGATGAGGATTGTGTGATGGGGTGTGTGGTTGTTAAGTATTCAGTTAGCAGGGGGTGTTATTAGGTTTCTAACAGCAACAATAACATAAAATTTGATGTTAGTGTTGGTGTTGTAAAGAGTGTTGTTGTTGTTGTTAGTGTTGTGGTTGTTAATTGTGTTGTGTCATAGTTGTTGTTTATAAGGTTATTGTTATTGTTGATGGAGTTGTTTTTGATGAGGTCACTGTTGTTGTTGTTAGTTTTATTATTGTGGAGGAAACTACTATTTAGTAGCAGCAGTGGGTAGAGTTAGCAGGGAGCAACAACAACATGCGGGTGTCGGGTTTATGGGGCTACAACAGATGCTTCTAGCTGCTATGAAGTGCTACTGCAGCAGCACAGTCGGGTAGGAGATAACATCGGTAGTGAGGAGAGGATTTGCAGTGCATTAAGGCTCGGGTACTGTATATTTTTAAAAGTAGTGGAGATGCAACAGACCACTGCAATCCAAGTGAGACATGACAGAGGACAATGTGAGTTATGTGTAGAAGAGTTTAGGGAGTGAACTTGTGTGTTCGAAGTGAGTGTTTAGTTTAGGGTATAATAGATATCCTAGAGTATTAGTATAAGGTAGAGTATATGTGTAACAATAGAGACATGTTAATGTCCAAGTGTTTCCAGTACATGTGACTATATGCAGCTTGTTGAATGAAGAATTTAGGTGCAGTATATTTAGTCGAGTACCAGTGAGGTGTATTATAGTTCGAATCTGAGAATGGGCATCTTAGGGGTTAACTCGAGTATAAGAGAGTGTGTTAAACCAGTGACCATGTTTAATCAAAGTGTGGGCAATTATTAAGATAATGAGTATTAGTGTCTTGTTACCTAGTTATATAGTTAAAAGTATCTATATATGGCGCACACGCGCGCACACATACACACACACACACACACACACACACACACACACACATATATATATATATATATATATATGATTGATTGATTGATGAGATATTATAGTGAGTGACTTGGACAAAGATAAGTAGTAGGTATACCAAGTGTATTTGAGGATGAATCAAGGTAAGGTTAAGGTAAGGGTAAGAGTTAAGGTAATAGTGTGACACCTATATATATAAGTATAGATATATATAGTATATGATATCTAGTATACCTTGGAGTATCAGTTAAATGGGACTGTTGAAGTATTGTAGTTGGTGCAGGGCTTAAGGTTGTTTGGGGGATATATGCTGATGCTTAGTATCTGTATCAAGTATAGGCCAGATACTGGTGTAGGTAGAAGTTTGCAATAAGGATGTGTTAACAGATAATTGAGAGTATCAGTTGATTGATTCATGGTTAGATACTCTACTTTCGGTATTAATATTTAGTGTACATGTGTGTATTAGTATATGTATACTAGTTATACATATTCATATAGGTATATAAGGTATCTTATTACCTAGTATTATTAGTTAGTATAAGATATATATTGATACTATAAGGTATCTAATACCTAGTTTTAGCAAGTATAGTTTGTATCCTCAAGATATCAACCTAATAACATGTTAGAACAACCTAGAAAGGACTACTTTGACCTAGAGTTGACCTAGTTTGACTATTTTGTCCTAGTTTGAATTAGATATTGGATTAAAGAGCTAGAATTTGACTAGTCTAACTTATTTATCATTTCAAAACATTGTGTTGATATAATATTCCATATTTAGTTCTTTGTGGCACTGATTCAGATGTAGTTGATACTTCATCTCAGATTCCAAGTGAGTATATTATCTGACAGTTTTTCGTTTATGATGTCTTCTATGTTTCTTGTATCTAGTGTAGTTATAATTGATTTTCTGACACATGGTTACTCAAATAAGTATATTTTTGGATCCCATCATGAGATGTTATTTCTGTGGAACTTGTACATGCCCTGTTGTCTTTTGCCTGTATAGACACCGATTCATGGGAAGATTAGCGCCCTTCTCATAGAATCTCGTGTAGTAACGTGTCATGGTTGGATCCACTATACTAGTCGGGGGCGTAGAGTTTTAGTTAGATATGTGATCATATCCATTCATGTATAAGTACCATATTAGTGTTAATCATACAACTGAAAGAAAGATTAATTATTTGGGATTGGGATCCTTCATTTCTTCAAGCAGAAAGAACAGAGATAGAATCAGATCGATTCCCTCATTTCACGTATGATTATCCATGCCATGATTCATGTACAAGTTCCTAAGTTGATCACATGTCAAAGCTATTACTCACTAACTTAGTTAGTTGCATTTCTTGAATCTTGTATATGATGCTCATCTCTTGTATTTATTTATAATATTCTATATCTTGTATATTTTCTGCTCTTGCTCTATTTATTTGTATATTCTCTCTATTTAATGTTACATAGTCTTTATCTTTTATTGGAACTGTTGTTAGAGGTGTACTTCGCTCCAATCCTGACTGGATATATTTTTCAGTGTTTGTTGTTTTCTCCATTCCGAGATTACTAAGTGATTCTATAAACATGACTGCTCTTACACTGTGGACTTGAGGTGACAATTGTAGGGATCTAGTCTAGTGTTCCTTTTCCATATCATGTCTAGTTTTCTTTCTTTTTGAATGATATTTGAATTATTTTTCTTGTTCATTTTTCCTTTAGATTATTATGATTGAGTACATGATGGAACTAGTTGTATTAGTATGATTGATAGCTAGGTAGTAACGACCTAGACATTATTCTACCATCGATGCTGCAGCATAGGCTATACGTACCCATGTACTCGTACCCCTATACAGAGTGCGGGTCATGACACGTATGAGACTCCATCATCCAAGAACAACACGAACTCCATTAAAAAAGCTCCAAAAATCCAAAAATTTATTTTCTTCATAAAATCTTTATTTTAACTCTAAATCAAGTAAAACAAAAGTCAAAATCGCAAGAAATTAAATTCTCTACCACATGGAAAAATTAGTTTTCAAAAATAACAAGTTTTAATAGAACAAAACCATAGAAAACTTATGGAACCAATAAAAACCCTAACTTTAAATTATAGATCTACTCAAATGTATATCCATCAAAACCACAAACTCCAAGTATTAAAAGTGCTTTGAAACTCATGGCACAAATATTAGAATTCAAGGAAAAACAAGAAATAAAATCTAAGGTATTTTTCCATATCATGCAAGGTGTACTTGCCTAAATGAAGAATGAGAGTAATAAAGAGAAAGATTGCCAGGCCCCATATCCAAAATACTGGAGAGCGAAGGAATGACTCAGCCAACTACACCTTACGGAGTATCGAAGTAACCCGCAATGTGTTAAGGTTGTCTAGAGACAAGTGGGTGCATACTATAATCAAGTCTCCTAGGGTCAAGAACTTCTATATCTCAATCATTCAATCAAGTAGAAATAATATAGAACATTCCAGAATAAGCAGTAAGGCATCCCAAATGCCGCATCAGAATGTTCTAGAGATCTACTAATACAAAAGGATATACAATAGGTAAGAAGATTCAATCACAGATCTTGATCGAGTGTCTATGCCATCTCAACCAAAAATTTATATATACAAGGCAAGAAGATTCCATCACAGATCTTGATCAGTTTCACAGTTGAGCATAGCCAATAGCCAATTTGTTCCATAAATAAGGCTTATTAATCTCTAACTGATAAAGATTAAGGGAAAAGGGAGAGAGTGTGTATTGGAGGGAATCTAAAAGCTTTCTAGTCCAAAACTAAGAATTATGAGAGGTCACTCTCCTATAGATGAGTCTAGAAGCAGGGAAAAGTTGAGTCCATGCACATGAAGTCTATGCGTCGAGTGGCTCATATAAGCAACATGACCAGTGAAGACAGTACCATGAGACAAGGCTCATTGCACCAAAAATTAGTAATTCTTATGCGGCATTTAGTCCATACGGCCAAAGACAGTAAACTTTATAGCTATGCGGCAAAAGGCCTCGATGCATATGACTTTGCCGCATAACCCAATCTGACACAGCATTAAAAGCTCTACCTTTAGTATGCAAACGACGGTTACACATAAAATGTCATCGCTAACGTCTGCGTAATAATTATGTCTTATCTTTTACAGTTGTACAGTGCCACATGTTCCTCATGTCATGCAGTGAAGTCATCTATGCGACATATTCCTATGCAGTAGAATAGTGATTATACGGCAGAACAATTACGAAGCTGTAGAGATTGTGTATTTAATTCGCATACGTTTAATTTTGCATTCAAGACACATACGTTTCAGCCGTCGCATTAAGTGTGGTTTTTGAAATGTTATAACGCATAACACGTGCCAAGTCGACCGGGTTATGCGCATACATTCAGATCCATTTTATGCGCTGCAGTTATTACATAATCTTATGCGCCTACTCATTCTTATGCGCCAAAAGCAGGAAACAATGACTTTTCATATCCTATGTGCATGTAGTCATTACAGTGAGAATGGTTATAAATAGTTGGGACATGTGCTTCCCAAACGATACAAAGTTGAATTCTTTTTAGCCTAATTGCTGCCAATTGCACTAGTAAGCCAGAGTTAGCAAGTTCTTGCCAATCTTTGTCCTTAGATCGTCAACGAAGTAAAGACGTCAGCTCTATGACTTAATCTCCATCATCATAATTTTCTCGGATTTCTGTATTTATATTCCTTGTATTTTCTAGGATTCTTTTGTACTATGTTGAAAAAGAAATAAAAAGTAATACACATTTTCTGATAGAAACAAAAAAGATGACTCTATTTGGGACTACCTTCTCCAGCGATGAGAAGGTCGTGACAAAATATAACGTACGAAGATAAGCTCAACACAAAATATGTTGGTCATAAAGTTCGACCAACAAGCATTTGAGGTGATACCCTAGGGGGATAGCTCAAGTCCCTCACTATGGACCGCAAAGCCGAAGAAGTCCCATATGACTTGGCTGCCTAAGACCTGTGCGTCTTACCACAATGTCGCAGAAGATATTGGAATGATGAAGGTTCTGTCCGGCGCAGAACCTGTCCATATGCGATCTATGTCGAACCCACTGGTTGCGCATAACTAGAAGAAGAAGAGTGCTCAGAAGTGTCATGCACACACATCTCAAAATAAGCTCTAGTGGGCGCATGAGCTTGACAAGAGTTCTACTGCCATAGGCAATGCAATCCCTGGATCTGCATCCCACAAACCAAACTATCATATTTTATGCATTTTTTAACACTACAACCAAATCCATTTTTTCCTAAATCGGCCAATTATTTGTACGGCTTGCTATTTTGTGGAGTCTGAGGTTATCTCAGAATAATGCATAATAAGTATCCTTAGATCACGTTAGTGCCGAACATGAGTTAACCGAACCAATATAATAAAATATGCACTTGCAGGATGTACCAGTCCCCAGTAGGGCCACTGCACTAAAAATACGGTATTAGCGATTCCAGTGTTCCTATATTAAAATAGTTGCTCGGCATAATAATAAGTCATATACTGCACTCCACTATGGCAGATGATATACAATATCTGTGCTCGGCATAATAATAAGTGTCAGATACTGTACTTGTCATGACCCGCACCCGGTAGTTGGGCATGAGTCATGGGTACGTCCAGCCTACGCCGCAACATCGGCGGTAGAATGCTGTATTGGTCTCAACAATATACTAAACAACACTCACAAACTGTCAATGATATCAACTCCATAAGGAGGACAATATACATATCACAATAGCTAATAATGCAAACTCAATCACAACAACTACAAGAGTATAAAGGCACGATAAAAGATGAGAAGAATGACATAGTTAAACACCAGGTCTCAAAATAAAGATAAACCATAATCTAGCTGTCTAACATAAAGTCTCCATAAGTCCCAACATAAACTCAGAATAAGTCTAAACATAAACTGAAATAACCTCAAATAAGTCTCAGTGCATAAGATAAATACTGTCTAGGTAGCTGCAGGTAATGTCTTCTCTAAAGGAATAGTCTCCTCTAAGATCTCTGGTGTGCAGTCTGCATCTATACCTGGTCCATAATGTGTGGAACAGAAGTCCTCAAGATCCTCTGGAAAAACTATCCAGTCAGGATTGGAGCAAAGTACAAGCACTAACAACAGTTCCACATATATTGACAAAAACTATAATGCAGTATAAATAAATACAAGATAGATATGAATACTGTCAATGAGAAATAATAGAATAAAGAAGTATTGAAATAAAGGAATACAGGAACATATCATCATCAATGTACATCTAGCAATGAGTAGAAATACAAGTGCATGCTAGAACAATAAACTGGAATATAAGTAAATACTAGAGCAATAACTATAACATAGGGAATACTAGATCCATAAACTAGAGATACATATCAAGAACATCTAGCTAAGTATGTGAAACATTAGCATATCATTTGATCGACTTGGGACTGATCAGGCTTGTTACATATGATTAGCTATAATTCATGTAAGGTCAGGCTAACCATCCGGATAGCTATGATGCGAGCAATAGTCAAGCTAATCACATATAACAGGCAATGAGGCATGTAATGGTCAGGCTGCACCGACATGAGGTATGGGTGAGATATGATGCATGTAGAGTTGGGTATGATCACATAAGCTACTAATATCTCTCCGTTCCTCATCTAGCACGATGGATTCCAAATCATAACTCCTCGTGACAGGTCTCGATGATGCCAACTCGTGTAAACAACAGTATCAGAATCATATTCGCTATACAACTAGAATTATAGAGATAATCAACATAATGAAAGCGGTCAGAGAATATACTCGCCTGTGGTCCTTAGCTGACAATACCAATGTCCTGTTTCAAAAGTATCGTCTGAATGATCCAATAGTCCTATAGACATATCATATAATATAATATTGTATCTGACATTACACTAAAAAACATAATCAAAATACAATGAACTCAGAGACTATGCTAGGGGTGTCACGTCTGTAATTGTTGTGCATAACAGACAGTCAATAATACAGGTCTTGCCAGTACGTCGGTGTACATATGGCAGTCTGCTAATATATTACATGGTCACAGGTCAATGTAACTACGGGGTATCTATAATTACACTCGGGTCACCTAGTACATACATAAATATACATATTATTAGCTAGCATATAACATTAATACTCATAATATATATATGTATATACACTAATAGAATTTATACTATATATATATTAAACATATACTAGGGAATACATATACTATACATATATACCAATTGGGTTCATATACTATATATATATATATATATATATGTATATGTATATATATATATATATATATATATATATACATATATATATATATATATATATATATATATATACCAATATACATATTAAACATAAACTAAATACATATACTAATACGTACATACATACACCCATATACCATACAATACGCGTATCCTAAACATAGCTAAATATACGTACGCATGTAATGAGAACTACGCGTATGCGTGTACGTGTACATGTACACAAAAGAGAGAACTCGAACCTGTGTACGCGGGACGAGATGTTCATGTCGAGGTCGTCGCGAAGGGGGTGTTCGGTTCAGTCGAGCAGGTCGTACTCTGGCGATCAGCGGGTTGGCAGCGGGGTTCGAAGTCGACATGGGCTTCAGCAGGTTCTCGTGGGTCTCCTACGCGTTTGGCGTCGTGCAGGCATCGCGTAGAGGGTCGGCAGGAATCAGTCGACTCTGGGCGTCGGCTCAGGCGAGTTCAGGTGGGTTCAGCAATCGGGACAGCAAGATGGCGAGTGAAGCGGTGCTCAGCTTCAACAACGGTTCGTCGATGGTGTACAGGCATTCAGGTAGACAGCGGCTTCTGCGGCGGCGTCGTACAGTGGTCGTCGATGTGGTCCGACGGGTCGGCGGGGTGCTGCTCGACGTAGAGGCGGGTTGGTCGTCGTATGGAGGCGGGAATGAGGGGTGATGCAAACGGGATGAAGGGAACGGTGAGGCAGAGCTCCGGCGGGTCGACGGGTTCAAGGAGAGGGATGGTGAACAGTAAGATGGGAAGGAAGAGAAGTCGGTTGTAGCTTTAGGTTAGGTTGAAGGAAAAAGAAAAAAGGATATTTATGTATATATAGTATTGGGTTGACATAGAATTAGGGCTTGGTCGAACCCTTGGAAAAAATCTTGTCATTGATATATTTCAAGGGCTAGGATTCAAATGGATTCAAAATGAAAGGCTAGGATTGTATTTGGTTCAAAGTTTGGAGGGCCATGGTTTAAGGAGATTGATGTTGCATTACACACTCCCAAAAATTATAGAAAAATTCTCATAAAAGAGAAATGGGTTTCTCCACGTGTTTTGTCCAATGGGGTGGACAACTCAATACACTTTTGCATAAAAGTGCCAAATAATTAGAAAATTGCACAAAGTTAGGTTTATGGTTTTATTTAACTAAAATAAATATAATTGGTGTTCTAAAATTAATTAGAAGTACATGGGACTGAAATTAAGTGGGATACAAGTTTTATGAATAAAGTAGACTCATAATAGAATATTATCCTAATTTGGGTTGCTCAAAATGGGTCAAGATTGTGTCTCCAATTTCGATTGGAACACACAAGGATAGAAAGTTGGATTTATATCGAATTAAATATAGTCTTTTGCGACGAATATTGTGCGACTAAAATAAAGCATATCATGGCATAATTATGAGTCACACAAGGATCAAAATAAAAGTCCAGCACGTCTAGGACAAGGGTGTAAAATGAGATGGAAGACAGTGGTTAGTGTAGCGCTCTAATTATCGAAGCAACGGTAAAGTACAACAATCAAATAAAGTCACAAAAAATTAAATATAAATAATTATCTTGCAATTATTTACACATTAAATTATGAAAAGATGGAAGTACCCCTATTCTGAAATGTGGTAGTGACAAGTCTACCCTCCTTAAAAGAATTTTGTCCTCAAAATTAAAAATAAACTAGCACAAGATCAAAAAATCAAACAAAGAATTATACCTCAAGTCTCGAAGAGATGCGGATACTGCTTGCGCATTTTGTCCTCTCTTTTCCAGGTTGACTCGCCTGGAGAGTGATGTCTCCATGCAACACGAACCAAAGGGATAGTCTAGTTCTGCAATACCTTCTCTCTACGATCCAAGATCTCAACAGGTTGTTCAGGATAGCTGAGTGTCGGTCCAACCTCGATCTCCGAGTGATCTAGTACGTGATAAGGATCTGCCACGTACTATCTCAGCTGCGATACGTGGAATACGTCATGCACTCCATCTAGAGCAGGTGGAAATTCCAGTCTATAGGCCACTGTACCGATCCTTGCAAGAATACTGAAAGGCCTGATGTATCATGGACAAAGCTTTCCGCCTCTACCAAAACGAATCATACCCCGTGTCAGAAAAATCTGTAGGAACACCAAATCGCCAACCTAGAATAAACAATCTTAATACGCAATCTCAAACAAAATAAACACAAATCCATAAATAACAAAACCTATACCTGAAACTCTAGGGGTCTACGGTGGCTATCGGCACAATACCGCTGTCTGTCCGGCGCCACTCGCAGTATGTCTATGATGATTTTCACCTTTTTTGCTGCATCCACGACCATTTCTGGTCCTAATAAAGCTCTCTCTCCAACATCATCCCAAGATAACGGTGTACGACACCTTCGTCCATATAAAGCCTCGAATGGTGACATCTTAATGCTGGCCTGGTAGCTGTTGTTGTAAGCAAACTCTACTAGGTATAGATAATCCTCCTAAGAACCTCTGAGATCCAAAACGTAAGTGTACAGCATATCTTCAAGAGTCTGAATAGTCCTTTCAGACTGCCCGTCTGTTTGGGGGTGATACGCGGCACTGAACTTGAGCCGAGTGCCCAAGCTAGCCTGCAGACTCCTCCAGAAGTAGGAAGTAAAATGACTATCCCGATCTGAGATAATAATCATAGGAACTCCATGTAATCTGATAATCTGCCGCATGTACATCTCTGCTAGCTTCTCTATCGATGTACCCACTTTAAAAGGTAAGAAGTGGGCTGATTTGGTCAACTTATCTACGATGACCCAAATCGCGCCTTTTTCTCCTGGAGAACGTGGAAGCCCTGAAACGAAGTTCATAGTCACGTGCTCCCACTTCCATCCTGGAATAGGTAAAGGTTGAAGCAATCCTCCTGGCCTCTGTCGATCTGCCTTTACCTGTTGGCATACTAAACATCGGGATACAAAGCGTGCTACCTCGCGCTTCATACCATACCACCATACGTGCTCCCTCATATCTCGATACATCTTGTTGGCACCGGGATGCATCGAGTACTGAGAGCGATGTGCCTCCTATAAAACCTCTTCGTGCAGCTCTCCACTTGGCACACGCATCCTCGTGCCATGTCTTAAAGATCCATCATCCGCAATAGTGAAGTCATATGTCAATCATGTCCGAACTGGTGCCCTGATATTCCTCAGAGTCTCATCATCATACTGTGCAGCTCTAATTCTATCCATCAGCTCCGATTGTATCTGCAATCCCCACATCTGAATCTTAACACCTGGAACTAGTACTTCAATTCCCAAGCTCTCAAGATCGGCCAATAAGTGTCTATCTATTTTCAAGTACAAAGCCATCAGATACCTGATCAAGGCATCGGTGACTAAGTTGGCTTTTCTTGGATGGTACTGTAATAAGATATCAAAGTCTTTCATCAACTCTAACTACCTTCTCTGCCTCATGTTCATCTCCTTCTGTGTAAACATGTACTTCAAGCTCTTATAGTTCGTGAAGATCGCCACACGCTCTCCGTATAGATAGTGTTTCCACAGTTTTATAGCGAAGATAACTGCTGCTAACTCCAAATCGTGAGTGGGGCAGTTTTTCTCATGAGGGCATAATTGTCTTGAAGCATAGGCAATTACTTTCCCGTACTGCTGAAGAACGCATTCCAAACCTTTTTCTGAAGCATCACTGTAGATAGTGAATCCACCTGTCCCTGACGACAATGTCAAAACTGGCGCTGTCGTCAATCTCTTCTTTAGCTCATTAAATGCGGCCTAAAATTCCTTTGTCCAGACAAAATCTACATCTTTCTTGGTCAGCCTAGTCATCGGCTCTACAATCTTGGAGAATTCTTGTACTAACCCCCTGTAGTATCCTGCTAGTCCGAGAAAGCTCCTGATTTCAGCTACCGTACTGGGGGTAGCCCATGACTCCACAGCTTCGATCTTCTTTGGGTTAACTAAAATTTTGTCACCCGTCACCATATGTCTAAGGAATTCAACCTTATCAAGGAAGAACTCACACTTTGAAACCTTTCCGTATAACTCTTCCTTCCTGAGAGTCTTCCAGACTATCCTTAGGTGCTCTTCGTGCTCCTTTGGGGTCTTCGAATACACAAGAATGTCGTCAATAAATACCACTACAAACTTGTCAAGGTACTGATGAAATATCTTGTTGATCAAGTTCATGAATACTGTTGGTGCATTGGTTAAACCAAACGGCATTACTGTGAATTCAAACTAGCCATATATGGTCCAAAAAGCTGTCTTCGGTATGTCTTCACTCTTTACCTTCACCTGGTGATAGCCTGACCTCAAGTCTATCTTTGAAAACACCTTTGCTCCGCTCAACTGATCGAAAAGATCATCTATCCTCGACAGCGGGTATTTGTTCTTCATAGTGAGGTTGTTCAGAGCTCTATAATCGATACACATACGTACTGTACCTTCCTTCTTCGGTACGAACAATACCGGGGCTCCCCATGATGATAAACTAGATCTAATGAAACCTTTGTCCTGCAGCTCCTCAACTTGCTTCTTTAGTTCTACCAACTCGTTGTTGTTGACTCTATAGACATGTTACGAAATAGGCTCCGCTCCTGGTATCAAGTCTATAGAGAATTCAATATCTTTGTCTAGTGGCGAACCTGGCAACTCCTCTGGAAATACATCCAGAAATTCCGCTATCAGTGGACGTGGTAACTCCTCTTCTTCCTTCCTAGCTCTATAAAATGTGCCTTTGCTCTGCTTTGCTGCTCCTCTGGCTACCTCGAACTCTGGTTCTCCTGGCAGTCAAAATACTACTCTGCCTCCGTGATAATCTATAGAAGCATGGTATTTACTCAACCAATCCATTCCGAGTACAATATCGTATCCCGGAAGTGGCATGACGAGTAAACTCACACTCAACTCTCGGCCTTCCAATGACACTCTCTGATCCTTGTAATAATCACGGACTAGGATAATGCCTCCTCTAGTCGTGATCTTGCAAGTCCAATCTAATGGTTCCATTTCTAATTGATGCTTAAGGGCATAAGATACAGATACGAAACTATGGGAAGCACTAGAATCAAATAATGCTAGTGCTGGAATAGAATCGAAAGAAACTGAACCTGAAATTACGTCTCCAGCTGGGTCGGTCTACTAAATCGTTATGGCATAAGCGCATCCCTGTTGTAATCCCCCTGATTTTCAAAAATTTTATAATTTGGATATTTCACAATTTTCTGGAATTTTTCTGTAATTTTTAGCAATTAAAACTAAGGTATTTCAATTTTGATGGATTTTTAAATGATAAATAATAATATTAAAATATTATGAAAATAATATTTTATGGTATAAAATAAAAAACTGGACCTAGGGTAATTTTTTGGGAATTTATT
This sequence comes from Iris macrosiphon, assembly GCA_036927795.1. Lineage (NCBI taxonomy): Eukaryota > Viridiplantae > Streptophyta > Magnoliopsida > Asparagales > Iridaceae > Iris > Iris macrosiphon. The sequence continues at coordinate 140,094,998 of JAYESA010000020.1, forward strand.
GGACCTCGAAAGTATTTTTAAAGTGCTAAAAACTTTTTATAATTAAACCAAATTGAACCCTAATTAAACCAGGTTTATTTTACATTAAACCAAACCCAACCCAATTTAAACCGAACCGGCCCAACCCCCCTTAGCGGGTCGAATTCGGGTCAGACCCGACCCATCACCGACCTGACCAGCAGAGCCTCTCTCCCTTCCCCAACTGTGTAAACCGCTGCTCGGCCCCTTCGCCTCCGCCGCTGCCGTTACGCCGACGACCGCCTCACCTTCCTCTCCCCTCTCTGTAACCGCCATCGACCGACGACCTTCCCCTCCCTCCGGTCGACGCACTGTCTCCCCGCTCCGCCCTATATAAAGCCCTATTCCCTTTCTTCTCCGGCTAGAAACCCCAACTCCGGCCAACCCTCTCCCAGTCCGGACATCCCAGCGGCTTCGCCCTCGACCCCGACGAGCTCAACCACCACTCCCCGCTGCCCTCCGCCGCGAGCCACCTCCACCCTCCTTCCCTCCCCAGCCTAACCCTCTCCCCTCTCCTCCTCCTCCTAGACTCTCCGCCGGAACCCTAGTTCCAGCCTCGCCGTGCCCGCCTTTAGCCCCTCGGGCCGCTCTTCTCCGACCCTGGCCAGCCCCGTCCCCGCTGCGCCTTCCTCCTCGCCTCCAGCGCCTCCTTGAACTCCGGCCAGCACCCGAGCCGAATAGCAGCAGCTGCCGTAGAAGCCCCGGCGCCGGACAACCTCCGCCTCAGCCGACCCTGCCTTGCCGTCCTCCGCCTACCCCGGTGGCAGTCCCAGTGAGCCCTCGCTGTCCTCCGGCGACTCCCCAGATACAGAAACCCTAACCCTAGAACCGAACTGAGACACAGGACACGGGTCGGACACGGAATTCTCAGTTTTTCAAACCCAGTTCAGGTACTCGTATCTCTCTCCTCGTAGCTCTGTTTTCGATTCCGTCAGATGCATCGAGTAGCCTGCATGACCCCCTCGGTGCCCGTACAAACTGCTCGGTGCATCGCGTCCTGTGGTGATCGCGAACCGCGATCCAAAAACAGAAAAACCAACGCCTTGTTTCACCCCGGAACTGAGTACGCCCCGCCAAACGGGACGACTTGGTCGCGTACGGTCTTCACAGATACGTGCGCGTCGTTGATACGGACGTGCAGGATTTCGTAGAAGCTGATTCGGATGTACGTGCTCACCGGAATCAACGCGTATCCGCGGACACCGCCCCATATCCGACCTTTCTAAATCTCGCTGTAACTTAGTGTACACACGTCGGATTGAGACAAAACTTGCGTCATCGGACTCGTAGCAATACGCTGGTCCTGTGAGTCAAGTTTGGTTCGATTCTGAGAACATTGACAAAATCGCGTGTCGTGGGCCCCACAGGCTCCACTTGACGGGCGATTTTGAGAACGGCTCATCGGAATCCATTTCTGAAAGTTCTGTTGGGTTCGTATCATCGTTCCTGACCTGTTGACACTAAGTTTGACAGATTTGGAGACCTTTGACCCTGACACTTTTTTTCGTGCAAAGCGGCCCACATTTGGACCCCGTTTTGTCCTGAAATATCATTTTTGCCCTTGTCTCCAAATTGGACTCAAGGACAGGCGTTTCTAGCTGATTAATATTTTCTGGATCTGATGGTGATGTATATTTCAGCAACCGGAGTACTGCCTGCAATTTTTGCTGAAGTCAGAGCTACAATTGGAGACAAAACCCAGGCAAGTATACCTTGCCAAATCCTGCAGTTTTGCTACTTATCTCCTGGATGTATTTTTCATTGTCGTGCAAGATATTTGTACAATATTTGTATATTTTTTAGTTGATACTTTCTTGTCGTATATAGTTCTTGATGCGTTTTGATTTATTCCTGCTGCTCTAGTCATATTTTCTCGTTTTGCGTGCATGTACATTATTTGCTCTTTTCCTTGGATCACTACTTGTTCCATAGACATATTGTGATGGTATATGTGTACTCTATATTTCTTGAGTTGACTTGACTGATTTCTTAGTTCCTAGATGATTGTTATTAGGCATTGACTACACTTGAGCAGTCTCGGTTGTGAGTACCCATTGTACTGCGATAGAGACTTGTTCATTTGACTACCTCCTTCGTGAGCTCCCGTTGGGCTGCAAAAGAGCCATACTATAGACTGGGAGTCCCCATTGGACTACTTTCTATAGGATCGTGATCTCCCATTGAGATGCGGTTACCTCGATTGCTTGTAGTCATGTTTGATAGCATCATTGGCATGCCACTGTCTCATTACATGCGTACGTATATTTAGCTATGTTTAGTATACGCGTATTGTATGGTATATGGGTGTATGTATGTATGTATTAGTATATGTATTTAGTTTATGTTTAATATGTATATATATATATATATATATATATATATATATATATATATATATATATATATATATATATATATATATGAACCCAATTGGTATATATGTATAGTATATGTATTCCCTAGTATATGTTTAATATATATATAGTATAAATTCTATTAGTGTATATACATATATATATTATGAGTATTAATGTTATATGCTAGCTAATAATATATATATTTATGTATGTACTAGGTGACCCGAGTGTAATTACAGATACCCCGTAGTTATATTGACCTGTGACCATGTAATATGTTAGCAGACTGCCATATGTACACCGACGTACTGGCAAGACCTGTATTATTGACTATCTGTTATGCACAGCAATTACAGACGTGACACCCCTAGCATAGTCTTTGAGTTCATTGTATTTTGATTGTGTTTTTTAGTGTAATGTCAGATACAATATTATATTATATGATATGTCTATAGGACTGTTGGATCATTCAGACGATACTTTTGAAACAGGATATTGGTATTGTCAGCTAAGGACCACAGGCGAGTATATTCTCTGACAGCTTTCATTATGTTGATTATCTCTATAATTCTAGTTGTATAGCGAACATGATTCTGATACTGTTGTTTACACGAGTTGGCATCATCGAGACCTTTCACGAGGAGTTGTGATTTGCTATCCATCGTGCTAGATGAGGAACGGAGAGATATTAGTAGCTTATGTGATCATACCCAACTCTAAATGCATCATATCTCACCCATACCTCACGTCGGTGCAGCCTGACCATTACATGCCTCATAGCCTGTTTTATGTGATTAGCTTGACTATTGCTCGCATCATAGCTATCCGGATGGTTAGCCTGACCTTACATGAATCATAGCTAATCATATGTAACAAGCCTGATCAGTCCCAAGTCGATCAAATGATATGCTAATATTTCACACACTTAGCTAGATGTTCTTGATATGTATCTCTAGTTTATGGATCTAGTATTCCCTATGTTATAGTTATTGCTCTAGCATTTACTTATATTCTAGTTTATTGTTCTAGCATGCACTTGTATTTCTACTCATTGCTAGATGTACATTGATGATGATATGTTCCTGTATTCCTTTATTTCAATACTTCTTTATTCCATTATTTCTCATTGACAGTATTCATATCTATCTTGTATTTATTTACACTGCATTATAGTTTTTGTCAATATATGTGTAACTGTTGTTAGTGCTTATACTTTGCTCCAATCCTGACTGGATAGTTTTTTTAGAGGATCTTGAGGACTTCTGTTCCACACATTATGGACCAGGTATAGATGCAAACTACACACCAGAGATCTTAGAGGAGACTATTCCTTTAGAGAAGACATTACCTGCAGCTACCTAGACAGTATTTATCTTATGCACTGAGACTTATTTGAGGTTATTTCAGTTTATGTTTAGACTTATTCTGAGTTTATGTTGGGACTTATGGAGACTTTATGTTAGACAGCTAGATTATGGTTTATCTTTATTTTGAGACCTGGTATTTAACTATGTCATTCTTTTCATCTTTTATCGTGCCTTTATACTCTTGTAGTTGTTGTGATTGAGTTTGCATTATGAGCTATTGTGATATGTATATTGTCCTCCTTATGGAGTTGATATCATTGACAGTTTGTGAGTGTTGTTTAGTATATTGTTGAGACCAATACAGCATTCTACCGCCGATGTTGCGGCGTAGGCTGGACGTACCCATGACTCATGCCCAACTACCGGGTGCGGGTCATGACAAGTGCAGTATCTGACACTTATTATTATGCCGAGCACAGATATTGTATATCATCTGCCATAGTGGAGTGCAGTATATGACTTATTATTATGTCGAGCAACTATTTTAATATAGGAACACTGGAATCGCTAATACCGTATTTTTAGTGCAGTGGCCCTACGGGGGACTGGTACATCCTGCAAGTGCATATTTTATTATATTGGTTCGGTTAACTCATGTTCAGCACTAACGTGATCTAAGGATACTTATTATGCATTATTCTGAGATAACCTCAGACTCCACAAAATAGCAAGCCGTACAAATAATTGGCCGATTTAGGAAAAAATGGATTTGGTTGTAGTGTTGACAAATGCATAAAATACGATGGTTTGGTTTGTGGGATGGCAGATCCAGGGATTGCATTGCCTATAGCAGTAGAACTCTTGTCAAGCTCATGCGCCCACTGGAGCTTATTTTGAGATGTGTGTGCATGACACTTCTGAGCACTCTTCTTCTTCTAGTTATGCGCAACCAGTGGGTTCGACATAGATCGCGTATGGACAGGTTCTGCGCCGGACAGAACCTTCATCATTCCAATGTCTTCTGCGATATTATGGTAAGACGCACAGGTCTTAGGTAGCCAAGTCATATGGGACTTCTTCGGCTTTGCGGTCCATAGTGAGGGACTTGAGCTATCCCCCTAGGGTATCACCTCAAATGCTTGTTGGTCGAACTTTATGACCAACATATTTTGTGTTGAGCTTATCTTCGTACGTTATATTTTGTCACGACCTTCTCATCGCTGGAGAAGGTAGTCCCCAATAGAGTCGTCTTTTTTGTTTCTATCAGAAAATGTGTATTACTTTTTATTTCTTTTTCAACATAGTACAAAAGAATCCTAGAAAATACAAGGAATATAAATACAGAAATCCGAGAAAATTGTGATGATGGAGATTAAGTCATAGAGCTGACGTCTTTACTTCGTTGATGATCTAAGGACAAAGATTGGCAAGAACTTGCTAACTCTGGCTTACTAGTGCAATTGGCAGCAATTAGGCTAAAAAGAATTCAACTTTGTATCGTTTGGGAAGCACATGTCCCAACTATTTATAACCATTCTCACTGTAATGACTACATGCACATAGGATATGAAAAGTCATTGTTTCCTGCTTTTGGCGCATAAGAATGAGTAGGCGCATAAGATTATATAATAACTGCAGCGCATAAAATGGATCTGAATGTATGCGCATAACCCGGTCGACTTGGCACGTGTTATGCGTTATAATATTTCAAAAACCACACTTAATACGACGGCTGAAACGTATGCGTCTTGAATGCAAAATTAAACGTATGCGAATTAAATGCACAATCTCTACAGCTTCGTAATTGTTCTGCCATATAATCACTATTCTACTGCATAGGAATATGTCGCATAGATGACTTCACCGCATGACATGAGGAACATGTAGCACTGTACAACTGTAAAAGATAAGACATAATTATTACGCAGACGTTAGCGATGACATTTTATATGTAACCGTCGTTTGCACACTAAAGGTAGAGCTTTTAATGCTGTGTCAGATTGGGTTATGCGGCAAAGTCATATGCATCGAGGCCTTTTGCCGCATAGCTATAAAGTTTACTGTCTTTGGCCGTATGGACTAAATGCCGCATAAGAATTACTAATTTTTGGCGCAATGAGCCTTGTCTCATGGTACTGTCTTCACTGGTCATGTTGCTTATATGAGCCACTCGACGCATAGACTTCATGTGCATGGACTCAACTTTTCCCTGCTTCTAGACTCATATATAGGAGAGTGACCTCTCATAATTCTTAGTTTTGGACTAGAAAGCTTTTAGATTCCCTCCAATACACACACTCTCCCTTTTCCCTTAATCTTTATCAGTTAGAGATTAATAAGCCTTATTTATGGAACAAATGGCTATTGGCTATGCTCAACTGTGAAACTGATCAAGATCTGTGATGGAATCTTCTTGCCTTGTATATATAAATTTTTGGTTAAGATGGCATAGACACTCGATCAAGATCTGTGATTGAATCTTCTTACCTATTGTATATCCTTTTGTATTAGTAGATCTCTAGAACATTCTGATGCGGCATTTGGGATGCCTTACTGCTTATTCTGGAATGTTCTATGTTATTGCTACTTGATTGAATGATTGAGATATAGAAGTTCTTGACCCTAGGAGACTTGATTATAGTATGCACCCACTTGTCTCTAGACAACCTTAACACATTGCGGGTTACTTCGATACTCCGTAAGGTGTGGTTGGCTGAGTCATTCCTTCGCTCTCCAGTATTTTGGATATGGGGCCTGGCAATCTTTCTCTTTATTACTCTCATTCTTCATTTAGGCAAGTACACCTTGCATGATATGGAAAAACACCTTAGATTTTATTTCTTGTTTTTCCTTGAATTTTATTAGTCTAATATTTGTGCCATCAGTTTCAAAGCACTTTTAATACTTGGAGTTTGTGGTTTTGATGGCTATACATTTGAGTAGATCTATAATTTAAAGTTAGGGTTTTTATTGGTTCTATAAGTTTTCTATGGTTTTGTTCTATTAAAACTTGTTATTTTTTAAAACTAATTTTTCCATGTGGTAGAGAATTCAATTTCTTGCGATTTTGACTTTTGTTTTACTTGATTTAGAGTTAAAATAAAGATTTTATGAAGAAAATAAATTTTTGGAGCTTTTTTAATGGAGTTCGTGTTGTTCTTGGATGATGGAGTCTCATACGTGTCATGACCTGCACTCTGTATAGGGGTACGAGTACATGGGTACGTATAGCCTATGCTGCAGCATCGATGGTAGAATAATGTCTAGGTCGTTACTACCTAGCTATCAATCATACTAATACAACTAGTTCCATCATGTACTCAATCATAATAATCTAAAGGAAAAATGAACAAAAAAAATAATTCAAATATCATTCAAAAAGAAAAAAAACTAGACATGATATGGAAAAGGAACACTAGACTAGATCCCTATAATTGTCACCTCAAGTCCACAGTGTAAGAGCAGTCATGTTTATAGAATCACTTAGTAATCTCGGAATGGAGAGCACAACAAACACTGAAAAATATATCCAGTCAGGATTGGAACAAAGTACACCTCTAACAACAGTTCCAATAAAAGATAAAGACTATGTAACAGTAAATAGAGAGAATATACAAATAAATAGGGCAAGAGCAAAAAATATACAAGATATAGAATATTATAAATAAATACAAGAGATGAGCATCATATACAAGATTCAAGAAATGCAACTAACTAAGTGAGTGAGTAATAGCTTCGACATGTGATCAGCTTAGGAACTTGTACATGAATTATGGCATGGATAATCATACGTGAAATGAGGGAATCGATCTGATTCTATCTCTGTTCTTTCTGTTTGAAGAAATAAAGGATCCCAATCCCAAATAATCAATCTTTCTTTCAGTTGTATGATTAACACTAATATGGTACTTATACATGAATGGATATGATCACATATCTAACTAAAACTCTACGCCCCCGACTAGTATAGTGGATCCAACCATGACACGTTACTACACGAGATTCTATGAGAAGGGCGCTAATCTTCCCATAAATCTGTGTCTATACAGGCAAAAGACAACAGGGCATGTACAAGTTCCACAGAAATAACATCTCATGATGGGATCCAAAAATATACTTATTTGAGTAACCATGTGTCAGAAAATCAATTATAACTACACTAGATACAAGAAACATAGAAGACATCATAAACGAAAAACTGTCAGATAATATACTCACTTGGAATCTGAGATAAAGTATCAACTACATCTGAATCAGTGCCACAAAGACCTAAATATGGAATATTATATCAACACAATGTTTTGAAATGATAAATAAGTTAGCCTAGTCAAATTCTAGCTCTTTAATCCAATATCTAATTCAAACTAGGACAAAACAGTCAAACTAGGTCAACTCTAGGTCAAAGTAGTCCTTTCTAGGTTGTTCTAACATGTTATTAGGTTGATATCTTGAGGATACAAACTATACTTGCTAAAACTAGGTATTAGGATACCTTATAGTATCAATATATATCTTATACTAACTAATAATACTAGGTAATAAGATACCTTATATACCTATATGAATATGTATAACTAGTATACATATACTAATACACACATGTAAACTAAATATTAATACCGAAAGTAGAGTATCTAACCATGAATCAATCAACTGATACTCTCAATTATCTGTTAACACATCCTTATTGCAAACTTCTACCTACACCAGTATCTGGCCTATACTTGATACAGATACTAAGCATCAGCATATATCCCCCAAACAACCTTAAGCCCTGCACCAACTACAATACTTCAACAGTCCCATTTAACTGATACTCCAAGGTATACTAGATATCATATACTATATATATCTATACTTATATATATAGGTGTCACACTATTACCTCAACTCTTACCCTTACCTTAACCTTACCTTGATTCATCCTCAAATACACTTGGTATACCTACTACTTATCTTTGTCCAAGTCACTCACTATAATATCTCATCAATCAATCAATCATATATATATATATATATATATATATGTGTGTGTGTGTGTGTGTGTGTGTGTGTGTGTGTGTGTGTGTGTGTGTGTGTGTATGTGTACGCGCGTGTGCGCCATATATAGATACTTTTAACTATATAACTAGGTAACAAGACACTAATACTCATTATCTTAATAATTGCCCACAGTTTGATTAAACATGGTCACTGGTTTAACACACTCTCTTATACTCGAGTTAACCCCTAAGATGCCCATTCTCAGAGTCGAACTATAATACACCTCACTGGTACTCGACTAAATATACTGCACCTAAATTCTTCATTCAACAAGCTGCATATAGTCACATGTACTGGAAACACTTGGACATTAACATGTCTCTATTGTTACACATATACTCTACCTTATACTAATACTCTAGGATATTTATTATACCCTAAACTAAACACTCACTTCGAACACACAAGTTCACTCCCTAAACTCTTTTACACATAACTCACATTGTCCTCTGTCATGTCTCACTTGGATTGCAGTTGTCTGTTGCATCTCCACTACTTTTAAAAATATGCAGTACCCGAGCCTTGATGCACTGCAAATCCTCTCCTCACTACCGATGTTATCTCCTACCCGACTGTGCTGCTGCAGTAGCACTTCATAGTAGCTAGAAGCATCTGTTGTAGCCCCATAAACCCGACACCCGCATGTTGTTGTTGCTCCCTGCTAACTCTACCCACTGCTGCTACTAAATAGTAGTTTCCTCCACAATAATAAAACTAACAACAATAGCAGTGACCTCATCAAAAACAACTCCATCAACAATAACAATAACCTTATAAACAACAACTATGACACAACACAATTAACAACCACAACACTAACAACAACAACAACACTCTTTACAACACCAACACTAACATCAAATTTTATGTTATTGTTGCTGTTAGAAACCTAATAACACCCCCTGCTAACTGAATACTTAACAACCACACACCCCATCACACAATCCTCATCCCCAAGTATCAGACACAAGGACAAAATACTCTAATGACACACACATATATACTAACATACAACTATATATATATTAAAGATATATTAATCAAGACAAGTATATATCTATATATATAATTCAACTTAATAGTATCATAAAATAATTAGGATACCAAAATATACTCAACATGACATTAAACCAAACACAAGTGGTGCATCACCCAAATATCATACTTCTCTATGATACTCTTGTGATACACCATTGGTACTCTACCAAACCATCACCAAACTCTCCACAAATATCAAGAACAAGCCAAATATCATAATTAAATCCTAATAAAAGTAATAGCTAGCTACTCTAGTATTTGTGGCAAAATATGGCATGTGTATCACCCGTGTCAAAGAGAAAATCCTCAAAATTATCTCGTATCACAAAGTATCACAATACGGCCAACTTGTATGCAATTGTGGATACAAAACTAGTCTCGCACAACCAATCTAGTATCAATTTGGTCCAAATGGCCAATTGACAAAAACATGGTGCACCAAATCTCGTATTTCCCTCAAATTTGGCACAAAAACCTATGTAACATTCACAATAGGGGTCCCTAGAGGTCAATTCTTCTTTCTATAGGTAGCCCTTGTCCATAGGTGGGTTCCTAATGATTAAATTGTATAATAAAACATAATTAAAGAGAGAATTCTAAATTTTATATATTGGAAGATGGATTCCCAATGCACTTCTCCAAATGGACACAAAGAGGGCTAAACTTGTGTAATCTTCTCCTCCTTGATGCTCCTTGCCTCCTCCTTGCTTCTTGATCTACTAATGGTGAAGTATGAAAGTAATTGGAAGGAATTTAGAGAAAATTTGATGGAGAGATGAGTGGAATTAGGGAAGAATACCAAGTGGACTGAAATAGAAATAAAATAAGAGGAAGGAGAGAGAAACTCTCTTCTCTATAGGGGCCAGCCATAACTTTTCCTCTAAGAAATGTACAAGGATACTAAAGCCCCCATTGGGTTGTCATGATGGAAAGTTAATTAGGAGAGAAAATTCTACTCTTAATGGAAGGCTTAATTAAATCACTAACTAATCAAATGGTGATTAATTATTGGGCCTAATTGGGTCTAACTTAAATATTGGTCCATGGTTCATGACAAGTCTAGTTAGGTCCACTAACACAAGTCTAATAATTAATATAGCCTAATATCAATAATTAATAAATACAATAAATAAATATATAATATGTACAATAATTAAAAAATTAAAAATGACCAAAATACCCCTAGTTAGAAAATATGGTAGTGACAAGTCTATCCCCCTTAAAATAATTTTGTCCTAGAAATTAAATAACCTCACCTCTCTCTCTGGCTAGTCATAACCTATTAATCAGAAATTTTACTACAGTCAAACTCCCAACAATCATGGTCCAAGAAAATCTTATCAAATAATACAAAATTCTATAATTCTATTGAAGGAATAACCATGCACGATTATAGTCTCTAGCTATCATAGATTGTTATTTCTATTATGGGTTTTCACTTATTATACTATAACAAAATTTACTAAGGTAACTATAAGATACTAGGTATCACACAAATAAATAGATAAAAAGGAAACAGAACCGTCTAACTCATCACCTGTAGCTTCGGTCCCATCGACCCTCATTGCAAAAAGTCCTGCCCCGCTGGGGTGTCTCCCTCTGCTATTATAGGATAATTTTATATGCCAAAGGTGGGCTAGCTGCGTATGCCCCGATCTCCCGTAGGCTAATCGGCCATCCCCGCTAGGCAGAAAAGCCCGCGCCAGCGCTCTCGCAGAACGATCGTTTTGACCCATCCAGGCGTGATGCTGCACGAACACGATCTGTGCCTGTGCAAGGCCATGGTTCATTGGCTGGCGGTAAGAAGTCTACGCCACAGGATCGCACAGATTTTTCGAGTGCAGCGGAATGTATAAATGCATAAGCGAATGGTAACAAGTTCTCTGAGTTGATAGTAGCGGAAGCAAAGATTGTATAACACAATATAGAAGTAAGGCAACTCTTTTTATTTATATTGAAACAAGTATTACAGGCAACGTATAGCCGATATTACAAGTCGCTCAAGCTCTCTATCTGAAACATAAAAGCATGCCAAGTGGCTACATTTGTGGAATGATGTATAAGCGATGTTCCAACATTATGTCTTGTATATGTTCTTCAGTTCCGGACGTGGCGTTCCAAGGCTCCCGAGTTGAACTCCACACCTTTGGACACACGAAGGAGGCATCCGCACCGAACGAGGTTCTCCCGCACCCTGCAAACGATCTAGTGGGTTATCAGTACATTGAATGCACTGGTGGGGAGGCTACTCGCCCGCTCGACAAATCCAAACATGTAATATAGGTTCTTTGCACCAACTAATTTGTTGTCTTTCTAGTTGTACCTTAGGATCAGTTTTATGGCATATATAAAAAGCCTAACTCGTGTGGCAGTGCACCGTGCGATATAGGAGGAAACACGACAAAACTTACCAACTTACCAATTCTCCTTCCTTGTCCAAGGCAAACCAAATATATTTAAGCACGAGCATGTATAAATATTCAGGGGCAATAGATCATATGCAAATACTGTGTTGGTGAGCGAGATTATGCATGTTTCTGATGCACATGTTACACAAATTATTAGAGTATTTCATAAGGTGTTAGGGTGTTCCATGAGTTCAATTTATCTTCAAATCATTCTGGTTTTTTGATATTTAGGTGTATAAACATTCAGAGGCAATAGCATTTGCAAACACAAGTGTAATGAGCGAGACTACATTTTGGACGCATGAGTCATAAGGATTTCTCAGGCACGTTGGATAAGATGTTTAAGTGCTCTATATGTACTATTATTGTTATACAATGATCGTTCAGACGTTTCAGATTATTCTCGATGCGATGCAATGACTCGCACGTGGGTTGCCGCTAAGCGAGGATGACTTATCTACATGAACAATTATCGCTGGCATAGCCATAAAGGATGAGTTATAGTCGTTGACGAGGATGGCATGCAGCAAAAGATTTATGAGTGGCTACAAAACCATCCCGTCCAGATGTATGAGACTAAACGTTAGCTCCATCCGGATCGGATCGGCCCCACTGCCCCGGTGACCGTGCGTGGAACGAGATTCGAAGATCTTCCTTGATTTCAAGTTGTCCACGACACGTAGTCTGGGTTATTCCAAATTCCATATCTTGATATGATAATCCATGATTTATTGTTCTGAAACGAGTGATTGCTCCACGAGCTGTGATTTATGATTTGCTTGACATAATTCTCGTTCAGATATAAACTGGATATGATTATCATTCAGGTGCAAACTTGACAGGATTCTTGATCACTGAATAACTTGCCTTGATGCATTCCCCTGGTGCGGGGACTGCCTTAGCGACCAAACGGTCCCGAAAACTTGCAGGTTTAATTGCACAGAAGGGTTATTTGATAATCTTCTGGTAAACTCGAATGCATGCATGATACTCGATAGCGATACTAGATCGTGGCATAAGTTCATTGTGGCAAGTGTTGGGTCGAGGCCATATTTCAAGTTAACATATCAGCAGGCAAGCATGCATTTCATAAGAAAACTTAAACATCCATGTTGACTCAGGCCCGAAGGTAAGCCTAGGAGTGAGTTCGTTAAGGGACTTACCAAGCAACATAATCTAGGGTCATGCAGTGTAAATATATGAAATGTGCACTAAAGATTATGCAAATACATATCGTTCTAACCGAAGCATAGCGGAGTCGGGTTACACGAGGCAAAGGTAGCATGCAAAGGATATGTATATATAAGCAATGTTTTATTTTCATGTTCTAGCATAAGCAATACAAGTTAGGATTATTCCCTTAGCTAGGTGCGTTGGATTCTTATTAACTTACAGGGGTGATTCACCTAGCGAGTAGCATGTATCGTTCCATATTTTATGTGTGCTGGCTAAGCAAAGACAGGTTTACCGTAGCCACCCACCTTAGCGATAATCTGCCTCGGTCGAGTGATACTCCGAGCGAGCCTCTGAAAGCCCAAGCCGAAGTCCTGAAGGGACAAGTCTGGAAATCCCTTGTCTTAAATGAGTCTTATCGGTGAAGAAAGATGGGTCAGAACGTTGCACTTTTTACCGTTTGAATCGGATGTCCGCTTGAGCGGAATGGGGTATTACATTATCCACCACTCAGAAAAAGTCTCGTCCTCGAGACTTCCTGAGGGCAAGCCATACTAACGAATTTTGAATCTAGCCGAGCATAGCTATCGATACCACTAGATCCATTGGAACACAATCCCCTACTCGATGCTTATACTGTATTGCGTGTATACTGAGTCGGTCTCATTTATGCCTTAGCGCAGGACATGTTGCTTAATGCGGAGTATGTTTAAATCGATCTGGATCATTGACCTAAAGCTGAGGCAAACTTATACAAGTCGTTGTACTTGTTCAGGAGGATATTCACTTGCACTAGCGTTTGAGATCAGCATATCGCATGTCTGTATCGTGCACATATTCGAAGCGTCCCTCAAACACATACATGCCAACCAAAGTAGCGATAGCGAAGTCTTAGCACTCAAGTTTCACATTTCTTAAGTCTTGGATCGTGCACACGCTCAAGGCATCCCTCAAATATATGCATTCAACCAAACTTAGAGATAGTGAAATCGGACAAGCTACTTCCAAAAATCTCAAAGGTTCAATCCAATTCCATATTATTTTCATTCCAACCGAGTATTTGCACTACCGTTCAGCACGATCAATCCGATACCGACTAGCATCCATCCATTCGGGTCAACTTAGCATACGTTATCGTTCCCAAGTATAACCATAAGTCTTGCTGCCCAGTTGTGATGCTTTATACCAGCAATATGGTAAAGTCGGTAGCACAGGTTCATTCACTCGGCACAGGGTCATCTGCCTACTTTCTAGATCAGCTCAAAAGGTCATAGGTACAAGTTCAAGCACATTGCGATTTATCAGACAAATTCATCACACAATGCTCGCCCCAATTCTTAGGATCAAACCATTGTTCATTTGTACGGGATATTCTACCCAGCTTGTTTCACTCAGATTTATAAACATCGAGCACTAATTTTTCCTACTCTCGATCATGTTCGTTTGCACGGGGGACGAGTCCGTTCAGTAAAATCCTATGATATATCCAAGTTGCAGGACAAGCCTAGTAATTTGCGTAGTATATCCCTCCAAACATGTTTATGATAAAATCTCTATCCATTCCAAGTCTAGTCCACCAAGCCAAGATTCAATTCTAAACCTTTAGTTATAACTTCAAGTCGTCCAACCTGATTCATGTATCCATTCACGAAACCATCAAGCGTGATTTATTTCAGGTTCTAAGCTAACTTATCCATCAATATTTTTGATTATTTGTATTTCTAATTTGTCTCATTACGTCGAACCATAAGTCAAGATGATCATTCAATACATATATGAAATCTACCAAGTCTTGTCCGTTCATGCAGTGATTGTAGTTCGTCTAGTAAAATCATCCAACTTTTATTTTACCGTTCGGTAAATCTATAGTCTACTTTTCTCATTCCTCAATAACCAAGTTAAAAATATTGAAGCCCAAGTTCATCCCTTCCTAATACATTCAATATATTGAGTTCGTTCTTCCAAACTCCAAGTAAAATCCGTAATCGCTTATATCATTCCTAGAAGCATAATATTTTCTTTGCTTGTATTGATCATGCTATCTTCCAATTATCGATTCCAAGTCAAATTTATATTCCGAAGCCAAATAACCATTCTCGGGTTAGCTTATTCGAGCGATAATTTATTCAAGTTTAATCTGTTTTGTTTTAATCCGAATCGCTCGCACGATTCTCAATTTCCAACAAGTTTTCCTTAGTCAGGATATCGATTTCCATTTCTCGTGAATTCCTATTCGATATAAGCCTTATAGTTGGTCCAAGCACATTCCCAAATTGTTCAGTTCAACTATTGTACGAGACCTCTGAATTCGTTTGGACTTTTCTAAATGATCCATCCACCACTCAAAATTGAGTCATTCCATCAAATCCATAATCGAAGCCCGTATTATCGTTAACTTATTCACCATCTCGTTCCTTAAATTTTTAGCACGATACTCAGGTTTCGCCTGATAAAATCTAGTCTCATATATACATATTTTGGATTTATAGTCATCCAAGCAACTATATTCGATTTGTTTCTTCTAACCCGAAATATCGTTCGAGCTATTTCCAAAATTCAAACTTGATTCTTAATATTCGCCTAAGCGATAAACTCAGTAAAGTTCTATCGGTTGTAATTCTAAGTCTGACTTGTCTTATTCCTGAACGATATCCAAATCTCGTTTATAATTGGCTTGTACCAAAGGGTCTTGGTGCACGATACTGAACAAAACTTAGCCGAAAGGCTGTGTGTATAGCAAATTGTTCAGGCGATATTCGATTCTGAGCTAACCAATTGGGTAAGAATGTATAGGCGTATAGTTCACGCATATCATGTAAATCTTAGCATGAGTCTGTTCCCCAAAGGATCTAGCACATGTCAGCACAAAGGCCTTTCGATCAAAATATCGTACAAGCCATCATATCGTTCACATACAACTTTTCGAAAGTATTTAGACTAATTGTTTGTAACATTCCACTGAGACATTGAGAGAGTGTGTGCACATAACCCACAAACAAGCTTTTGAAATAGAGATAATCAAAACAAAGTTTAAGGGCATATAAGCCAAGCTCAGATACCAATCTGTCATGCCCCGATCTCCCGCAGGCTAATCGGCCATCCCCGCTAGGCAAAAAAGCCCGTGCCAATGCTCCCACAGAACGAACGTTTTGACCCATCCAGGCATGATGCAGCACGAACACGATCCGCGCCCGTGCAAGGTCATGGTTCATTGGCTGGCAGTAAGAAGTCTAAGCCACAGGATCGTACAGATTGTCCGAGTGCAGCGGAATGTATAAATACATAAGCAAATGGTAACAAGTTCTCTAAGTTGACAGTAGCGGAAGCAAAGATTGTATAACACAATATAGAAATAAGTTAACTCTTTTTATTTATATTAAAACAAGTGTTACAGGCGGCGTATAGCCGATATTACAAGTCACTTAAGCTCTCTCTCTCTCTGAAACATAAAAGCGTGCCAAGTGGCTATATTTATGGAATAATGTATAGGCGATGTTCCAACATTATGTCTTGTATATGTGCTTCAATTCCGGATGCGGCATTCCAAGGCTCCCGAGTTGAACTCCACGACTTTGGACGCACAAAGGAGGCATCTGCACCGAACAAGGTTCTTCCGCACCCTGCAAACAATCTGGTGGGTTATCAGTACATTGAATGCACTGGTGGGGAGGCTACTCGCCCGCTCGACAAATCCAAACACATAATATAGGTTCCGTGCACCAACTATTTTGTTGTCTTTCTAGTTGTGCCTTAGGATCAGTTTTATGGCATATATGAAAAGTCTAACTCGTGTGGCAGTGCGCCGTGCGATATAGGAGGAAACACGGCGAAACTTACCAACTTACCAATTCTCCTTCCCTGTCCAAGGCAAACCAAATATATTCAAGCACGAGCATGTATAAATATTCAGGGGCAATAGATCATATGCAAATACTGTATTGGTGAGCGAGATTATGTTTCTGATGCACAGGTTACACAGATTATTAGAGTATTTCATAAGATGTTAGGGTATTCCATGAGTTCAAGTTATCTTCAAATCATTCAGGTGTTTTGATATTTAGGTATATAAACATTCAGAGGCAATAGCATTTGCAAACACAAGTGTAATGAGCGAGACTATGTTTTGGACGCACGAGTCATAAGGATTTCTCAAGCGCGTTGCATAAGATTTTTAAGTGCTCTATATATACTAGTATTATTATGCAATGATTATTCAGACGTTTCAGATTATTCTCGATATGATGCAATGACTCGCACGCGGGTTGTTGCTAAGCGAGGATGACTTATCTACATGAACAATTGTCGCTGGCATAGCCATAAAGGACGAGTTATAGTCGGTGGCGAGGATGGTATGCAGCAAAATATTTATGAGTGGCTACAAAACCATCCCGTCGAGATGTATGAGACTAAACGTTAGTTCCATCCGGATCGGATCGGCCCTAGTGCCCCGGTGACCGTCCGTGGAACAAAATCCGAAGATCCCCCTAGATTTCAAGTTGTCCACGACACGCAGTCTGGGTTATTCCAAATTTCATATCTTGATATGATAATCCATGATTCATTGTTCAGAAACGAGTGATTGCTCTATGAGCTGTGATTTATGATTTGCTTGACAGAATTCTCGTTTAGATATAAACTGGATGTGATTATCATTCAGGTGCAAACTTGACAGGATTCTTGACCACTGAATAACTTGCCTTAATGCATTCCCCTGGTACGAGGACTACCTTAGCGACCAAACAGTCCAGAATACTTGCAGGTTTAATTGCACAGAAGGGTTATTTAATAATCTTCTGGTAAACTCGAATGCATGCATGATACTCGATAGCGATACTAGATTGTGGCATAAATTCATTGTGGCAAGTGTTGGGTCGAGGCCATATTTTAAGTTAATATATCAGCAGGCAAGCATGCATTTTATAAGAAAACTTAAACATTCACGTTGACTCGGGCCCGAAGGTAAGCCTAGGAGTGAGTTCGTTAAGGGACTTACCGAGCAACATGATCTAGGGTCGTACAGTGTAAATATGTGAACAGTGCACTACAGAGTATGTTAATACATATCGTTCTAACTGAGGCATAGCGTAGTCGGGTTGTACGAGGCAAAGGTAGCATGCAAAGGATCTGTATATATAAGTAATATTTCATTTCCATCTTCTAGCATAAGCAATACAAATTGGGATTATTTCCTTAGCTAGGTGCGTTGGATTCTTATTAGCATGCAGGGGTGATTCACCTAGCAAGTAGCATGTATCATTCCATATTTTATGTATGCTGGCTAAGCAAAGACAAGTTCACCGTAGCCACCCACCTTAGCGATGATCCGCTTCGGTCGAGTGATACTCCGAGCGAGCCTCTAAAAGCCTAAGCCGAAGTCCTAAAGGGACAAGTCTGGAAATCCCTTGCCTCAAATGAGTCTTCTCGCTGAAGCAAGATGGGTCAGAACGTTGCACTTTTTACCGTTTGAATCGGCAGTCCGCTTGAGCGGAACGGGGTATTACAAGCTGGACTTCTCACCAAGCATTTGAAACTCTAACCCTAGCCCTATAAAATAAAGGGAAGCCTCCCTCAAGCCTCTTCTTTCATAAAGAAAACCTAAACCTAGCCTTCATTAGAAAACCCTTCATTCCCATAGAATTTCAGAATTTCAAACCCTAGAAATTTATTTTCCTCCTCCATCAAAGGAAATCAAGGAGCTTGGACCAAGAAGACTTGGAGAAAGAGAACCTTCATTGGGAAACCATCTTCCAATAGGTGAGAATCCAAATTTAATCCATTTTAATTCTATTTTTTATTTGTGTTTGGCCATTAGGAGCCCACCAAATTGTTTAGATTTTGATTTTAGGGTTTCTACATGGAAACCTAGGAGAATATTGGGTTTGGTGTACATTAGGGTGTTTTTCCCCAAATTTCAGGAACCCTAATCGTAGGGATTTCATGTAGACACGACTACATCTCCTACGTATGGGTTTAGATCTCGATTCTTAGGGTTTTGGTTGAGGATTCATGGGTTCTTGTGTGAATCCGATTTTTTGTACTTTCTGTGTTTGATGAAATGTTTATTAGGGGTTTGCCTATCTCTGTATTTTAATTTTTGCATATTTTAATATACATCTATATACATACATATATTTGCATAGGTGTATAGATATGTTTCGATATATATATATATATATATATATATATATATATATATATATATATATATATATATATATATATATATACAGTCGAGCTTTGGAGATTTCCTGTGCAGTCGGGTTTTGGGGGTATTCTGTGTAGAGTCGGGTTGTATCAGTGAGTTAGGGTTATGTTTTTAGCATTGTGTGTTATAGCTGTGTTTGTATCAGTGTGGGTTTAGCTTGTGTCTGCCAGTGTATGTCTGTGTATCAGTGTGTATAGTCTGAATAATTCAGACTGTGAACCTATCAGTGTATGTTAGCTGTGTCGTGTCTGTGTGTGTCTGCCTATGTGTCTCAGTGCCTGAGTGTCTGTGTGTATCAGAATCTGTGTAGTGGTATATGTGTACCTGTGTCTGAGAACTGTGTGTGTGGCACTGTGTTTCAGTGCATATTGGTATTAGAAGAGGGGTGTCAGTATACCAGCATTGGGGTCTATGTGATGTACATTTGGGGTCTTGAGAGGCTGAGGATTTCAGTAGGATGTAAGTGCAGGTATAGTGTACCAGTGTCGAATTCTTGTGTATCAAGTGATTCAGTGTAGCTGTGTGTGTATCAGTGAGTTAACTGTGAAACCAGTATGTGGCTGTGTGTATGTGTATCAGTGTAGCTCTGTGTGAGTTCCTGCAGTGAGTGAATACCTGTGTCTGAGTGAATCTGTGTGTCTGTGTGTATCAGAACCTATGTATCAGTGTGTTAGATACCTGTGTGTGTGTCTCAGTCAGTGTGTTAGTTCTAGTGTGTGTGTGAGAACCTATGTCTGTGTGTGCCAGTGAGTTGAACCTGTGTGTGTGTATGTCTGTGTGAGGAGTTTCAGTTCAATACATCAGTGTCTGTGTGTATCAGTTAGAGAGGGGCATGTGTTGTGCTGTGTCAGTAACTTGTGTGTGTAGTAGTGTAGGGATTTTGTGGTGTCAGTATTTAGCAGTATAACAGGTACTGGGGGTTAGTATCAGTAGGATTGTAGGTTTAGAGTATCAGTATTTGGGGGTTTCACTACTGTGAACCTGTGTATGAGTGAGCAATAGGTTGTGTGCAGTTGTACCTGTGAGTGTGAGTGCCAGTGTATATCTGTGTGTGTAGCTGTGTATGTGTAGCTGATTGTGAGTGCCAGTGTGTATCTGTGTGTGTAGTTGTGTGTGTGTAGCTGTGTGTGAGTGCCTGTGTGTATGAGTTCAGTGAGGAGTTTCAGTTCAATATATCTGTGTGTGTGTGTGTGTCTGTGTGTGAAAGACTCAGTGAGTGTCATTGAGCAACTGCTCAATGAGAGAATACTGCACACTGAAGAGGAGTGAACTGAACTTGAGGTAGTGCATTATAACAGGCAATGCCCAGGTGCAAGTAGCAATAAGACCTATTAGGGAAAAGTTGTATCTTGGGTTTGTCCACACTAATGTGAGCATGTGTGCTTTTGAGTGGTCAAATGTACATGTATCAGTGAAGATCCTAATAATGAGTGATTTGTGAGGAGTGAATGGGTATTACCTTGTGTATGAGTATGTGTCAGGGTGATACATGGATATGAGTGTTAAGTATCTAGTTATAAATACAGGATATATATATAGGGTAACCAAGGGGTACTGACCAAGATATCTATGTATATATAAATACAAGGTAGATATTATACACATAGATACTAGACAAGTTATAGAATTTATATGTATAGGAGTTGTTATATACAAATGATATATAATATATAATAGTATCTAGTATTATACTAGATACCTTAGTATGATATAGAATTTGATTAGTTTAGTTAGGTTTTGTCCAAAAGGGACTATTATGATTTGTAAATGGACAAGTATTAACTAGTTGACCAGTAAACCTCAGAATTAACCTAGAGGCCTCGGATTTAATTAGTTAAACATATTATTTCCCTTAATTCAGTATTTTGACATTGATATTCTACAATTAGGTCATTGTGATTTCATCTTGGGCATCGATCCTCGCACTTTCCTCGGGACCACAGGCGAGTACATTCTCTGACAGTTTTTGCTTTTGTTGATTACTTCTATAATTTTAGTTGTAT